>CM053791.1:804244788-804844788 GCA_028749045.1 Cupressus sempervirens | reverse complement strand
CCTTGATTCTCCAATGAAGATGCAAGCAATGTCCCAAAGAGTGATGGCCTCTAATGCCCAATGTAAATGTTTGAAGCAGCCACCCCTGTTATGATATAAAAGATTATTATAAAATAATTCCTAGCTATTATGGGCTCCAAAATGCAACTAGCTTCATCCAATAATCCTCCTATATAGTGTGCCCAAGGTAGGAAAGGAAATCAAATAAAGATGAGGGAGTAATGAACAAACCGTGGTCTCCACAAGCATCCCTAATGTGACTAAGTTTTTATTTTCAGAATCTGAAAATAATATCAGACCTTCTCCTTTCAATATTTGATTCCAAGGAAGAGTGTAATGCTTCTCCAAAATTGTGCCTAGGCTAAGAATGCTTGAATGATGCACCAAGTTACTGTAGCGAACACTGTAGTAGATCACTATAGCCCGACACTATTCATAGGTACTGTAGCAGCCAACACTAAATCTAATCTGCAAGTAATAACCTTTAAACCCTTTATTCAGAAAGTACAATAATACATCAGCTATTGTACTCCATTATTTTTCTCAATGTAGCACAAATAGAAGACTAAATTATCTTCCTCCCTGCTGCAATAATTTAAGTGATATTTCACACCCTCAAAATTGCTATCAATAGAAAGTTTTCATTTTCTATGACAAAGAATTAATCTGCAGAAACCCTAGGCTCCACAAGATGAAACAACAAGAAGAACATCAAATCTGCCTACCAAGAATGAAGCGCAGGATACCTATTTATTCTTTTTTCTCCACTTTCTCCAAAAAGTTTTACAACATTATTTTATTTATTAAGTGACTTTATGATTTTTTTTTAAGTCACTTTATTAAATTAATTAAATATAAAGTTACCTTTTAATATTTATTTATTTGATAACTTTATAAATAATTAACTTAATACCACTTTTTAATTTAATTAAAATAATCAATTAGTCATCCTCATAAAATAATCATTATATTGGACAACTTAATTAATTAGATTAATTAAATCAAACTACCTCTAAAATGGGGACATTACAATCCACCCATTCAAATCAAGAGAATATCGTCCCATCTTATCCCATCCCCTTCACTACATGATACTTTATTGGCTCTAATTAGAAATATTATACCAAAACCTCTATACCCCATTGATTCACTTGCTATCATCTATAGTTTTCCACTTTTAGTAGAAGAAATGAATTCCATATCCACAATTTTCACTCTATCTAATAATAGACTTGCATCTTTTTCACCAATTAATATGTGTCCTAGCTTGGTTTGAGTTCTCAATAAATAGAATTATCAATGTAGAGGTTTGGGACCACGTGAGAAAGGTACCATGGAGTCCATCCATGTCAAAGAACATCCACAATGTTATGGTCTTGAGCACACATACAAAGGCTCTTTATCCAAAAAAATTGGTACATTGCATCCAAAATCCCATTGCACTTCCAAACCCACAATTTCATCTTTCCATCATTCTTCCAAGATATCTAACGACACCCCATCTCCTCTGTCATTACATCCCAAAAAAATTATCATATTTCTCCTTCCTCCTCTAATTCCACTTTGGGTCCATATATCCAAAAATATACCACTGCATATCCTCCGCATGCCAAATGAAATTTGGGGACTTACATCCCAAAATCACATCCCCCATCTTATCCTACTCAAACCTTTATCAACGAAAGGCATACTTGTATCATCCATCACAGATATCCTACCCCTTACAGTCCCAATCAGGATTTACAAAAGACACATACCATCCCATAACCTCTTACTATAAGTTCCTCCATGTCCTCCCCCCCCCCCCCCCCCACCCCCATCTCATAAAACTTCTTATATCCTTCTAATGTTTCTCATAGTAATGTGGGTGAGAAATTAAAAATGCATAGAGATAACTATCCACAACAACCTAAACATTGTTATGTCCACTCTAAAAGACATACTCAAACTAAGAATTCCAATTTAAAAATGCACTAAAACCCAAATGCAAAAAAGGAGGGTCAAAGAAAAAGAAAAAACTATGTGGATCCCAAAGAAAAATGATGAAACGAATTTAAAATAAAAATGCACAATGGAATCCAAAGTTGTTTAACCACCAGCTAGTAACTCCTCTCATCCATTTTGGGTCCTTGTGTCCCAACACTCACTTCCATAACTTCTTATATAATTTCAGTGCTTCTCATAGTGATATGGATGATAAATTAAAAATACATAGATATAATTATCCACAACTGCCTAAAGATTTTTATTTCCACTCTAAATGACATACTCAAACAAAGAAATCCAATTTAAAAATGCACTAAAATCCAAATGCCATAAAGGCCCATCAAAGAAAAAGAAAAAATTATGTGGATTCCATAGAAAAAAGATGAAATGAATTTAAAAGAAAAATTCACAACAACATCCAAAGTTGCTAATCCACTAGCTAGTAACTCCTCTCCTCCATCCCCTAAATCATTTTTGAGTTTGTATGTCCATAACCCACTTCCATAACTCCTCCATCATACCCACATCTACCATCCACTTCTCATACACTCTTTGCACACCCCTCATATCATGTTCCAAAGTTTGCATACCCTTCTCACACATGTTTCCAATCATTACATCCAAACACTTCCTACCATATCCCTTTTCCCACATTCACACACCCCCCCCCCCCCCCCGCCTCAATCAAATTCATCTAATCCAAGTCTTTTCATAATCCCTCATCCCAAATAAGGTTGTACCAACATCCAGTGATGACTCCAAATGGGTTCCTATTACCTCAATATTGAACATTATGCTTGAGTCCATGAAATTTGTCCAAAAAGTCCAAAAATATTTAAAAGGGTCAAAAAAAGAAAAGGAGAAAAAAATCCATCCATTGGTGAAAACATGGAAAATAGGCACCTTGGTAAAGTACCATGATGAAAGCATGACAAACATGCCTCATATGTAATCCCTCCACACTTGGCAAAAAGTTCTTTTAGCCCATCCTATCCATCCCTTCCCTCATCCTATTCCTATCACATCTTAGACATTTCACCTTATCTGTCTACCTTTGGATCTTGATAATAAAAAAAGTTACCATTTATACAATCTTTTGACACCCATTGGCATCCATTCCCATCATCTTATCTTTCATCCACCTCTCTCATTCACCTTTCATCCTAACTTTCATCTACCTTCTTCATCCTCTTGTTGTCTTATATCCTAGCCTATCATACTAAAATGTCCCTTTTCTGATTTTATATGATATTTCCAACCTCTAATCAGATCTTTAAGATCAAACAACTAATATCACAAAGATCCACCAAATTTCTCCAGAAACCCCAAATCGGGTATGCTGAAAATAGTGCCAAAAGCTTCACAACTTCACAAATTATTAATAAATCTGAAAATGGACATTTTTATAGAAATTTCAGCAGAATAACAGCCTACAAAATGACATTTTCAGATCCATATAGCCTTTACACAACAGTTCACAAATGTAGGACAAAAACTATGCTCATCGGGCTCCTGAAATTAACACAAAAATGCCCGAAAACACCACAAAAACACTAATAATCTATCTCAGAAGTTTAATCACATCCCAATACATATATTCAACTCTATTTTAACACCTTAAAGTCTGAAATACAGCAGCAACCCAAACTGATATGAAATACTCAACTGGAAACACCAAACTCATACCAAAAACACACTCGAAAACCAACAAATCTGCACTGTTCAGCACAAGGCAAACTCTGTATGAGCATGCACATGGAATAGCTTCAAACTCCCGTCCTTAGCCTTCCTGAAAACCTGCAAACTCCCATTCTTGGGTCTCCTTGGAAACTTGCAAACTCTCATTCTTGGGTCTCCTTCTCCACAGGTTTGGCAGCCTCTGAAGAATAACAAAGAATGAGCAAAAATCAAGTTCTGAAATCCCCCCAAAATGCCTCCAAACCCCTTAAAAAAGGGCATAATTGTAACTCACGTCCAAGAGAGGTTAATGGAACATATTTTAATAATAATTTTCATTTATTAGTCCAATGGTTTCCAAAGATTAACCCCCTTTTTCCGAAACTTCACTTTCTTGGGCTTGCCTGCCTTAGCAAAGATTATTATTTTTTTAATTATTTGAAAAGGGGACATGACAAGTCCTCCTCTCCCAAATATTTCTTGTCCTCAAGCAATGGCTGAACAATAAACCAATCAATCCACCTGGATCCCAAATGTAGTCATGAACTATACTACTGCCAAATAACATAGGCTCCTGCAATATCCTCTGCAATATGACCAAGAGGAATCCATAATCAAACTGACAATTACAGCTCAACCAAACTCCAAAATCACCACTACCACAATCAGAAACCCACGAGACACAAACTCTTAGGACATTAGAACCCAAGTAAAGTGGACAAATCAAACTGCCAACACAATAAATACCATCAACACATCCTACTGGCCTATACAGAATGTATAATCCAACTCTGCAACAATGGTGAATGCTCTCAAATGAAACTATACCAAGTATGGAGAATCCACACACTGTACAACTTTTTCAATCAACACAACTCTATAGATCATCGGCCACTGTCTCATAACCATAACTCCCATGCACCCCTGATGGTGAAAAGCCCTCACAAGATAAACAACAAGAAATGGAACCCAAACCAAATTTTCCTGCCATCAACTCCTCAACACAAGGATCAATTGCTAACTGATGTACATACCCTGCAATATAATGTTGATTAAAAAAACCAACCTCAGTCAACAACTCACCATGAACAAGTGATACAACCCACTGTGACTGATCACTAGCTAAGTTAGGAGATGTCATAGCCAAAGGAGTAGAATCAATAACAACACCTGCTGAAGCATCACTCCAAAACTCCCGCTCTAAGTCATGTATTATCAAGCTATCAATTGTAGGACCTATCGCCATGTCGTGCCCATCACAACTCTCATTCTGAGGAATCAAACTATTCCATAACTGATGATAAGCACTAGGAACCAAAGTACATCTCTGTATCATAATCTCATCAACATGGTCATCAAAGGTAAATTGATGGGCGTACCTCACAGTGTAATGCCAATAGAATGCGCCAATCTCAGTCAGTGGCTCAGACTGTAATCCAGATGAAACTAACTGCAATTGATCATTAACCATGTTGGAACTAACTACTACCTCCGAAGATATCACCAAGGGAGTAGTATTACTAGCAGCAACCATGCCAACTGTCGACTCACCAACATCACACATGATCTTTGATACATCTCTAGTCTTCATGCCATCAGTACTAGAGGCCACCACCATGTCAGGCATACAACAATCTGCTACAACACCCAACTCAACTGAACCTGACTCTAGTGGGAATGAACTTGATATGCCAATGTTAGTATCAAGAATGGATGCATCCCCATCTCCACTGTCTCTGACAATCTCGGCCATGGACACCCTCGGATCACCAAACACCACAGCTTGTGACTGTATAGAATCAAGTAAAGACTGTAGTCGCTCTAACTCCATGGTCACCTTAGCCAAATGAAACTGTGACTCCTTGAAAGCCAACTATGTACTCTCAAGAATCTCAGAAGTCACCTCAAGCTGCTCAGTAAGCTCACTCACCTCATCTTCCTTGGCCAACAATGCATCATATGCTGTACTGCCCCACTTCATAAGATAATCTCTGTCGGCTACCAACTGCATATAATCTTGTCTCAGAATCTGGATAGCCTCCCATAAAGAGTGGAACTCTGTCAAGGAAAGATAATTGCCTCCCTGCTCATCACTAGTAGGAGAACCCCATCCATAAACTGCTAACAACTGACGAGCAGCATCGAAATGCTGGCAAGTGATAGAAATGTCTCGATCACTAACTCTCAACTGATTAGACACATGATGGCACTGTCTTGAATGTCTCCTACAAACCTCCCCTAATGTACTGTCTAAAGGAGTATCCTCAAAGTTACTAGTCTCTAGAGTATTACCATCCATATCCTGTGAATCAAATCTAAAACTCATATCAACATATAGAGTATCAAAAACATTAGCATTGATGTCCAACTCCTCTATACCCAAGGAAACTAAGTCTTCAAAACTGCCCGCTGCATCCTCCTGGATGTCATCAATGCCAATATGATCCTGGGACTCATCTATACACACTGCCAAATATGAAATATCATCAACACATTCCAACAAGTATGGTCGACTGGATATATGAACAAAGCCCAACATCGGTGTATAAAAACTAATACCAACATCAGACAAGATATTGGCACAAGAAAAGACAACACCGTGTAATCTGCTAATCAAATCCATGATAGCACCCAAACAAACACTGCTACCAAAAAGTGTTAAAGATCTCCAGTCAACTAAATCCCAAATGCCAATATAACAATCTCGAGTCCATATCTGTAAACTAGAATCAACTGGTAACTCAAGAAAACTCCTCACCTGAGTAATATGACCAATACCAAATAACTCCACATACCTGTCATGATGAGATAATGAAGTCACAATACTATCTTTGTTCACCTTCAGCTGGCTGGACAAATCATGTGAAGTACTACCAGCCTCAACCTCATGTGGTGAAACATCTAACTGTGCCTAGTACTCTTTCTCAGCAAAGTCATGAATGCTCAACGTCTGCTCATCTCTACCAGGTATCTCACCATCCTGCACAACAACATCCTCATAATCATCATCTGAACCCCCTACACTGTAGTCACTGCCTGTTGTAACTATACCATCCTGAATACCTGTGGCATCACCCTTTGACGACCTGTAAACAATTGTCTCAATTTGAGTATCAAGTTGACCGTTACTATCAATCTATGTAATATCCTTTCCCACCACCTCCTGTGGCAAACCAGAATCTGAGACCTCTACCTGGCTATCAGTTAGTTTCTCAAACTCCTCATGCAAGTTCTTGGAAATTGTGTCATCTATCCTGTGAGAATATTTGCCAAATAGAAATCCAGTCAACTTATCCACCTTAGCTGGGTCGGAAAACATGTCATTCATTATACGGTGGTGCTCAACCAACTGTTCAGACATGTCATGGATTATTTTCATAAGTTTATCTCGAATGTCTAAATAACCATCCTTTCTACTATTTTGACTCTGGATATCAATTGTCCAAGATCGTGTCCTCTGAGACTTTGTACTATACCTGTCCATTCTGGATAAAGTAGAGTGTAACCCCAATAGGATATAACTTCTTCAAACACCAAGAACTAACATGCAAATGATTAGAAGTAGCATGCAACCATAGATTTTGACATGCAACTGATTAGAAGCAACATGCAACCACCAAATTCACCAAGAACTAACATGCAAATGATTAGAAGTAGCATGCAACCATAAATTTTAACATGCAGCTAATTAGAAGCAACATGCAATCATAAATTATGACATGCAAGATCTGGGTAGTTGTCAAAACTGACATGCAAGATCTGGGTAGTTGTCAAAACTGACATGCAAGATCTGGGTAGTTGTCAAAACTGACATGCAAACTTCTACAACCACCAAATTCACCAAGAACTAACATGAAAATGATTAGAAGTAGCATGCAACCATAAATTTTGACATGCGGCTGATTAGAAGCAACATGCAATCATAAATTATGACATGCAAGATTTGGGTAGTTCTCAAAACTGAAATGCAAGATCTGGGTAGTTGTCAAAACTGACATGCAAACTTCTACAAACCCTCAGGCTGGCAAGATCATGGCTCTGATACCACTGAAATGTCCCTTTTCTGATTTTATATGATATTTCCAACCTCTAATCAGATCTTTAAGATCAAACAACTAATATCACAAAGATCCACCAAATTTCTCCAGAAACCCCAAATCGGGTATGCTGAAAATAGTGCCAAAAGCTTCACAACTTCACAAATTATTAATAAATCTGAAAATGGACATTTTTACAGAAATTTCAGCAGCATAACAACCTAAAAAATGAAATTTCCAGATCCATATAGCCTTTACACAATAGTTCACAAATGTAGGACAAAAACTATGCTCATCGAGCTCCCGAAATTAACACAAAAATGCCTGAAAACACCACAAAAACACTAATAATCTATCTCAGAAGTTTAATCACGTCCCAATACATATATTCAACTCTATTTTAACACCTTAAAGTCTGAAATACAGCAGCAACCCAAACTGATATGAAATACTCAACTGGAAACAACAAACTCATACCAAAAACACACTCGAAAACCCACAAATCTGCACTGTTCAGCACAAGGAAAACTCTGTATGAGCATGCACATGGAATGGCTTCAAACTCCCATCCTTAGCCTTCCTAGAAACTTGCAAACTCTCATTCTTGGGTCTCCTTGGAAACCTGCAAACTCCTGTTCTTGGGTCTCCTTCTCCACAGGTTTGGCAGCCTCTGAAGAATAACAAAGAATGAGCAAAAATCAAGTTCTGGAATCCCCCCAAAATGCCTCCAAACCCCTTAAAAGAGGGCATAACTATAACTCACGTCCAAGAGAGGTTAATAAAACATATTTCAATAATAATTTTCATTTATTAGTCCAACGGTTTCCAAAGATTAACCCCTTTTTTTTTGAAACTTCACTTTCTTGGGTCTGCCTGCCTTAGCAAAGATTATTATTTTTTTAATTATTTGAAAAGGGGACATGACACATACCCCTCCTAATGCCTCCTCGTGAATGACCTATCCTATGTAGGAGTACACTATTCCTTGGTGATGTTTTCCTTGGAGACACTCTTGCATCCATATTTTGATCCACCATCCTTGTTTCATTCTCATCTTTTTATTCCCAATCATTTTATCTCACAATCCCTATCTTTCTCCATTCCTATTCCCAAATCCTACTATTCATCACTCCTTGTCCATTAATACATCCATTGTTGCACTATCCAACATATCCTCTATCATTCCTTCACTTGATACATACATTATCATTGGTATCTAGCTCTAGACTATCCCCATACAGCCCTTTCATATCCCAATGCTCCTATAAATCTACCACTGTGTGCATCAAATAATCCATCTCCTCCATCTATACAAAAAATTAAACAACAATTAACCCATCCAATCTCACCCTTAGTCTTATTTCTATCCTTATTGTGATCCTTGATCATAATTCAATCATCATTGGGATGCATCGTTCCCAATCCTTTTATTGCTTTGAGATATATCATCCCTTCGTACACATCACTCTATCCACCATCAGTTCATCTCATCTTTTTAGCTTGACTAGGGCACCATCGTGTATTTCTTTAAACCATCATCAAGTTCCCTAAGGCCTTGCAACTAGTGTAGTTTATATAGTGCCTATTGTGTATCCACCTAGGCTCATTTATACATATGTGTCTTTAGGTCTCATCCTTTGTGTTATTTGGTCATTTATGTCAAATCAAGGTCTCAAGTTCTTCCAACTATGTCCTCTTATAATTCCTTATGTGAGGTCCTTTTCCATCATGATTGTCCTAGATCCTCTTTCTACTAGATTATCATAGATTAATCAACGGGTCCTTAAAGGATGCATCCTTCCTCATGTAGGACCTAATCTTGTTAGTATTCCATCACACCGATCTCTTTGGAAAAAGTTGTTTTTTTGGATTTTTTTAATATTAAATTTCAATTTTTTTTATTGATAATATTTTTTGAGTTTTTTGGTTGTATCTCTCCTCAAGGTTATTGTGATTCTTTTATATCATGGTGCACTGCAAATGGGGAAACTTGAGAGGAAGGTATTATTATTTTTTCTTATTTTTGACTTCTAAGTCAATCAAATGTAATGCTTGTATATCCAAACATGTGGTCACTTGTGATTGCATGGTGCACTTGGGAAATGTCACATGTTTATGGGTTCTCTAGTATCAATTTCACCTTGAATCCTTATGGACTCATGTGTAGTTTTGGAGAAATCTTTTGTGTGTATTTTGAGTCGGTCATATGCAATGTTGGTAACAAGGTCCCAATGTTCTTGGTAACCTTGGTAGGCATCTGATATTGCTACATCAAACTAAGTGCTCAACTACATGGCAGTGTTCCATTTTGGAGTGCCTCGTGCTCAAGCTTCAAAAGACCATGCCCCTATCAAAAATCCCAACAATTCCCTATCAAATTCCAATCAAAATCTATCCTAAATCAATCCAAAATCCAAAATCTTAACAATCAAAATATTAGATCCTACAACTTCTCCCAAGAACCCCAAACAAAACGATTAAATCCGAAAGGAGAATGCCCCTATAATCTCCCAAGAATTGTTTCTTTCTAGTTGGGTTGCATTTCTTTTTGAGATGTTGTTTGGGCCCTTTTTCTATCCCAACCACCTTCTCAAGGGGGCATCACCTAGTCCAACTAGCCCTCTTTTCACACAATCTATGGAAACTTTATTGCTTCTAAAATTTCCTATGTCATCTATTATTTTAAACTTCTTTAAAATATTGTTATTCTAACACTATACCAAAAAGAAAAAAATGTAGACACCTAAATATGATTATACAAATTCATAATCTAATTTAATCCTCTTCTAGGGCATTATTAATTAAATATATATTTTATAAGTAATTTATGTGAACCCACTAATCAATGAATTCAATTAATTAAGTACAGTCTAATTAATCATTTAAAAATGCAACCCATAGTCAAATAATCAATTAAGAAACTCAGTTGCTTTTAAAATTTCTTCTATCATCTATTATTTTGAACTTCTTCGAGCCAATGTTATTCTAGAACTATGTAAAGAGGGGGGGAAAGTAGACAGCTAAATCTAGTTACACAAGTTTGTAATATAAATTAGTTCTCTTCTAGGGTATTGTTAATTAAATTTTAATTTTAAATAATTTATCTCATTCCACTAGTTTATCAATTCAATTAAGTAACTGTAGTCTAATTTATTATCTAAAAAGGCAACCCATAGTCAAATAATCAATTGAATCCCTCTTCCCCTACTAATATGTGTATGTGTGTGCTTATTTAAATCAATTCTAAAATTCCCCTTTTGATTAAATAATTCTCATTTAATCAATTAGAGCACATGGCTACTAACTTTAATCCTCAACTAACTATCCATCAACCACCTAGCTCTTAGTTCTAGCTCAACCCAACCCATTCACACATACTTAGCCCACATAATTAACTAACCCTAATTAATTAATGTGTGCACTTGCATCATAATCACTCCCTAATCCAAATTTTATCTCACCCTAATCATTTGCACAACCTTAAGTCTGAGGATTAAGAAATTCTAACCCAACCCAAGTCAACTCTCATGTCAAATCCTCCCAATCTCCAACCAAATGTATTAAATATCAACTTTAGATGCACTTGCACATCCCTTACACCTTTGTCCCCTTCACATCCCCAAAATGGTCAAATTCCCTTCATTTTTAACCCTCTCTCATTGTGTCACTTGTCATAATGAGAGCCATTTGAGAAAGCACAATCCATGTGCTTCTTCTCAAATGCATCTTGACCACTCATAAGCCATTTCCAAGAGTGCATATCAATCGTCAATATCACCTCACATTTGCCTCTAAATTAAACCCTCTCCCCTTCATTGTCCATCCACTATTGCAAGAAAAGTTATTAATGCTAATTTGGGAGACTAAAAACTATCAAATTACCTTTATTGTGCCCATTTTCTTCCATAAATTTATGGCTGTCATCTTCATCCATCTTCATTATTCAATGAATCCATCCATTGAAGCATTAACTATTATCTAGAGAATACGATCATTCATTTAGACAAGTCCTTTTCACTTGGAGTAATTGAAGGAGTGACGTTTGCACTTCTTTAAGTTATTGATTACATTTGAAAGTATTATCATATATGTGGTTAATGTTATAATTTGTGAATTCTTAGCTTCTTTGTATCCTCTTTTCATGTTCTCAATAGTTCTAATCTCCTCAATCGTAGTGACCTTCATTTTATAGAAATATGGAAAGCATATAAGAACTTTTGGCACAATTTAAACTTTGGTAATGGGTCCTCTAATAGCTCTAATTCCACAATAAACTTATGTTATCTTCTACACATATATTCTGATGTTCTTGTCTCACTCATCCTCATAGATTCCAACTTTCCTTTGAGACTTTGTAACCTTGCTTGTTGCACAAAATGGTTACCTTCATAAAGTATTTGCAATTTTGTCCAAATCTCATGAAGAATATTATGTTCCATCACATCTATAGATTTGATATTAGTTAGACCATTGAGTAAGAATTCTTAAGCAATCATGTTGCAATAGAATTTCTCCATCTTAGATGCATTTGCATTCTCAAGATTTGAAATGTAATAAGCATCCTTTGTAATGTTCCATTTCTCTATACGCATGCAAATCAAGTCTGTAATTGGCCTTCATTTTCATAGTTCACAGTTAGTTCCATAAACTTAAAACTACTTTTTTTAAAGGCCATTGCAAATCTCCTCAAGTGGTTAAGCTTCAAAAAGAAGACCAAAGCGCTCTGATACCAATTATTAAGAAAAACAATACACCACATCCAACTAAGAGGGCGGCTGAATCAATCGTGAGAAAATCAAAATATTAAACCATCTACAACTTAACCAATCTAAAACCTTAAATGCAATGCAAATAAAATAACACCATATTACATAACACTAGTATTTTGTTCTTAGAAAAGCTCAATTAAGGAAAAAATAGTGGTGCAATTCAAACCCACAAGATGATATATTGGCACATATAAAAACTTGTTAGAGGTACAATGGGGAATGCACGTGTATTCAAGCACTCGCCTAGACCTCACTATGCTATTAAAAAAAGAGCAACAACCCATATTGGACAACAATCCAATTATAACAAGGGAAACATACAAAAGAGTGAAAAACAATTCATGGTGGACAATAGTCCAATAAAATAATTTGGCTAAAAGAATCAACTATTCCAAAATTGTTCCTTTGAAATACATAACATTATATTCCACTCATACCTCTTCTCAATCAAGTTTTATCTTTTTCTCTGGTCTAATCTCACATCTTGTCTTTGCAGCATATCATTTTCTCTCCAATATATCTTTATTTAATTCTTAAATAAATTCATTTTCTTATACAAATCTTAAACACTTATTAGGTCAATTTAATATTAGATCTAATACCCAAATAAATTTCATCAACCAATGTGATTACATAAGTGTTAGTTAGGACACATATAGAGTACATTACAATTATAGTTAACATGATATCATCCAATAGATAATCATAATTTCCTGAGTAAGTCTTGAAATAAATTCCATTTAATTGTTTAATGAACAAACTAACTTCCAAACCAACAATCTTCAAACAACTCTATAGATAATTGTGAATGTACATCTTCGTGAAATATCATGAATCACATACCAGAAAAATTTTGGATTGGAACTCATTGATCAAAATACAAACCCACTATCTAAAACAATTCTCAGTAAATAATGACGGCTACCAGTGTTAGAATATATAGTCCACCAATATGACTAGGAGGGGGGGGTGAATTAGTTATCCAAATAATATCACAATTATCAACCTTATTAAACTTTAACCATATGAACAATATAGCCAGAAATCACAACAAGATACTTGTTTGATGGATATTTTACAATCGACAATTTTGGCTAAAAATTCAATCGCAAAATAGGATGACCAGCCACAACATGTGAGACAAAGCCTCTCCTACCTTAAAGGGAAAGCTACCCCTTCTCACCATTCCTTAGATCAACTCAAGTTAAGCAAGAAGTCGAGAGATTTTATAAAATAGGTGTTACCAATATCCTTTCTTCTTATCTTTCAAGAAAGAATCCATTTACTCGTGGAGCGAGAAATGGGTAGGGTGAATCTCTCACTACACTTCTATCAAGAGCTGGAAATAGTGATATCGATAAACCTTCACTAACTCTAAGTCTAGTCATACTTCTATATAGAAAATTTTTACAATTAGGGCACAAAGACTACTTCAAGTAAGAATAACTTAACTATTTTGTGAATTAAGAAAGAAGTATAAGCTACAAATAAAGCTTCTAGCTATATATTTCCACAATTTCTCCTAGTTAAAGCTTCGTCTCTAATTACTTCTTAAATTACTATGCTCTATTATTGAACACACAATAATAGCATGAATCAAGACAATAGGCACAAATTATAGTCAAAGCTTATAACATGCTCTATCACAATTGCTTCCAAACAAAGCTTTGAATTCAATTACTTATTTTATTCACTTTTCTCCAAATTCATACTACACAATCAAAGTTATGCTTGCACAAACATGGCAGAGCTTTCTTGCATACAACCAAAGATGATTTTTACAATGAGGGGGCACTCCTTTATACAGGCACAGGAGTTGAGAAAAGGTTGGAGGAAAAAGTGGGAGCAACTCAACCAACTTTGACCTAGTCTAACTAAAAGAGAAAATATAAGGTTACATGCAACTACACATGCAACTCGCATTACATCTTTTACGTATACAGGTAACTCACATTACATGCAATTACACATCTTCATCTAATACATCCTCTTCAATTACAACTATGAAAGAAGAAGAAAGAAGATGGAAGAGAAGGAAACAATCCTTAACAGCCCTGTACTTGATGATACAATCTCAGATGATCAAAGGATCGGGAATTCTTGTACTTTGTACCATGGTGTTGCGTCTTTTGATAACCTCTGACTTTGATGAATTGCCCGTTGTCATTTGAAAACTTAATGTGATCAATATTTTCTCACTCAAGTTGTTGTGAATTCTCCTTTGTAGATTGACACATTCTGGATTCTCCGACACTTTGAAAACCTTCTTGACGATGTCTAAATGTAAACTCGGATCAAATTTCTGACAAGCATCTGCAGCTTCTTCTTTTTTCTTTTTTTTGAAGTAAAGTGTTTGGCGCATGGGAATGTGTACAAATGGGAATTTTTTATTTCCAAAATGTAACTTAAAGTTTTCAAGGCATTATTACATGGAAAATGAGTACATGTAAGTGCAACATCTAACAAGAGATGAAAAGTGAGATGAGATGCGAATGCAGATGGTGGACAAGCTTTTACATGTAAGTGTGAATGAAAGATGAGGTGCAAAGCATAGAAAGATTTGAAAATATGTATTTTCTTATGGAGGTGTGAATGCATATGGAGAGATGAAAATGGAAAATGGAGTTGGAAGAAAATGAACTTTATAGTCATCTTAAGTGAAAAGGTGAATTCAAAGTACATGAAAGATGGAAATGACATCTTTTTGACTTTTCAAAAAGTCACTTTTAATCAAAATTGGACCTTTGAGATGCAATTACACGAAAGGATTTTCGTGTAATCATATCATGCGAATGGATGTGGAAAGTGAGATGAGTGAAAAAGGAAATGGAAAATGAAATTGCATGCATGTGCAGATGGTTAATGAGATGGAAAACATGTAATCAGATTTGTCGAATGAGATGTGAACTATTATGACATGAAAAATGGAAATGGAACATGACAATGCTTTCACACGAAGTGAAGCAACAAGTTCTTGGGAAAGAACTTGTGACTTCTCCAAAGTAGAGAAAATCGGCAAGCAAACACAAAGCACAAAAATTCAAAAGAAAAATGTACCTTTGAAAAGTGACTCAAACATGTCAAGAAGAAAAGCACTTCAACATGCAAATTTGAATTTGGAATTTGGAAAAATTTCAAAAATATGAAAATGAATCATTTCATCATTTTTAAAGGAAAAATGCACTATTCATGGCATATATATGGACAAATGTGCAATAACAAGCCATAATATGCATGGAAATAGTAAGATAAGCATGAATTGATGATCAAGTTTGAAAATGTTCACTTACTTGGAGGTTAAAGAGCCAAAATAGCAAGATTTTTAGATTTAAAGACCAATTATTCCTCAAATCTAGATTTTCAAACACCTTTTTGACTTTTTTTGTACTTGCATTTAACAAAAATTAATGAGCAATGAAGGGTCGCATTTGACATGAAAGTGTCAAACACATGGTCTCCAAAGACAATATCATGCATTTAAAACTCAAAAACAATCCCTCTTGATCAAAGATACGGGATGGAAATGCCATTTTTTGAGTTTTTTGAACAAAAACATGACTTTTTTATGCAAAAATTCGAGTCATTTTTGCAAAAATGTGGCCAAAAAATGCATGTTTTTGAGTCATTTTTGACTTGTGAGTGCAAAAATGACTTCCCAATTTGAATATACATGGATCCAAATGCAAAAAAGTGGATAAAAACCCCAAATTTATAGGTGTTTTTAGCAAAAATGTGATTTATAAAAGGCATGAAATGAATTTGTTTTTGGCTTCCAAGTGCAAAAATGTGAGCTAAGATGTATTGCAAATGATTGAAGATGTCAAAATGCCTCTTTTGCTTGCAAAAACATGATTTAAATTCACTCTAAATGGATTTATTTGAAGATTTTTTTTAAAAATGTGCCCTTGGAAGGAGTTTGAAAAAACATTTTTTAGCAAGATAAATCCATTTTTGATGTTAGAAAATCCATTGCCAAGCAAAAATGACCCTATTGGAGAAGATATCATGAAAATCCATCAAGAAAATCTCCCTTAATTATCAAAATTAGGTTATTGGAAGGCAAAGACATGTATTTCTTCAAAATCAAACTTTTTCGAGGCCAATACATATACTAAAACATGCTTTAGGTTGAAATCGGACCTTTTTGGAGTCAATAACATATTTCAAAATGTGCAACCAAGGCAAATCAAACCTTTTAGATGCAATAACATATTTTTAAATGCGCAATCATTCAAAATCGGACCTTTTAGATGCGATTGCACATTTTAAGTTACATCTCACATTTTAGATGCAAAGATATATAAACTTAACTTTTGATGCAATGACATCAAAAAGGTCCACCTTGACATCAAAAAGGTCCACCAAGTTGGGCTTTATATGCAATGACATGTAAAATATCCACTTTTGATAGATTTTACATGTAACTGCATATAAAATGTCCACTTTTGATAACTTGAAGTCATTTAATCCACTTAATTTTATTATAATATTACTAAATGGGTCATAAATAATATTTATATATCATATTTAAAAATACAACATATAAACATCATTTTAAAACTAACATTTAAATGAGCATTTGATTTAAAAATCAAAAATTAAATTGGAACTATATAGTTATATAGTCACTTTAAGTGAAAAATCAAAAAGTAACTCACTTAAAATTATAACATAAAGTGCACTATAGTCACTTTAAGTTAAAAAATTAAACTTAAAGTAACTTAAAAACATAACAAAGAGTGAATTTAAGTTATATTTATCAAAAAGTGAAAGTCAAATTAAAAGTATAACATCATATTTTTAATTCGTATTTTTCCACCAAAAGGTCCACTTTTGAGGCACTAAAATGAGCATATCTCTTGACTTACAACTCTGATTGAGCTCTAGATTAGACCGAATCGAATGGAAAACTAAAAGGCATGACATAAGCCAAACCAAAGGACTAAAAACCAACAAACATAAACTCAAAAGCAAAGAAAAGGATGATGAAGGCTTTAAAAATCAAGCAAAGGCTCGACAAATTACAAAATGAAAAAGACTTGACAAAAGCCTTCAGTAAAATGATTTAATATACGAATTGAAATGGATTGATCGATCAACATTAAACAATTGAATATCAAATTCAAGCTTAGAGAAATGCAAAACTAGTTTGAAAATTTTTTGTGGTGACAAAATGTAGAACAACAATACTCGTACACAATAACACCAGATATGTTAACTAGGGAAACCCTTGATTATAGGGAAAACCCTAGTAGGGATGGTACCCACAAGATGATGTACTAATAAAAATATTTCTTGTTGGAGGATGGAGCCTGTTAGGAGTCTATAGCAACATTCAATACATATTAGTCCTTGTTAGGAGACTTTGAGTCCCTGTTAGGAGTTGTGTAAGATAGGTGGACCCACTGTCCAAACAACTTCAGGGAAAGACCAATGAACCCACTGTCCAAATGATCTCTATTGTATACCTTGCAAAATAATAGAAATGAGCAGTACTGCTCCTTCCTCTTTCTCTATCCTGTCAATCGAACTTTTGCTCCTTCTAATCTTGTAACCAGATTACAAATATTGCATCTAATAATCCCTTGGATCACTCACATTCATCAAACACTCTTCTCCTTTTTGTACTTTACACTCAGTATAATGGTCACAACTTCCATACACATCTTACAAACAAGGAAAATATTTTTTCTTTATATCGTATCTTCAAAATAATTCCTTAAGTCGGCCTAGAGGCTTGCCTAATTAATTCATAATGCAAATAGCACTGTCATCTCATAATCTATTCAACTTCTCACGTGTGTGAAACTAGGACTTGCACATTTACTAACATCATCATCAGACTATCTTATGTGACTGGCTGACTATGCATCTCCAAATTATATCTATATTAGATGATATAATACGAACATCAGAAACTGCTTCTTACATACTCTGTCTCTATACTGCTCTCTGTAAATTAGGCAGATCTTTCCTACATCTTCAACTCAAGTACTCCGCATTGAACCTTCACATCAGGACATTGTATCGAACATATGCATGAATGCACATCATTAGACAATCAAAATATTGTCCGTACAACTAAGATCTTTGTCTACGAGTTTACCAATCTTTATGGACTTACTACTATGTTGACATCAATGACAAAAATGGACATGAATGCAACATGTCAATACTCTCCAATGCTTAGGATACTTCCCCAATGTAGCATCATCAGCATTCATGCTAATAATCTCCCCTTTTGGCGTTGATGGTAACATAGATAAAAAAACATGTAAGTTCCAAGAATACCAAAATAGTACTCTGCTACTATTGTTTTTGTTCTTATCTTTTCAAATCTTCTTTATCAATCAAATATGAAAACCTCTAAAACACTACTCTATTCTGCATTTTCTTTAGGATCGGCAACAATTGATCACAATAAATAACTCACCATACATTAGAATTCCTCATGTTGCATATTTCCCCCATAGAGATATTCATCCTTCTTTCTTACATAAATCTTTATAAATATCCCTAATAAAGTAAATATTTTCATACACCCTTCTCCCCATACATACTTAGGAGATATTTTGCATGCTTACTCTCCCCCATTGACACCAATGACAAAGGTCTCATCATGTCAATTTACTACTCCAATTCTTCAACCAACTCAACTGTCTAAAAATACTATTCAAGACCAAATACCAAGAGTCCTCAATGACTCAACTCATAACAGATACTCCCCCATACAGGAAGTATGAGCATTTAGTCCAATCTAATAATAGTGCTATGTATCACTGGACTGATGCAATCTCTGCATCATCTACTCAAAAGTAGGCAAGGGCATAACTCTAAGCATACATGTCAAGTACTCATATGTATATTTAGGTAAGGGCTTCGTAAAGATATTTACAATCTGATCTTTAGTACTCACATGTTCCAATCTAATCTCTTTTTATGTTGCCTTCTTTCTCAAGACATGATACTTAATAGATATATACTTAGTCTTAGAATGCAACACAGGAGTCTTAGACATATTTATTGTACTTGTGTTGTCACAATATTTGACAATAGGTTCTTTAAACGCAATCCTGATATCCTTTAGCATTTGTTTCATCCACATAACTTTATTTCAATTGTTTGTTGTTGCAACATACACTATCTCAGTCGTACTCTGTGAAATACAATCTTGTTTCTTGCTTAGCCAAGAAACCAATCTTCCTCCAAGGAAAAATGCCCCACCACTGGTGTTCTTTCTATCATCCATACTACCTTGCCAGTCTGCATCAGTATATGCACATAGAGTGAAATCACTCGATTTGTCATATCATATTCCATAACCAGATGTTCCTTTCAAATATATGAATATCCTCTTTACTGTTGCATAATAATACTCCTTATGATCAGCTTGAAATCTAGCTGCACTCCCGACTACATTTGCTAAATCTGTTTAGGTGTGAGTCAAATATTGCAAACCTCCAATCATGGATCTGTACTTCTGCTTAACTATGGGTGTCTCATAATTGTTAGATAACTTGTGACCAATTATCATAGGTGTAGTAATAGGCTTACAATTTTCCAATCAAAACCTTTTCAACAAATCTTTCAAGTACTTATCTTGTGAAATAAAATACCATAACTATTTTGCACAATCTGCAACCTAAGGAAAAACTTCATTTCTCCTAACATGCTCATCTCAAACTCATTCTTCATTTTTTCAGCAAACTTATCACTTGCTTCATCATTACCTCAATATATTATGTCATCAACAAATATACTATTATCAACAAACCATTCTCAATTTCTTTCACATACAAGTTACTATTTGTCGTACCTTTAGCAAATTCAAGTTTTGCCAAATAGTTGTCCAACCTTGCATAACAGGTTCTAAGTGCTTTCTTTGGACCATATAGCACTTTCTTCAATCTACATACCATATCTTTATCTTCTATCAGAGGGAAACCTTCAAGCTTCTCAATATATTCTTCTTCAAGTTCTCCATTCAGGAAAGCTGAATTAACATCCATTTGATATACTTCTTCCTTCATTGCTTGAATCCAATGATCATCTTTGTATTCTTCTTCTACACTTTTAGGTTCAACTTGAAACATCAAACTCAATTCACATACTTCTTCATTTACATGATTTCTATTTCTGCTCCCAATGTTTTGTCAAGAGAATGTTTCTTTGATATACTTCTACTAGGAGTTTTCAACTCAACTCTTTCTTCTACCCTAGGCTCAGATTATGCTCTTCAATCTTATTCCCATTCTGCAAATCATTGTTAATCTCAATGATAACTTCCACATTTTCATGGTTAGCCTTTAGATCAACAATAGTTACGAAAGCTATCTCTTCTAGTACTTCCTCTTTCTTAACCAATTCATGCTCATTATCTTTATCATCACAGTCATTGAAGAATCTTTCTATACTAGCTTTAAATTCTTCATCTTCATCAGAAAGTGAAATCTTTTTAGATTTTCTTACTCTCTTAGGACATCTAGAAGAAAAATGACCAAACTCTTTACCTGTCCAACAAACAAAAATTTGCATTCCTTATGACTTTATAACTAGATCAATACCTTCTTCTTCAGAACTGGTTCTGTCATTGCTTTTGCTTGTGTTCTTTTGTATGCAACAAAAGGATTCTGGACCTAGAAACTCAATCATCTATTCTCTACACAAATTTGATAACTCCCCAAGAAGATCTATCTTCTGTGAGATGATATTTCCTCTATCTGACTTAGGACTATCCTTTCTCGCCATTGATTTACCAAAGTTGTTAAGATTTTCCTTCAAGGACCTAAAGCTCTGATACCAATTGTTAGAATATATAGTCCACCAATATAACTGAGAGGGCGGGGGTAAATCAGTTATCCAACTAATATCAAAATTATCAACCTTATTAAACTTTAACCATATGAGCAATATAATTAGAAACCATAACAAGATACTCATACATAATGACACCAGATATGTTAACTAGGAAAACCCTTAATCAAAGGGAAAACCCGGTGGGGATGGTACCCACAAGATGATGTACTAATATAAATATTCCTTGTTAGAGGATGTACCCTATTAGGAGTCTATCACAACATTCAATAAATATCAGTCCATGTTAGGAGACTTTGAGTCCCTATTAGGAGATTTCAACCCTATTAGGAGTTGTGCCAACCTTGTTAGGAGTTGTGGAAGACAAATGGACCCACTATCCAAATAGCTTCAGGTCAAGACCAATGAACCCACTATCCAAATGATCTCTATATTATTCCTTGTAGAATAATAGAAATGAATAGTATTGCTCCTTCCTCTTTCTCTGTCTTGTCAACCAAACTTATGCTCCTTCTAATCTTGTAACCAAATCACAAATCTTCCATCCAATAATCCCTTGGATCGCTTATTCGCATTCACCAAACACTCTACTCCTTTTCGCATTTTGCACTCAATACAATGATCATGACTTCCATACACATCTTACAAACAAGGAAAACATCTTTCCTTTATACCGTATCTTCAAAATAATTCCTTGAGTCGGCCTTGAGGATTTCCCAATTAATTAATTCATGATTACAATAGCACGGTTACCTCATAGCCTATGCAACTTCTCACACGTGTAACACTAGGACTTGTGCATTCGCTGACATCATCATCAAATTTCTTATGTCACTGGCTGACTATGCATCTCCAGATTATATCTCTGTCAAACAATATAATATAAACATCTAAAACTTCTTCTTAGGAACTCTTTCTCTATACTCCTCTCTGTAAATTAGGCATATCTTCTATACGTCTTCGACTCAAGTACTGTGCATTGAACCTTCACGTCAAGACATTGTATCGAGCATGTCCATGATTGTGCATCACCAAACATTCGAAATAGTGTCCATACAACTAAGATCTATGTCTGCTACTTTACTAGTCTATGACCAACCTTCTTAGACTTATTGTTATGTTGACATCAATGACAGACATAGTCATGAATGCAACATGTCAATACTCTCCAATGCTTAGGATACTCCCTCAATGTAGTATCATCAACATTCATGCTAACAACTAGTCTTTAGCATATCCTTTGTAACTTTACTGAGTCAACTCAAAAAAATATGTATATGAATCATAGCATGTAGACTCACCAAATAACATCTCATAACATCCACACACATAGGTGCATCAAATTGAATCTCTACCCAATCTATCTTTGCACTTATCAATAGTGTGAATATACTATGATAAACATATATATTGACATCAATGGAAAAACATTATGCCAAGCATGACCAATGACAGGTCCACTTTCCAATAGTCTAATAATCTTCATCTCTAGCGACAATCCAACAGTAGCATTCCTCTTTTCTTACTTCAACATTGACATGGCTCTTTTCTTACCCTGAAGATTCTAATATCTTATATCAAGGGGATTTTATCTCATGAGGAAGGGTACATGAGTATTTATGGGGTATGATCTACACACCCTCAATCACTATGGGATATTAAGCTTCTACTCACATATTGGCTATCAATAATTATCAGGGAAGCACCACCACATTCAGTCTTACATGACAAGCCACTAAAAGATGTGACAACACTTATCGATCCAAGACCATTGGATACCAAACTCATATTGCACCTTGTTTGTGCTACTTTGGATTGGAAAATCTTATATCTTCTACATATTATATAGTGACTCAAAGAGAGAAACTAATTGAGGACAAACAATAAGGTGATCAAATTCCCAAAGGAGTTTGTATTTAAAATTATAAAAATTGTGTATTATTTTACATTTTTCTTCACCCAAGGTTTGTGAAGGAAATGAGAGGATTATTCATATATCTAGTAGGTCCACCCTAAAAAAAAGTCCAAGAAAACCAAGCACAATGAACACTCATGTATTCCCTTGATGAATTGGAGTGTAAACTATGTCACCAAGCACAATTAGTAAATTAGTCCTTCAAAGCATGATAAAACATTCTAGAAAATCACTAAAAGCACAAATTTGTTAAAGAATAGTGTACTCACCATACAAAAGCAAATCCTCCTAAATAAAGAGAAAATTCACCTAAAAATAAGATCATTCCAAACACAGGTCAAATTCACCACACTAAGGTGAAATCCACCCAAATAAGACTACGAGATATAACAAGTCGAATCCCACCAAGTAGGATTAGTAGATATACTAGGTCAAATATGCCCAATTAAGGCACACCTATTTCCTTAGTCAAATCCACCCAAAAAGGTTTAGTATATATGTTAGGTCAAATTTGTCTAATAGGATAGCAAACTTTCCTATTTGCATAAAATCATACAAACGTATCTAAGGTGTGTCTTGGTTGCAAATCTATCAAATCACAATGTGTATTTCCCAATTGCAATGTATCAACCTTTCTAAGTAGGTATTTTGGTGTAGGAGCGCCTAAGGATCATATAATTACAAGAGATCATAGTGGATATTATAATGATTTATGTTCATTCTTGCATGTTGCAATGTCATTCCATGTAATGGAATCCAATTGAAAAAAAAAGTTGTAACAAAAATGTAATGTTATCCACATTCTCATAGTTAAGGTCCCAATTGGTTTAATACATCAAAGGTTGTAAAATAACTCTTCAAAGGGTAATAACCATGTAAAAGATTATTAAATGGTCATTTGGATATGCCTTGAATGTTTATGCAAAGTCATGGCATCACATTTGCCAAAAGACTCAAAATTTGTCAAGAAGATGAAGAGTTTGCAAAAATATACAAGAATGTAAAATTACATTAAAGTTGTAAAAGTAAGTCCAAAGATCAAGGGTAGTATTCGTAAGGTCTAAGCTGACCAAGAAACTATAAAATTTATTATAAGGTTGAACCAAGCAAGACAGTGAAGAAAAGTTAATAGTTAAGATCTTTTGGAGCACTTTATACTTGTTATTTTGATTTTTTCTTCTAGTTCTTTTGTTGTTTCCAGGCTTTGTACACTCGTGTACAACCTGGAAATAATGTATTATTGATATGGTAGAGTAGGAAAATGAATAATAAAATTGAAAAGACTAATAGATATAACAAGTCTAATCCCACCAAGTAGGATTAGTAGATATACTAGGTCAAATATATTGAGTTAGGGCACACCAATTTACTTAGTCAAATCCACCCAAATAGGTTTAGTATATATGCCAAGTCAAATTTGTCAAGTAAGATTAGCAGACTTTCCTATTTGCATAAAATCATATAAATATACCTAAGGTATGTCTTAGTTGCAAATCTACCCAATCACAATGTATATCTGCCAAATTGCAGTATCAACCTTTCTAAGTAGGTATTTGGTAAACTTTCTGGAGGTATATATGCTAAATTGAGTGAAGTATCCAAGAAAAATCCATCAATCCAATCCAAGAATTATAAGCCTAAAAGTGTTAAATGATATTAAAAAAATATTAGGTTTGAACTTGTGATGTAAGTCCTGCCAAATTTGCTACAATTCGTGCAACAAAATGTGATTCAATTGAATGCAATAACTATTTTAAAACACTCGAATCATAACTCAAAACAACACATTAATATTAGGATAAAAGAGTTAAGAGCATATAAACATTATGTCAAACCTCTTTGTAGTTGATTTGCCCATTATGTTTGTTAAAGTTTTAGGTGACTGTACAACACCCCCAAGCTCAAATGAAAGACCAAGATAACTTCCACAAGAGAATGGTAAGATAGTTGCATTAAGATGCAAGAATCATATTATTGATAATGGACATGCATAAGACTTTCTAATACAGACAAGGCAATAGGAGGCTATGATAAGGAGAAGATATTATCCACACATGGTGGACTCACATGTCCACCAAAGGTGGATCATCCTCTATTTTGTAATGAAGTATATGTCATCTGATGGAGATGATAATGTGATATGTGCACTAAAGGTAGATCGCGTACATAAAGTGGAATTCTCCTACATCATGTGCTTAATATAGGTGCAAAATCCTAGTTGTCTCATATACAAACTACTATGCAATGCAATATCCTAAGTAAGCTTAAATGAAGTGTAATCAATGTATATTTAATTACACCAACACCCACCCTAAGTACAACTTATGGTAATGCACTTAAACTCACAATGCAAGATGAGTCCTAGCTACAAGGCCATCTTAGGTGCTTATCAAAAATATGCAAAGCAATATATGATATGCAATATCTCATTAAGCTGAAAAAGAGAGAAAATTTTATGGGACAAACTCCCCTCCAAAAAGAGAAATAAAGGAATCAAGACCCTCCAAGGACTACAAACACCATGCATATACAATGATTTGAAAAAACTACCTACACCATTGTTTAGACCATAAAATTATACCCCAAAACAGATACCATTTCCCAAATCGCTATTTGAAATGAAAATCGTCTCCATAATTATTTTTCTTGAATCGTCATTGTTGCACCTTCAAAATTCAAATGACACTAGATTTAGCTTTTCGTATCCAATTTGGATGAAACAAAATTTTATTTGAAGTTTTTTGGACCTCTTTAATATGATATCAACCTTTGATTTGCACTAGCAAACTCCCACTTTGACCTACAATAAAAAGTCACAAAATACAAAACCTCAAACTTCCTTCAAGTGGACTATGCAATGGTGATGCTCAAATAGCCTTATTCTACACCCAAAGTTGAATTAAACGAAAGTTGCTGCTCTATAGAGTGTCTTTCTACCTTGAAAGCTTTGGTACCATGGTGGAATTTATATGCTACCACGTTAGTATTTTAGGTGACTCTACAACACCCCCAAAATCAAATGAAAGACTAAGATAACTTCCACAAGAGAATAACAAGATAATTGCATTAAGATGCAAAAACGGTATTATTGCTAATGGGCATAATCAAAATGTACATAATAGGTTTTCTTATATAAGCAATGCAATAAGAGACTATGATAAGGAGAAGGTAAATCATCTTTTATTATGTAATGAAGTATGTAACATATGATGAGAATGATAATGTGATCTGTCCACTAAAAATGGATCTCACACTTCAACTAAAGGAGGATTCATACATAAAATGAAATATGATAACAAATATCACTACCTAAAGTTGAATTATCTTATATCATGTGTGTAATATAGGTGTAAACTCTTAGATATATATAAACCATTATACAATGTAGTTATAAGCTAAATAAGTTTAATTGAAGTATAATTAGTCATTATTCAATTACACCAACAAAATATGATTTAGATTTATGATCATTCAAAATTTTGGTAGCAGAATAGTGCACCAATGTGAAATAGGTGAGAGGACGAAATGGTGAAGGGTTGGATTTATAAATTTTGGATGAAATAAATGGACAATGAAAGATTGATCATAGAGATCAATGGTTGAGGATAGGTTGAATATATAGGGGGCAAGCTCATGTACTTGTGTAAGAACTATATGTGCTTGGTGTAATGGGGGTATTTGACTTATTTTTCTTATCTTTATGATTAGATGTGTGCACATGATTAGACTACATGACTAGACTTAATGGAAGAGGGTTTAAGGATAAGTGGAAAAACTAGGAGGATGTGATTACAAGAAAGATTTAAAAATTCTTTTAATTTCAAGTGGAAGGAAAGGGATTAGATTAAGTGACAAGATTTACATAATTAATAGAGGGATTAATATTGCAAATTTTCAATTATATTTAAATCAAATTTGAAGGAAAGTGGAAGATGCAAATTAATTAAAAATATTTAATAATTGTTTAATTAAATGAGATCGCAAGCTATAGATAAATTAAATTAATTAATTTACATTAGACAAAAATAAACAATTTAAAAATAAACAAAATATTTAATTAATATTACTACTATAGAAAGAGATTTAGATGATTAGCATCATATAAGTGTCTACAACGAGATAGTGAAATTAGATCCAATTCTACTTCTTCAAACTACACATGCATATCCTTACTCATACCTTGTAAACTATTGAATGTGGTAATCAAGTATTGTTGGTCCACCATGTCCAACTGAAGAATGATGAAGTATAATGACTTGTCAGAAAATATTGCATTATTGGATGAACGTTGTCATCGAGTATTGTTGGTCCACCATCTCCAACTTAAGAATGATGAAGTATAATGACTTGTCAGAAAATATTGCATTATTGAATGTGCACATTGATAATTATTTATAATTATTGGATGTGCACATTGATAATTATTTATAATTACTGGATGTGCACATCTATAATTCAGTAAACTAAGTTTTCAGAATCCATAGATATAGATGTGCTTAATTTTTTGGATTCCATAGATGTTCTAAGTTTCTGGTTTCAATGTGCACATTTATAATTATTGGATGTACACATTTATAATTGAGTAAGCTTGTTATAAGTTGAGAGACTAAATTTTCACAACCCATAGATGTGCTAAGTTTTTGTATTTTATAGATGTTCTAAGTTTCTGGATTCAACTGCTTTGTTATTTTTTACATCAACGTTTTAGATCACACTCTATGATAACAGTATTAGTGATAGCAAAGTTGACATAATTGAAAAAACCGATATGATGCATTTGGGTGCAAATTTAAAAAATGTATTATCTTGTACAGATTAGTCCAACTTCTACTTGACCGTTCAAATTTTCTTATAAATCCATGGACAATGGTAAAAATTATGCCATCCCGTGCTCTCATAAAAAATTTCAGAAAAAATGAAAACAACGATAAGACCACAACTGTGATAATGCGATCCAGCAAAATTTATTCTCTCAGTAAAGACAGAGAAGTCCTGCTTCAATAATCTGATGCTCTTTATTTGGTTTAATATGTCTTTAACTTCTAACATAGAGTATTCAAGTTACACACCTCTGACGCATTTTCTCGCAAATTTTCTCGTTGGTTAAACTGACATGGACCAGGACTAAATGGGTTTTGACCACTTTCTTCGTTTCATCTAAAGAATACTCTTTTACAAGCAGTGCAATCTTCCAAGAAGCTATCTAATAAATTTATATGCATCCAATCAATGGGCATAGAATAACACCTTTGGTTTGCATGCATGTATGCTTTGAGTTTCAAGTTTCATATATAAGCAGTAGTAGCTTATTGTAAATGAAAGGCTTGTGAAAACCAAATTTGAAACGATATCTCATTTCAAAACAGTTATCCTGAACTAATTAGTGAAAACAACCTCATAATCTAAAAACATAGTAAGATAGTGGGAAAAAAACACATAAGAAAAAAATCATTTTTTCCAAATAATACGGACTTAAAACAATTATCATTAACTTGAGAAATGTTTTCAATGTAGTACGATATCAAAGTTCATCTCGGTGAGAACTGCCCCAGGACAACTCTATATGAAGATTTAGAAGTAGTGGACCTAATTGGGCATGCAATAAGGCAACCGTCATCAATAAGAAAGTTATATTCATACTTGGCTCAACTATAAACATATGCATGTAATTTGCCTCTTTGCAGATGCAACTCCCAGGAAATATCAAAAAGAGGTAGTTGCTGAGTACCGTTCATTCAACTTTAATGTACCTTCAAACTTGTGATCTTCTTGGTTCGGAACATTTCCTCTTCCTTTTTCCAGCATCTTTCGATTCAGGACTGCTCTTATGTTTTGTGTTACTTCTTGGTCTAACACGTAAAATAAAATTTTCCGTTCCATTATCAAGACTGTTGTCAGATGGAGCTTCTCCTGCAGCCTCCAATAGACAATTTGCTGACTGTGATACCTTCCGTGATTCTTCATGCCACATGAAGCTATCAGCTTCACCTTTCACAATCTTATCCAATGTATCATGGGACTCTATTGGCATGTACGAATGAGATGGACTGACAATCTGAGAAGAACTCTTCGTTCGAGCATATCCCACTAAACCTACAGTTTTCTCTGCATGGACCGATGGCAAAGAAAATTGATGTTGTGCCGGAATTGCCTTCTTTGAACGCATTCGTCCTGTTGATTTACTTCCACTCACTGTAGAGTTGAGTGTACTCTTGCGTTTTCTTCTTTTCTGCCTTTCAAGACAAGATGGACAATACCAGTTACTATCAGGAATTACATCCAGGGGCGGGTTGAGGCAATATGTGTGATAAGCATCATCACAACCATCACAAAGGACAATATGAGCATCATTCTCATCCATAAAACAGTGTCTACAGAGACACGAAGGGCAATACCATGTGGGTGGAGGAACACTTGCCAATGGAGGTCTTAAGCATCTTAAATGGTAAAATTTATAGAGACAATTCTCATTACTACATTGTATAAGATGATCATCGTCCCTTGTACCAGTACTACAGATTTTACACAGTTTCAGATTTAATTGTTTGTAATCATGATGCAATTCTGATTCTTGCCCATTTGCATGAACTAGCCTTTCTGTTTGATTTGTATGCAGATGAATCTGTTCACCATCTTCTTGAATTCCAATCACATTATCACTAGCCTTAGCCTCGAGTTTTTTCATAATGCTTTCAGATTCTAATTGTTCTCCAGATGTGTCAACATTACAATTTTCTTGAGCATTTTTCATTTCCATCAGTCCACTATGCAGGTCAGAGGTCGAACAACCAAGAACAGCATTGTTAGTGTCCTCTTTATGCATTGTGCCCTCCCCATCATGCACAGAAGGAACTTCATAAGAATCCTTCCTTATTGCAGAACAAAATGAACAATACCAGCTTGTCCTTGGGATAGCCTCCAGAGGGGGTGAAACGCAATATATATGATAAGCATTCTGGCATTTATTGCAGACTACAATGCTATCATTACATTCACTACTGCTACAGGATGTACACTGAATTTGCCTACCTGATGAACCCAATTCTTTAAAATTTGGAAGGTCATTCTGTTCAAAGTCCTCAATATTTTCCATAGAAGTTCCCCTGCTTGAAACCTGTGCTTTCCCAGGAATATGATTGATTTTAACTTCAAAACCAACTACTTTCCTGCTATGACCATCCACCTAAAACAAATTTACAAACGATAATTACATTAGCATGTACAACTCTCAATCAGAAACAAGAAAAGCTTTCAAAGAAAAAAAAGAAGCTATACATATAAATTAGAATTCTCTATCAATCTTACAGGCTATAGCATTAATCAAATCAACACATACCATATTTTTTGAAGAAATGCATGGAGGATTATAGTCAGACTCAACTCTTGGAATTTCTGTTGTTTTATTATTCTGTCTATTGTTGTTGCAATGGCCAGTGGCTCCCTGAGGCTGCTCACGCAGAATATCTTTATCAACTGCTATTCCATTAACACACTCACTCATAGTTGCATCTGTACGATTTGTATTGTTGTCAACATCACCCTCTCCTCCAAGCAGACAAGACACCTATAATGTTCAGGGTTAATCAGACAGTAAAATTTAATATAAAAATTAGTTACTATAAAATTACACCTTGAAGAAAAAGAAAGATGGAAATAAAATCTGGTACAAAAGAACTTGGGCTGCCAGAAATGAAATAGCAATAGCAGCCTAATCCAACCTCAAACTGACTAAGGCATTCCACATATAAAAGTATTTAATAATATATTACCATCTAAGTGATGCATACACTAAATAGAAGATTCTTAACTAAGAAATTATATGTTTTTCAACCCAGAAGAGCCATGTCATGATTTCTGCCATTGGCTATCTGCAACCACTCATCGTCCCATGACATAATGATTTCCACTGTGTTTCTAAACAGATTAATCTGAACCCTAGAAAAAAAAAGTTTCAGACAAAGCAATATCATTTATATGTGAAAGCCAAAGGCTCATGTAGGTCAGATCCTAGCCATATCAATGTATTTTAGCCAATCATTTATCAGTTACCGGATTCTTGCCCCCTGCCCCTGGATGCTGCTGCGGATGTGTCCAGATACCCTGTGGATGTGTCAGTGTGCTCATCCTTAGTGAATCCACCCACATCCGGGTTTGCATCAGTCAAGATATTTTATTTCAATGTATATATAATTACTAGATTCTAACCACAGAAGGCATATCTTGAAAGGCCTTTCTTACCTAATCACCATTTCAGTGCATTCTACATCCCAAGTTAGGAACTCACAGCACAGCATTGTTCCAACATTGCAATAGCATTTGAGGAGAGTTGCACAATAATTGGCCTCAGCGAGGTCAGATACTAGAATAGGATCAAGTTTCACTGAATAAATCTCACCACAGCATCCACTATCCAGGTCCTCTTGATCAGCAAATTATAACATAAAATGGGCTCGTTTGGGTTCTACATGAAATTTTTGAATGCCATACCAACAAGACTGTGTTAAGTTGCTTCCACAAAAGGTTATGCAAGCACAGTAACACCCTTTCGAACAGATCTAAGATGAGTTAGAACTTTCCAACCAGCCAGAGCTTATCATTGAAATAAGTCCCTACAAGTGAGATAGCAAGATCTTGGAACAGGGCAGAACATTAAGGATATAAGTGCAACTATGGGCTCTTGGTTTTTAATTGCTGTTATGCATACATTTCCTGTGAGTATGTAGAATTGTACAAGCATTCTTGTTCCTCAACTTCCCAGCAACCTGCTGCACTAAAGCATTTGAATACAGTATGTACATAGTAAGACGGACACATCCTACCCCCCTCTCTTTTCCCCACATCCCGGAGACAGGGATGCATCGGAGAGTTGGGGACTCCGTTCCCCCATCCCCAGCAGTGCCACCAGATTCCGTGACCCCCGCCAAGGATGGGGGGTTGTCCCAGCATTGACTATTTACTGATTTGACTATTTATGTTCACTGTTTGATGTTCCAATTCAAAGCAATGTTCAAGTATTTACTCTTTACATTTTTATATCTTCTATTGCAATACATCTTTTCATAACTAGCATTTTAAGTACCATATACAACACCCCCCCCCCCCCCCAAATCCACCGCCACTGTCCCCCAGCCACCCCAAATTAAGGCCCCACTGTCCCCCCATCCCAAAAACATTCCCCCCCCTCCCGCGTTCCTCAGACTAGTGTAACTATGAGTATGTATGTTAAACACTGAAATTTTAATAGTAATCCGATTTGTCTGCATCATCTCAATGATTTTCTAACATGTTTTTGCTGAGTACTTTGTTAGTATATTTTCATTTATCAATGTTGGGTTGCAAATATAGAGTATTTTCATCTCTCTGTCCATGACTATGAAGGGGTACCAAAGCTAGTTGAGGGTAGGCTGCTAGGAGGGTTCACGGTAACCCCATAGAAGACACGAGTCCATCAGATGCACTGCAGGTTAGCCATTGGAGATCATGCTTAAAAAAAAGGTTGACAAACGCAGAGAGGATAACAAGTTGATATAGTTAGCAGTCAGCACCCATCATTGGATGGCTTTATTAGAACCTAATAGACCCATTTTGGCATTTTTGAGATCTAACTATCCATTATGCTTGATCATGACAAGCTGATTCCTCTTTTCCCAATACCTTTTCACTCTTCGCGGCACCTCATTTTAAATTAGGCCAGTTTCTCCAAGGACAATGGCAACATGTCACAAGGTTTCGGGGCCCAAATTTTACCTAGGGCCCGATGCTGGAATTTTATCAAGGGATTTGCTTTTGTGGTTGGCCAGGATCAATTTTGAGTCCCAAAATGGAATAAGTATAAAAACCCTCTATCTCTCCTCATTTTGTAATCAAGATCAATACTCAAGCATTTGGCAATCAAGCTATCAAATTTTCAAGTTCAAGTTTTGAAGGCAAGCATCTGCAGGTCTCCAACTCTTCATGACCATTCAAATCAAAGACAATCATATCCATTTGTTGCAAGATTCTCTCACATGATGGCCATATAGAACAATTATCAATCAAGCATCATATACCTTCTCTCTCCTCCTTTGCAAGTGACTATCAAGCATATCTACATTCAAGATCTAAGATTGACATTCATTTATCTATAAATTTGTGAGGGCATCCTTGATTCTCATCACATTCTAAGTTGATGTTTAGAACCTCATGTGCATTCAAGCATCTGCATGGATATGCACAATTTCTACGTGTCCATGAGGGTTTATCCAAGGTGAATCTATCATTTGCCTTTCTATTTACTTTAAGCAACTTCATTTCATTTTCAAAGTTGATTCCTAAACTAAGGTTGACCAATTTTTCCCCATTTTCCTATGCAGTAATAGGTTGCAGAGCTGTCAGAGAGGATTTGCACATATTGCAAACAGCCAGATGATCTGTGAAAAAAAGTTAGATGAAAACATCAAAGAGAAGTCACCATTACCATCATGTCCTAAGTACATGTCGCCATTGTTGTCATGAGCTCAAATTTCAACCACATGTCAAATCTATGTTTTGATTTCCATTTTGCAAAACTCAGCTCATTGTCTATCTGTTACAATCTGCTTTTACCAGGTTTTAAGTAACTTTCTTAATTAACCATTTATATTCCTATATTTCATCAATTTCATTTTATCAATTACATATTTCAAAGGAGGACCATTATCCCACTTAGTGTTTGAGTCTCCTCTTGGACCTAGCGGAGCATCTTCCTTCCAAAATGTGAAATTCATAAAAAGGGATGTGATTTACCTATCTATACACGATTGGTCCCTTTTTCCATTGCACATCTTTAGTGAACCCCAGCCATTACATTTCTAATTCTGATTCGTTGTTTGGATCTACATTATATGCATTAACTTAATCACATCTTTGTTACATTTTATGAATTTAGATCACTATTGTAGGCATGTTTTACATTAAATGTACTATTATGATAATAGATAACTTCTATTATTAGTTAATGGTTATTGCAAATATTAAGATGTTTCGAGTATTTAGTTTCCCTGTAGATAATTGTTTGTTTTCTATTAGCTAGAATACAATTTTTCTATTCTTTACGATTGTTTCGGAAGGAAACATCGTTCATTCTTCTTGTATGTATTGACCTATTGATCATTGTTAATATGACGCAAATAATTTACCAATTACTTCATAATATGGTATCAAAGACATTTTTTTTATTTTTTTGAAAATCATAATTTCTTTTCCGAAATTATCAAACCCTATTTTTTATATTATTTTCCCAAGACACTTCCTTTGAACTCGGGTTTGTCTAAAAATACTGCCATCAGTATTAACATTTTTTTTGAAAAAAAACTCGAGCCCATACAAAAACGAAGGTCGTTTTTTCCATGGTTATTTTTTTGCTCGCGACTAGCAAAAATTAGGCCTTCTCTCTAAAAAAAATCACAACTTCTCTTTGTTGTTTTGGGCTTGATCGACCACTACAATCTGCTTGTTTTTTCCCTCAAATCGCGTGACCTCTAATGGCATCATTTTCTTGTGTATATGAGCTTGTGTTGGCCTTCATTTTTTTCAAATTTGAAGCAATACAGCCGCATTTTTTATGTTTTTTCTACCAAAACTGTAGTGCCCTTGACGCCTCTACAATACACCAACTTTTGGTCTAGTTCTGCAACTATTTTGCCCAAATCCACCATTATTTGCAGCTTTTATGCAGCCGGCTAGGGTTTGCTTGAAACCCTAATTTTTTGTACCAAATCTGAAATATTTATACACATTCTCAACGGGCTTTTCGAGAGCTCAATTGGATTGTCATTAGATTTTTTGGGTGTTTCAATTTCCACCCAATGGATCCAGAAACCAACATATTCTTTCTTGGTTTTTCGAACTCTCCTATAGGTACCACTTCAGTTTTTTTGGGTCTGCCATTTTTTTGCCTTGAAGTGCTTGGCTTCACAAGTTTTCATGGTTTTCACTGAAAATGTAATATGGCATCGCTGACAAATATTCTACTTGAAGGCAACTCAAAATTCATTGGGCAGAACAGCACATGGAAGCAACGGATACTAGCAATCTTAAGATATTGGAATACCAATCAAATTGTTCTAGGTGTTACACAACATCCGACTACAACTGATACTAATCAGCATACATGGGATCTAAATAATCGGGAGACGATGATGCTTCTCAAATTATCCGTAGCTGATGATCAGCTCCCTCAAGTTCCATCCGGAAAAACAGCTTCCGAGATATGGGAGCATCTAAAAAAACATCATGAGACATCAAACAAAAAAGCAGAACCTTTTATTTTCAAGAACACCATTTTTTTATTATCATGGATGAGCGGAAATCACTCCAACAACACTGTTGATGTCAATTTTATACCACTACATAACATATAGCAATTGAATACTTGATATAGAATACCAAACACTCAACCCTCTCTTGAAAAGTAAATACTCATGAGGAACATGAAAAAACTCCAAGGTTCCTTACACTTGTGGATACTAACTCAGTTATATTAATGTGATTTGTTGGTTAATCACGTAGGTGGGCTTACTTTGTTCTTTCAAGGATGTCGAACTTTTGTTGTGATGGTGATGGAATCTAGCATTGCAATGTATATTGACTTGACTTTCTCAATTTACTTTTCCAATTTATCTCACTTCCAACTTTGCTCTTCCAAACTCCAACTAGTAAACTACTTGTTGCTTTACTTCTACTCCTACGAGTGAAAAGATTAGCAGATGGATAGGGATCAAATCTAATGAAAGCTTACCAGCAGCGCTACCTCCATAGATGCAATGATTCAAGGGGAAAAAGACTAGATTACCACGCAAGACTTCCTAACAAGCCACTAGGATACTAGTGGCCTAGTTTATGGATCCCTATCAAACATCCACTAATATCACCACACAACTATCCATCTATTCTTACTCTTGCTTAACAACTTTCTTGAAATATAATCTACTTTAACAACTTCAATGGAATTTAACTTTAACTATTGGAAGTAGAAACCATGCAATAACACCACGTGTTCTTAATCACCATGCAAGACACAACAATGATAAGAAAAGCAATTTTGGTATTATATAAGCAAAAAAATTCTTCAACTCTTTACAAATGAGGGCAAATGGCCTTATATAGGGGCCAAAAATACAACCAACGGTAGAGATTAAGAAGCAAAATCAAAAATCCGGATCAAATCCCAAAAAACCTAACTGAGAAGACGCCACCTCATCAATGGACCAATGAAAAAAGGAAAAGTGGCAACCAATCAAACACTTTTCCTACCCAAGAAGAAAGGAGAATTTTCCACTTTGGCTTACATCAAATAATCTTCTAATATAATTCTACCCTTTTCTTTCATCTTCTTAGCCAAGGCAATGAACTTGGCTAGCCTGTCGTTGACTTCCTTCAGGGAGGGCAAGGAATGTGCTTCATCTTGAGCCCAGCTGAATTTATGTTACTCATTGCTTGCAGTGTCTTCTCATGATTTTTCTCATATTCTTTCGCATATCCGATAAAGGCATTGAGGGAGGCAAGGGTGCCCAAATGCTTCTTCCTGATGGCAACCTTTCCCAACTTATCCAATCTTGAACCAAACTCTGTCTCATTGACCTTCTCCTCTTTGATATCTTCAAAATCAAGTGCAACCCCAACATCGCTCATCATGGTCGAAATGGAAGTGTCAACGCCTAGGCTGTGTTGTGAAATCTCATTTTGTATCTCTTCAAGTATCCTCAATCTAATGGTCAAGGCAACATACCAAGACTCCACCGTACTCCTCCCTCCTCCATCCACCAACTTGGTTCTCTCCAAATACCTCTCCAGTAGCCTAATAACTGCCCTTAGCCTGGCAATGGGTAAGTCCTTGACTGGAAGGAAATCCTTCCACACCCCTTCAAATGTTCTGATGCAATCTCATTCCATATCTCTTCAAGTATCCTCAATCTAATGGTCAAGGAAACATACAAGACTCCACCATACTAATTCCTCCTCCATCCACCAACTTGGTTCTCTCTAAATATTTCTTCGGTAGCCCAATAACTGCACGTAGCCTAAGAATGGCTAAATCCTTGACTGGAAGGAAATCCTTCCACTCCCCTTCAAATGTTCTAAATTTGTCTCTAATAGCCACCAATGACCTGAATGTCGAGATGAAGGCAAGAAATTTTGCCCATCTTGAATTACATCACTGATCCAATCCTTGATTTCTAGCAGCTAAGCTGATATCTCTTCAATGTTGCTCTCGCTGTCTTGCGGAAGGGCTGTCTGATGCAACTGTTGGATAGGTTGGCAATCTCTCCAATACTTGTTTTCAGCCTCCAACTTTACAATCCTCTCGTTTGCCTTCCTCAACCTTTCTCTAATTGAAACCATGACTTTGTTGGATCTCCTCACATTCCATGTCATCCGTGATTCTTCCCAAGTCATGCTCTACTATCTCATACTCTTGGGCTACAATCTCATCCACTGCCATGCTACCCTTTGGTATAGCAATCTGAACTTTTCGATGACCCTCATCATCGCTCCTGATCACCTTTGCCACCGCTTTTGCAATTTATTTATGTTTCTCACTATCTTCCTTTTCCACTAACCCTTTGTTAGTACCCAAGGTGGTCTCATTTTTAAAACTTTCAGTTTCAGAGGTTGAACCTCTTTGAACCACTTCGAACTGAAGTTCGAAGTAGTTCAAAGTAGTTCGACAATTCAAAGCAGTTCAATTCAAAAATACAGAACGGTTAGAAAAGTTCAGAATTCTGTCTCAATGCATTCGCCAGGTTCAGTTTGTTAGTCCCATGACTTCAAGAAAATGCAAGGGTGCAGATTAAGATGAAGTTCAAATGTAGTGGTTCAAAGTGTTTCAATAGTTCAAACTGGTTCGATAGTTCACTAGTTCAACTGCAGGTTCAATACAAGCGAAGTTCAAATTTTGGGTTCGAAATACAGTTTTGGCAATTCAGGAAAATTTGAAGTCCAACCTCAGTTCATGATTCAGAGTCAGTGCAGAAGTTCAGAGGTTGTAATTTGGAGATGCACCTTGGTTAAAGAACAAAATACCACCATGGCAAATCTTCAAAGTGTCTTTATTCTAAGGTTCAGTGTTCAAGCTCAAAGGTCAAATTCAACCCAACGAAGTTCAACACAGAGGATGGCACCCATGATGGTCGAGCTTCCACAATGCTTAAGCGCGTTGCCACTCAAGCTGTTTGAAAGATAGTAACAAAATGCGTGCATAGGCCATTTCACAGAAACACGATGAAGACAGTAGTTTTCATCATTAAAAACATTAGCGTCAGCCCCAACACAAACACAATTATGAAGGTTTGTAATGCTCGTGGGTGAAGAGTCATGATCTTGGCGGTTTGTGCAATGATGTCTCAATATGCCTGATCCCAATGCAAAGGTATTAGCAGCCGCAGGTGTCCCCTCCTTTCACAGCATAAGATCATTTTCGATGGAGGTTAATACAGGTTATGCGGCTCGGGTTTTCATCAAATTTGGTAACCTTGGTGTTACTTCCAATTTGTAGTACTTTTTCTTCTCCACAAACGTATGTGCGGACATGAAAGACATGTTAGGAACAAATGATAATTGCTCGAAGAGATGTTAGAATGAGACGATGCCGAGAACTAATAAGCATTTCAGGATGGAAGCCCGCGCGTCCTGTGGCAGTGAGAAGGAATTACCAAAATAAGAGATGGCATATTATGCTCACCATGATCATATGCCCAAACTAGCCTTCGTGATTTCATAATCAGTTTGAACACCCATCATTTGAGAAGAGCTCAAGGTCACGTTTAGCAATAGAGCAAGATTTCCCAAGTGGTAAACATTCAATGAACCGCAAATTAACAAATTTAAAAGCATTGGGTGATATATTTATATGCTATCCGTGGATTTCAAAGAGATTATTGGAAACGTATGATGAAAATATTATATGCCATCAAAATAATGCTTCAAAGTCTTAAAAAACTACACCAAATGAAGTCTTTGTACTGGTGAATTAAGCAGAGATAATGAGGATGAAGATATATTCCACGTATTTATCAAATTAAGAATGGTGAGTCATCACCCATCTTAAAGATTTGACGAGTCATTTGTGTAAAGGAGCATCTACACATCTTTAAAATGATAGGTCAATCTAAAGTCACTCATGACTTTAAGACTTATAAAATATTATAAGCCCAACTTGAAAGATGGAAGATTATGGGTCAGTTTTAATAACTGAAAAATGAATGAAGTCATGGGGGGTCTGGGGAATTCTATTAACACATGATGCTATGAGGGGACCAAGAATCAGTTATAGAAGCTGAACAATTTGCCCGCAAATTCTATATATGATGAAAGCATCAAACAAATAAAGGGGGTTTCCACTTTCTGCTGGGTTTGTAGACTTTGGGCTGCAGAACAGAGGAGTTGGATTGAAATTTTCATTTGCTGGGAGAGAAAGAGCAGAGTTTTGTTTAATTTTCCGGACTGTGAGCTAGAAAACAAGGGATATTTTGATTTTGAATGTATGCAGGGAGAGGGAATTCAGGTTTCCTTTTTGGTTAGTGATTTAGATGTATGATGTAATGAGAACTTTGTTGTTTCAGCATTTTTAGAGGAGGGAGACTCGGAAGATAATTGCATACCAGAACTTTGAGTCCAGGCAATTTTCTTCCCACTAAGTGTTATCTTTGTATGACTTTCAGTTTTCTCTAAATGCATTTATGTCATGAATTCTTGAATATATTTGATTTCAAAGTGTTCTAAAAGCTTTGTCTCTTTACTTTCTCAGATTTCATCCTATGCTGCATGCAAATGAACTTTGTGTCATTTGTTAATACTTTCTTGCTGTAGTTTAGATTTCCGCATCTACACTGTATTTACAGGTAGATGTTTGATATCCTTTTATGCTTTCTGGTAAAAGCATTCACATTTGATTCATTGAACATTTCATACGGGGAGCTGTACCCAATAAAATTCAGAGGAAGGTTATTAATCTAATAATGACCTATCCAACTGTTGGTGTTGATCTGTCCTTCCACTTGGGCATTCAGGGTTAGATTGGCATACATTTCTTCAAAGGACAATCTGTTCACTAACACCCTTGAATATCTTCAAATATTTGAACAGTCACCACCTCGCCTCTTGGCATAAGCATTTGCCTCAACCATAGTGGTGTAGTGCATCCCCCCCAAATCTACATTCAGTTCAACTAGCAAAGCATCACCAACAACCTCAGGCACCTAGTTTACTTCCTCTATATTAATTGGCCTATACTCTTCTTCAATAGTGACTGTCATATCATCTCCATGTTGGATCTCCAAGAGAGGAGAGTATTCAATACTGTTATTGTAACCACTTGATCTGAATCAGAGCTCACCTCTACTGCGACCCTTTGTCTACTTGAATTAACCCATTGGCTCCTAGCCTCAATTATGCTCTCCCTTGAAAGTGTTGCATTCTATCTCTTTGCTAGAGGCTCCTGATGTTCTTTTCTCAACCTCCAAATTCCTCTTCTTCCTCTTAACTCCTCTTTGTTTCCAGCTACTACCCCCACCTTTTTGTCTGATTGACTCCGTTGGACCTTCTTTCTCCGGTTTCATCTTCTCATAAGTAAGGCGTACCTTCCGACTTTGTAATTGCCTTGACTTCTCATTGTACCAAGACTCAGTGTGTAGATCAATTGTCCTTGTAACTGCCTCTAAGGAAGGATCCTAATGATCATCCCAATCCACTGGACCCAATTTTGTTCCATCCACTGTATCATAATCTTCTCTTAGCACATTTTCATCATCATCCAGCTGATCAAGAATATCAAGGCCTCTCCATCTGATTGCCCCTCATCATGCCCACTGACAACCTTGAGAAAGCTAGCTTCCTCACATGAAAGTCATCATGTGCATTGGCCCAAGAATCTTCTATAGTAGGAATATAATTGAATGTGCTTTTGTGAGATGCCTTGATGAGACCATTAGGATTGAATCCATGTCTTGCTCTATACCATCCTAGATGATACCGTTCTAACTCCTCCTCTGCAGCTACAAAGGCGATAGGATTGGGGCAAGTATCATTGACTATTCCAAATGAGAAGGTAATCCATGTCTCACCTTTAAGTTTCATCATCTTGTCATAATGCTCAAGTTGCCTGGCCATCTCCATCAAAACTATTCTATCAGGTGGGTACCTTGGAAGTCTCTTGGGACAAATTGTACTTTCTGCTACTCTGATATATGTGAATTGCAGAAATTGGACAAACCAACTCCCATACTTAACTTTTGCTTCTACTTCTGATGAGAGACTCCTAGCAGGTGTCCCTTGTAATATTCTTACCGTCTTCATGGCAAAGGCATCATAAAACATCTTATAATCTTTGGTGTTGTGCAATTGACGCTGTGGATAGCACTCATGCACCAAACATTGCCCCGACACATTGCCAAACACTCTAAGGCCTTAAGTCCAGGATGTTCATATAGTCTCACAATCAGATAGAAAAAATAGGACCCCATGTAGAATTGCTTTTGAATTTGTACTGTCCTTAGTTGCAACTCTAAATTTTCGTTTATAGTCAAGGTTGCATGGGTACTCGTACCCACGTTGATGCAGAAGCATCTTGGGTCTGCTTGCAATCTTGCATGTTTGGAGGGATTTTGGTCAAGTGTTGAGGAGCATCGAGCTTGGATATTAGTGAAGCTATGTTTTCATGGTTAGGGATGTGTTGGAGACACATTGGGGAACCTTCCCTAATGATTTCATAGAGATTGTATGGATTGAGTTAAAAGTTTGAACTGTTTGAACCTTGCTGCTAGAACTGCGTTCTTCTGGTTTCTCAGTGCCTATTGTAGAGAGTGTAACTAATTATCCTTAATGAATGAGAGGCTGCGCACTTCAGGGATTGAAGAGGGCCTAGAGTACTTCCTTGTGTCAAGTGCGCAAGTTCTAACTCTTTATAGATTGGGAGATATGGCAATTCTCCTACAGTATCAATTTCTGCCAAACTGCGCGACAAGTTTCTGTGCTTGACTTTCAGAGTGGATGCGCACTTTTCCTTGGGGAATCTGCCTTTGCGCATTTAAGGGGTTTTAGAGGACCTATATTTCTACCTACAGTTCAAAGCACGAGTTCTAATTCAATCAGAGCTAGGAGATATCGCAATTTTACTAGGATATCGATTTTTGGGCATTTAATTGTTGTTGCAGGCTGACTTGTGGAATTTAATTTATGTATTTGTATTTAATTTATGTTCTGGACCGACTTGTGGCTTATAGATTGGTATAAGTAGGGGGTCTTGTGGAGTCTTTTAGCCATTCATTCATGATGGAATGATTCGTGGGAGTAGCTGATGGGCGAGTTTTCCTGAGTTTGTAAGCAGATCGCCAAATGTGAGGCAGCTTACAACAGGATTGTGATGAAGTTGTGGATGTGTGGACAGAGTGCCGAATGTGAGGCAGTTTACACTTGGATTATGGAGTTGAGATGGAATGAAGGACGGATGCGAATTTGAAGAGAAAAGCTAGGGTTGCGGCTGGAAAACAAGGAGATTGTTTGGTAGGCTTGCGAGCAAAAGTTTAGATTTCCTTGGTGGTTTTCTTCCAGATTGTTGTTATGTTACAGATCTGGACTAGCTGAGATTGGTTGTAAGTTGGATCATGTTGGATCTTGTAGAACTGATTTTGTAATTTTCTATTTGTATTTGGCCCTAACCCAAAAGGTCGGGCATGTTGCATGTAATCAATTATCTTTTATAAATCAAGTATTGTAATTTAGTATTAGATATTGCATTATTGTTTCTTGCTGTTGTGTTTCCGCTGTGTGGTTGTATAGCTGGGGGCTAGGACATCTCCTTTGGGGATTCTCCTACCTTGTGCTACATCACACGTACCCAGGTATCGAGTACACGTATCCCAAGTACCGGATACTTGGTGAAGAGAATCATAGCTAAGGATCTTGATTATGATTTCTAGTTTTATTTTTTTTGGTTTCTTGTTTGTGTATCAACTTGTTGTCTATCAAGCTTAATTCAATACCTAACCAATTTGAAAATTTGATGCAATATTGATTAACAATAAATTTTATCACTGTTCAAGTCAGAAGTTTATCATTTGCAATATGTCATTGTCATATGATTTAAGATCTTGTTCATGTTTAAAGTCCGCCTTCTCTGTTATGCGTCTAAACATTTAATTTTTCAAACATATAGCAAATCTGAAATTGAAAACAATACATTACATCTGCAAACTTAATAATTGTTGTTTTCAAATACCATTGTCTTGACTCATAATTTCAGATTTTCTATAAAAGTAAAAGTATAATTAAAAATAAAGTTTGACATACCCACGTACCCCCGTCCCCTATTATGAAAAATTGTCATACCCATACCCATACCAATATCCTAGTACCCCAAGTACCCCCATCCCCATGCAACTGTGCTTATGATTCTAGCCCAATCAAGCTTTCTCCTTCTATTTTCAATTTTATCAATAAAATAGTACATCCAGTTCTCGAATTGCATACCTTGAGCCACGCTCATGATTCTGCTAAGAAGCACAATAAGGTCGCCATACTCGGATTTGAAATCTGACTCAGTGAGCTTTGACGACTTGGTAATTCCCCTCTTGCCTTCATGTAACCTATTATGCTTTAGATGAATGAAGTAAGCATCCTGATTATCCTGAAAGAACTTGATTGTTTCATCCATCATTACCACTGTCATGACTTTATGCTAGGGAATATTGAATACTTCTTCGACGACTTTACCACTGATGTTAGCCAACACTCCCTTCCCTTCATCAAAAACAATGGACTTGATCACAATATCACACCAGGATGCACACTCTATTACCAATTCCGGACAAAGCAAGGTAGGAGGGAAAGTCGCCACGTGTCCAATTCCGCTCTTGTAGATCTTCTTCACCAAGCAAGAACAAGGGATAAAATCCACCTTTAAAACAAATCTTCACCTCTAAAGATGAACGAAAATCTTACCTTAAATCTGCCTTCTACCAACAATCGGGCCTCTTCAAATTCAGATCTAATCTCAAAAATTTCAGTCCTCCAAAAATGTGATGCCTTAGCAAATGGATTACTTGCAAAAATCTGCTCCTTTCACCAAATTTCGACCTCCTTGACAAAATCACCCAACTAGAAGGAAAATCGCTGTCCTAGGGTAGAAAAGTCTGCTCCAAATTAGAATTTTGTCCATCTAAATTCGCCCACACTTGCAAAAATCAGACCTCAAAGCACCTTGTCTCTTCACCAAACAAAATTGCCCCAGCTGAAGGAAAAAATTCACTACTCTAGGAGGAAAATCAGACCTCCAAAATCATCCAATCTTGCCTAAAATCAGATCTTCACCCACAAATTTACCTTAGGGCAGAAATCGCCCAACCTGTAGGAAGAAATTCACTGCCCAAAAACAGAAATCCTCAAGCCAAAACCGTTGCTAAAGGAGAAATCGCTCAACACCAAGCAAGAGGAGTGGAAATGGAATGAGGAAATAAGAGGGGGGGAAACCCCTTCTTATATACTCCTGTTGACCTCCAGCGTAGGCCGACCTGTCTGGAAGGAAACAAAAACTTAAGTTAAACCCCCCCAAATGGCCCAGTTTTAAATAAAACATGAAAATAACTAAGCCCCATAATGAAATTGACCCCTTTAATTGCCAATTTGACCCACAATTGCAAAATAGAAATAAGGTAAGTCTAGAAGATGTCAAAATTTTCATTTAATAACATTTTGGCAATTCAATAACCTTTGGACAACTCCAAATTTTGCTAAGACAACCGAAAAATTCCCCAACACCTGTGAAAATTGCCAAGGCTTGCCCAAAAAAGGGGGTCCCCAAAAATTTTGGGGAGATGGTGTGAAAACCTCACAACAAACACCTGAATCGAATTCAAGAACTCTATGATCAGTTGCTTCCCATTGGACGCAAGATGGAGGAAGAGGACATTATGGTCATAACCCTCAAAAATTTGCCCAAATCCTACGAAACTCTCAACATCACTTCTATTGGTGTTGATCTAAAGTTCACAAATCTTTGCACACTTTTGCTTTGGCAAGATCGGTGGAAACAACAGTACAGTATGAGTTCTAGCTCTGCCTCCATAGAGTAAGCCTTTGCTATCAAATCCTTTCAGAAGAATAAAGGCAAGTCTCAACAATCTTCTCAGCAGAAATCCTCTACTCAAGCTTCAGAAGGCTCCAAGAAATAGAACACTCAATGCAACTATTGTCACAAGTATGGTCACATGAAGGTTGCATGTCACAAATGCTTAGCTGCCCAATCTAAGTAATTAGGTTCACAGCCCAAAGTGAACAATGTTGACCATTGGCTAATGAAGAAATGTAATTGTTGTCATTTATGACAACACATGATGTACATGCTTATAGGAAACCTCGGAAATAAAGATAACTTCTGGTACTCAAAAAATTGTCCAAGTATGAATTTGGTTTACAGCAGTGTATTGTTTTGTATGTAACTTGTTACTAACGTCATATTATGACTAGCGAAGTTACATGGAGATAGTATACATGTTGATGATGACGTGTATAACCTCGAACATCAATACGGATTGTACAGAAAGAGATATTCGTGTTTTACCAGTGAAATAGGACAGCAAAATTAAAGGAAACAATTATTTTGTTTACAAAATAATTACTTGACCAATCAGGGCTGACATACTAGATGTTTACTCTAAATTGTAAAAGTATCTTATGGTCTTAGCCAACCTAGCAACAATTTGTGAAAAGGCATGGTATTTATGTGAAGGGCATCTTGCGAAGATAAGTGTAAGTTGTGTAGAAAGTTGTGAAAGTGTGCAACTATTCTGATATGCGAACTTTTTTTAAACCAATATATGCGAAGCTTTTTGTGAAGCTATTTTGTGATCCAAGATCGAACTGAGGAAGAACCTATATTCCTAAAGACTAATTACTTATTTGGCCAGTAAGTTCTTCTTGTAATTGGAAGTGCATGTTTGGGCAGTGGGCTCATCTTGCATCTACTGTACTACAACTCCTAACAGGGTTGGAATCTCCTAACAGGCATTCAAAGTCTCCTAACAAGGACTCTATACTGAATTTGCTCATTGAATCCTAACAGGGTCCATCCTCGAAAAAGGAACTTATATATCAGTATATTATCTAGTGGGTATCATCCCCATCAAGGTTTTCCCTTGGCTAGAGTTTCCCTAGTTAACAAAATATGGTGTTATGAGTTATCTTTGTGCATGGTTATTGTTATTGTTCAGCATTACTTTATTACTTTCTTATGTATGGTTCAAAGTGATAAATAATATTCAGTTGGCGACTAAAGTTTGTAAATTACAAATTCACCCTCCCCCTCAGTAATTCCTATTTCTAACAAACATTGCAATGCACCCTGAGCAGACATAATCTACCTTTCACACCTTCATGACTAAAAGATTTGCAGAGCATGTGAAGTCACTTGCCCGCCTCTCGTCATTTCACCCACTACAGAGACTGGTTCACTGACTACCAACCTTATTCAGATTCTGTTATTTTTGGTGGCGGACAAGAATACATAATTGTCGGCAAAGGCAACATTCAAATTCAATCTACCAAGAAGAATCCCATTTTCTTTTATGTGTACTACGTTCCAAAGATGGAACTAAATCTACTCTCAGTCATTCAATAGTTGCAACACTCTCCACAGTTGGATATCACCTTCAGTTCACATCAATGTACCATCACTAATAGGGTCACTCAGTCTATTGGTGCAATTGGTCTTGAGGATCGTAGTCTTTTTCGACTTACTAACTCTACTGATTCTCAGGACATAGCTATGGCTATTTAGTGGTCTTCTATCAACACACTTTGGCATTAGTGGTATGGGCACTTAAATTTGCATTATCTCTCTCAGCTTGCTTGGGAAGAGCTTGTCCTCCGATTGCCAGAGATTCGGACTCAACAAGTTGAAGTTTCTAATTCATGCCACGCTGGAAAGCAACATCGCACACCATTCAACAGTGGGGATTCATGGCAAGCATCTCAAATACTTCAGCTTGTTCATGCCCATATCTATCACCTTACGGTCACTCCTTTTGTTCTTAGGTACAAATATTTTCTATTGTTTGTTGATGATTTCAATAGAAAAATGTGGTTATATTTTCTTAAAAAGAAATCACATGCATTTACTGTATTTCAAAAGTTTAAACCTTTGGTTGGAAAAAGGTCTAAGAAATCTATTATTACTCTTAGGTTAGACGATACGGGGGAATTTTGTTCTAATGAATTCTCTAGCTTCTTGGATACTCATAGCATCAAACATCGATTAACCACACCCCACACACCACAACAGAACATTGTAGTTGGACATCAAAACAAGACAATCACCTTGATGGCTCAATCCATGCTTGAACACAAACATGTTCGAAAAAAGTTTTGGGCAGAAGCAGTTAACATTGTAGTTTATCTTTTGAACCGATCACCCACAGTGGCGATCAAAGGTAAGACTCTAAAAGAGGCCTAGTCAAGTCGCAAGCCCAGAATCAATGAAGGTTTTTGGCTCTTGCTTTTTTTTAATCCCTGATGCGTCATGCACCAAGTTGGATGCCAAGAGTCAGAAACTCATGCTTGTTGAATACAGTAGTCTACACAAAACCTAACGCTTGATCGACACTGAGACATTTAGTCTCCTGTACAGTCGTGATGTAGTCTTTGATGAGCACTGAGGACCATTCATGCCTATTCTCATGTTCCTGATCTAGCACACACGTCTATGAAGGCTCATAATTTGGGAATTAGGCTTCCATTAGGTCCACCTGATGGGAGGGCTCCTGAAGCTCTAGTTATACCAATTATCCTTGTACAGACACCTCCAACTTCTCCTTCAGGATCACCTAGATTTGTAGATGCTTCACCTGATTTTGATCTAGATTCTTCTAGTGAGGAACACGATCATAGAGCAAATCTTGATACTAATATTGGTCACTCTCCTCTCCAACCTGATTCGTCGGCTAAGACACTTGTTGATCTTCGAGATGATGAGCTCATTGATGGGAGAACTGCTTGAAAAAAAAGCAAACCTACAAAGTCAGTTAATTTTGCTCTTATAGCCAACATTCACAGTTTGCTTGAATCTTAAACATATTATGAGGCTAAGGGAATTCCAAAGTGGGAACAAGCCATGACATCTAAACACCAGAGCCCGCTGAAAAATAACACCTTGGTCCTCTCTGATCTTCCACCAAGGAAGAAACCCATCGAGTAGCAAATAGGTTTACAAAATCAAATACAAATCTAATGGTACTTTGGGTAAGTACAAAGCTCGTCTAGTTGCAAAGGGTTTTTTTCCAGTGCCGAGGCATTGATTATGAGACCTTTTTTCCTACTGCAAAGATGAGCACAATCAGATTAGTCCTAACCATGGCAGCACAGTTTGGCTGGAAGGTCCATCAGATGGACATCAAGAGTGCTTTCTTGAATGGTGACCTATAAGAAGAGGTCTTCATGATGTAGCCTCCTGGTTTCAAGGTTGTTGGTAAAGAACATCAGGTTCTCAGATTAGTGAAAGCTCTCTTTGGCTTGAAGCAAGCCCCTAGGGCATGGTACATGAAAATTGATAAGTGCTCTGTGATCAAGGCTTTCAGAGGAGTTCTTCAGACTCAAATTTGTATATCAAGACTACTAACAATGACATCATCCTTCTAGTTTTTTATGTAGATGATTTGATCATCACTGGCAGTTCGGCATCTTTGACTCAAGGAATCAAACAAAATTTATGTCGAATTTTGATATGACTGACCTTGGGCTCATGCATTATTGCCTAGGTGTTGAGGCTTGGCAACAGTCTTCTGGTATATTCATGTCTTAGTCCAAATATGTCAAGGTTCTATTAGATGAATTTCGTATAAGGGATTGCAAGCCTGCATCTACACCCATGGAGAAAGCTCTCAAGTTATCAATCAAATTTGATTCTCCTCTCGTTGACTATACTACATGCAAGCAATTAGTAGACAGCCTCATCTACCTCTCTGCTACTAGGCTTTATATCAACTTTGCACCCAACTACATCTCACACTTTATGACAACTTCCAAAGTTGATCACTGGATGCCAGCAAAGTGTGTGCTTCATTATGTGAAGGTCACTACAGATTGTGAACTTCTTTACTCTTAGAGTTTTAATCATACACTCAGTGATTTTACATATTCAGATTGGGTAGTCTCTGTTGATGATAAAAAGTCAACTTATGGATACGTGTTCAGTATGGGATCCAATGTCGTGACATGGTCTAGTAAGAAACAACGCAAATTTTCTCTCTCCTTCGCGGAGGTTGAATACAAAGGGACAATTAACGCAAGATGTGAAGTTATTTGGCTTCATCGGATGCTTGGGGATATGCAGATGTCACCAACAGGACCGACCACTTCTTTTGTTGATAACAAAGGCGTTATCAAATTATTACAGAATCCAATCTTCCATGACCAAACCAAGCATGTGGATGTTCATTGTCACTACATACAACAACTGATTGAAGAAGGGGCAATAGTCAGTATGTTTCTAATATTCAATTAGCCTATAGATAATTGTTCGTTCTCTAAAAGCTAGAATAGAATGTTTCTATTCTTTACGATTGTTTCTTGAGAAAACATTGTTCATTCTTCTTGTATATATTGATCTATTGATCATTGTTAATATCAAGCAAATATTTTTACCAATTACTTCATAATATGTACTTTACATTAAACAAGTTGCTATTTTAATTTGAATTGTATATATCATTCACATCTTAAGTTTATATTAGATCAATCTTTCTTTCATTCTCTTGTACATGAATGTCATCACTTTTGAGTTCTAATTATATTAGGTCGTTTAGGAGAAGTCGTGGACTCTTGAGTTCCTTTGCTCCTAGGCTTTCTATTTTCCTAGGAATCGTGATGAGACTAACATGCATACTAATGGCATTAATTCTATTATTGAAGACAGATTTTGCAACTCTTCTCAAGATGAAGATAAGGCTTTAAGAGTCCTTCCTATGGAACTTCAAAAAAATTCCCATGTCTTTGAAAAATTTGAGCAATAATCAGGTCAAGAACACTCTAATCCCAAGGTCATCTCCATTGTAGAAGGTTCGAGGAAGATAATTCATAATTATGAGCATGGTGTCAATATCTTGCATAGTATCTCTCATCTCATTAGAGATTGTGCTGAAGACCTAGGTTTCATTCTACCTACCACTAGTGTTAAGACAACCATGCCTTAGTCCATCTCCATTCAAATCTCAATCATACACATGTTAGGATTCCTAATCGTATTGTCCTCACTAGTCCTTCAAGTGTGTCGTATTTCTTTACCTTCATCATCAACCACTTACAATGGTTTTCTTTTTCATACTCTATCATTCCTTCCATTTCTCATAAAGCTCCAAAGGTTTCAAAGATATCTCCTTCAGATCTTTCTACTGATTCTACTATTAGTAGTGTTAGCGAACAAAATATCCTCCAACGAAATAAATGCAAATTAACCCCAAAAGCCCAGATAGGAAGAGAGAATATGTACTAACAGTTGGGTCACTTTGCTATTAAAAAGCGTAAATGCCCTCTGAATTTATCTGAGTACAGCTCCCCATGCATGATTTACAATGTATTCATAGCAATACAAATATGGATGCTTTTAACCAAAAAGCACAAAAGGTTTACAAACATCTATCCGTAAACACGAAATAGATGCAGAAAAACTAAAAAGCTAAAAGGAAATAAATGACACAAAGTCCATTTATCCAAATTTTACATAATAGAAATAACACAGAGAAAAGACAAACTATTCATCCCAAAGACACGAAAAGCATAGCACCAAGTCCAAAGGATAATTGCGATCACGATTAAATGCAGCAGATACACATTCAGAGAAAATCAATACCACTCCAAGTTGAATAATGATCAGAAAACATACATTTAAATTCAAAGTTTTAATATATTGCTGTTATCCCCTCTTTGTACAAAACAAAATGACAAAGACTCTGCTGTTTCTGTACAATAATCACTATCTGGAAATGAAAATACCCTTCCCCTGCATTACAACAGCATAGAAAAGAAAAGAAAAACCCCTCTCAGAAGCCCAAAATCTGCAAAAAAGAGCAGTTTCTCCTCCCCTAGCAAAAACTGAAATAAAACTGGAACCCCTTTCTCCTCATGTTTTTACAATATATAGTTTTGTTGGGTGGTTATTCAGTTTTATAACTAAATCTTGGAAGGATTATACTCTTTATCTACGTATTTATTTTTATCTCTTGCTAACTCCCACCTTTATATTTTAATATCATTATAAACTCTTGATTTAAAAGTTCATAAGAATATATTTCAGCATATTAAATTCTATCTGGACAAATGACTTAGTCTAAAATGATATATTCTTGATGTTGGGCGGATTTAAACCAACTTTGACAGCAAAAATAGGTCTCGGTACAAGAAGCATAACTAATTATCCCACCGTTGGATCTTGCTGATTTTTGGATATGTTGTCGAAATCCTAGTTTTTCACACTCACCGAAGCGATTTTGAAAATAATATCCGAGTCAAAAGTTATTCACTACTGTTTGAAGGTCTGTCAAACTGTCACAAATTAGAATTGTTAAGATAATGTTACCAGCATCAACCTTGTATTTCTCATCTTTGCTTAGAAAGGCCAAGTGAGCATCATAATTTTCCAATTGCCTATCAAGATATTCACTTTCATTTTAATTCCCTTAATCTGGATTCTGAATTCTGAAATTGCAATCATATCCGTTGATAATCAAACTTGGACTTCTTCACCTCAAGTGAGCTAATTGTACCAAAGTGGATCCCATAATTGTCATGAAAAAAGGACTTCGTACATATCTTTGAATCCCCCTAGGAACAATTTAAATCTCATGGACTTTCATTTTGAATAGGAACCAAAAGTCATGGAGCTTTTGAACCTGCACTTTAGAACTGTAATCACGAAAACCTTTGCAGTATGAAACTTGCTGAACTTGGAATCAGGCTGACTCAAAATAAGCTATATGAACCTGCTTCAGTAAATGGAACCACTTTGAACTGCTTTGAACCACCTGAACCACTTCAAACTGCTTTGAACCTTAGTTCAAAGAGGTTCAAGATTTCACAATGAAAATTTTAATCATTAATATTTCTGGGAGCAAAATTGGGTCCGGGTTCGGGAGGTATAACTTTTTATCCCACCGTTGGATCTTTCTGATTTTCGGATATGTTGACACAATCCTAATCTTCTTCCTTTCCACCGAAGAGATTTCTAAAATTATACCCATGTAAAAAGTTATAGGTGACTGTTTGATAGTATATAAAAATGTCATTTTAAACTGTCAAACCATCGAGCCCGTTGAACCAATCTGAACCATGTCATACCCTACTGAACCATCATGAGCCAAATGAACTGGAACGAACCCACACTGGAAATTTTAAATACTGGGTCCATTGGGTACCAACAAGTAGCTTGGCTAAAATTGTCTTCCTTGTAACAACAAATTGTTTCCATCACTCAATCCAAGTTCAACGTTTGTACTTGTAACATTGCTAGTCTTTTGCCCTTTGATACCATCAGTGTCTTTATTATGCAATACATAAAGACTCTCTTCATTTTGAGATCTATAATGTTAAAGGTGGTTCTTTTACCCATGTCAAAACCTTTCAAACATTGTGTAGTGATTTCTTTCATGATCATAGGTTCATGGCTTAATCGTTTATTAAAACCTTTCAAGACAAAGTCTTGCAATGGTAATGTTCTTTGCCTTATTATTCTATTAGCTCATTTCAAAAGTTTCCTAATGCTTTCATTCAACAATTTAAAAAAAATATTGGTCCTAAGATTTCTTTCACTAATTTAATGCATTGTAAATAAGTTATTAAAAAAATTGATTCATTTCAATAGTAGATTTAAGCATTTGCATTCTTAGATTTCTTATCTTGTGTCTGATATTGTTTTGCAAAGTATCTTGATTTCTAATTTACAAGAAGGCATTAGAGATAAGAGTGTGCTTTATGAATTCTCTTCTTCTACACATCACCTTCAAGTGCGTCAGTTTAAGAGCACCATTCCAATGGCTCTAGTTGATAAGAATGATGTCACATTCCAAAACTATAACAAGATTTAAAAATCAAAGGACTTTGCAAAGATCAATAATTCATCCAATATTATTGATAAGCAAGTGGAAGTAGCATCCAAAAGTGTTGCTCCTTGTCATCTATTTTTAAACCTTCTGACAATTTTACTCAACTTTCTCAAACTTTGCATAATGTGATGATGAAGTTTATTAATGCTAGAGTGTTATCTCCTCCTCTTATTAAATCGATTGACACATCCAAACCTTTGCCTAGGTCCTTTGACCACAAAGTTTTTGGTCAATACCATAATCAACCCGATCATGACAATAAAAGGTGTTTTCCATTTCAAATCTACTATTCAAGACCTCATTAATTATAATACTATTATATGTTGAGACCATTAATGATCAAAGAAAAAAATCAGTCTCCCAACCAAAACTTGCAAGTCTACCAACCCTTCACCATCTCATTTGACCAATACCATTGACCCTACTCTCTTGACCACCTTCCACTCATGTTATTGACTATGATGATGTAAACTGAAGCCGATAATGTTGTCAACCTCATTGATCAATCCCCACTTGAACCAAAACCATAACCTATACTTGAGCGTTGCTTTACTTTTGACCCTAGTGAATCAATTAAAGAAAATGATGGTCCAATTAACTTGTGGCAAAGGTTGATATTTTTGTTCTCGTGATATCAGTTGATGTCAGTTTTATACCACTACATAACATATAGCAATTGAATACTTGATATAGAATACCAAACACTCAAACCTCTCTTGAAAAGTAAATACTCATGAAGAACATGAGAAAAATTGGTTCCTTACACCTATGAATACTAACTCAATTATATTAATTTGATTTGTTGGTTAATCACGTAGACAGGATTATGTTATTCATTCGAAGATAAGTTGGTGGTACTTCACTTTGCTTGACTTGTTCTTTTCTCCTTGATCACTTTCACTTTCAACTACTCCTACCACTAATTACTTATTGCTCTACTACTACTCCTATGAATGAAGAGACAGAGATCCAACCAAATGAAAGCTTGCCAGTGACATTACCTCTATTGGTGCAATGATTCTACGGGATACTCTTAGGATTTTCACACTAACATCCATCTTCCAACCCAAATTGAAGTACAAGCGGAAAGATGAAATGCAAGTAGAACTTGGGAGCAATCGGACTAGATTACCACACAAGGCTTCCTAACAAGCCGCTAGGATGCTAGTGGCCTAGTATATAGATCCCTATCAAACAATCACTAACATCATCATAAAACTAGCCATCTACTTCTACTCAAACAACATGAAATGAAATCCTTCTTTATTTGAAAGATGAGAAGGAACATGCAAATACACCAAAATGATCATGTATATCCACCATGCAAGCCACAACAATGAATAAAAAACAATTTTGATAGTATTTTGGCAACAATTCTCCAACATAACTCTTTTTTACAAATGAGAACAAAATGGCCTTATATAGAGGCTCAAAATTACGAGTGGCCAAGACTAAGAGGCAAAATCAAAGGCCAAGATTAAACCTTACAAACCCTAATTAGGGTTACCATCATTCAACCAATTACATGAGGTCACCAACTTTGTGGGCCAATGAGAAAATTACAATAATTTGTTAGCCAATGAGAACATAGGACACTTGGCATGATTTGATTGCATGCACAAAAAATTGCCACCTCATCAACCTTGTCAATTACTTTGTAATATGGTATCAAATCCAATACTCTAAATTTTTTCGAATATAATTATTATTTCTTGGTTGAAACTAACTACCTTTTATTTTCGAAATTATTTACATGCATATTTGCTTCCAACTCTCTCTATAATCCGACTAGGGTTTCCGTTCTGAGAGATCTGAATCCGCTAACTTTTGGTTCGGTCTTGCAACCCATTTCTATCCAGATCCCTCTGTGTTTTAATATTTCTACAATTTTTTGTGGTTTTTTTGTGGTTTTTTTGCAGTGGGTCTTGAGGGTCCTAGTCTTTTCCGACTTATTAATTTTGGTGATTCTCGGGACTTGGCTATGGGTGCTCGGCGGTCTTCTGTTAGCACACTTTGGCATAAGCAATACGGGCCCTTAAATGTAAATTATCTCTCACAGGTTGCTTGGGATGAGTTTCTCCTTGAATTGCCAAAGATTCAGACTTGACAGCTTGAAGTTTATGATGCATGCCAAGCTGGGAAGCAACATCACACAACTTTCACCAGTGGAGATTCATGGCAAGCTTCTCAAGTACTTAAGCTTATTTATGTCAATATCTGCAGCCCTATGGCCACTCCTGTTCTTGCGTCTAGGTATTTTCTATTGTTTGTTGATGATTTCAATAGAAAAATGTGGGTGTATTTCCTTAAAAAGAAATCAGATGCATTTCTTGTATTTCAGAAGTTTAAACCTTTAGTTGAAAAAGAGTCTGCGAAATCTATTATTACTCTTAGCTCAGACAATAGGGAGAATTTTGTTCCACTAATTTCTCTAGCTTCTTGGATACTCATGGTATCAAATGCCAGTTAACCACACCCCACACACCACAACAAAACAGTGTAGTTGAACAACGGAACAAAACAATCACCAAGATGGCTTGATCCATGCTCGAACACAGAGATGGTAAGAAGAAGTTCTGGGCATAAGCAATCAACATTGTCGTTTATCTTTTGAACCGATCACCCACAATGGCGGTCAAAGATAAAACTCTAAACGAGGCCTGGTGAGGTCGCAAGCCTAGGATTAGTCACTTGAAAGTTTTTGACTCCCTTGCTTTTGTTAGGATCCTTGATGCGTCATGCACCAAGTTGGATGCCAAGAGTCAGAAACTCATGCTTGTTGGATACAGTAGTCTTCATAAAGCCTACCGTTTGATCGAAACTAAGACATCTCGTCTCATCTACAGTCATGATGTACTCTTTGATGAGCAGCGAGGACCTTTCATGCTTGTTTCTCTTGTTCTTGGTCCAGCAAACCAGCCTATGAAGGCTCATGATTTGGGAGTTAGCCTTCCATTAGGTCCACTTGATGGGAGGGCTCCAGTAGCTCCTGCAGCTCCAGTTATACCAGTGATCCCTGTACAGACACCTCCTGCTTCTCCTGCAGGATCACCTTGATTGGTAGATGCTTCACCTGAGTTTGATCCAGATTCTTCTGGTGAGGAACCTGATCACCAAGCATCTCCTGATATAAATGTTGGTCGTTCTTCGTAATAAGATTCTCACAGGTCTATACTAAATCCCCTCACTGGTGTCACTTGGCAATGCCTTTTAATCTTTAAACATAGGTAAGCTCTTAATCAAGCGCACTTTAGGAGAGGGCAAGCTTTGTGAGGATCGTCTCACACACTGTGGTTTTCACCCTAGTTGGGTTTCCATGAGATAAATCTGTCTTATGTGATGCTAAATGTGTCTTGATTGGTTTTGCTTGATCCTAACCAGTTGAGTTCTAGTTATCCATTTCACCAAACTGGTGTGACGTAAGATTAGAAAAAGCTTAGAAGTTACTTGCAATATATTGATTCAATATTATTCCATATTTTATTTCCTAATTTTCCCTACTCCCTCCATATCCCCTTTCAAATCAAAGCTCCTCCCTTTGTATATCTTATTTTGAGGTAGACACAACTCTTCACTACATGCCCTAACCTTTCACTAAAGTATCTTGTAAAATTATTTTATTATTAGTTATTTATTAAATTTTATATTTACTTATTTTTATTTTCTTCATTATTTACTATTATAAAAAAAAAGGATTTCTTGTCCTCGAGCAATCAACTAGGATGCTTTCTTAGAGAAACATATTAGTTATGAACCAAACATGTCATACCTAAAAGCATGAGGCATGCGAATAGATATATGCAAACTTAGCATAAGCGAAGTATACATATGAATACGTTCAGCACAACAATTCAGAAAAAAGCATAAGCATGAATATGTATAGACATAGTTCACTTGGCCCAAATGAGTAAAGAATATCCAATCATAACTAAATTCATCTCTTGGGGTAATATTCACCACTTAGCCCACAAGACGCAGGAATTCCCAACCAAGACCAAATCCATCTCTTTGAATAATCAATTCACCAAGAAGTCCCTTACACAAGTAGGCACATGCTTTGAATACCCACTTGTAATGTCCCAAATTACGAATATCCAAATCTGCACTAGATTATAGTTTTTATAAGAAAATGAGTAGGGTTTTAGGATTTCTTCTATTCTGAGTGAGATACTGCAACGAGCTAGGGAACATTAAAATCATTATTCATTATTAGTCATAATCCATAATTAGACATTAAAAAGTAAGAGATTAACAAAATGCTTGAATCAGATTTAAGATGTCTCTATCATGGAGAAAATATGGTAGGGTCATTTGATTAGAAACTCAAGAGACCTCTGACCCTAAGCACTAGAGCAAATATACCATCCCTCTTGGGTTGATGCAGCCCTTGCCATAAAATGAGGTGGCATGCCTAGTGGGGTATCCTACCACCATTTTCCTCACCCTTATCAATTCTACTTTGTCTCCAGTGATTTAGCATCCTATTACATTTGTTCACCATGGTAAAGTAAATGAAGAGTATACAGCAAGGTGCCCAAAAGATCCCTCCTCCTAAGCTTAAAGGTGACTCTTTGCCCCCTTTGTCTAAATAAGACTTCTTAGTCCAACGTGAGGTGACATGCTTAGAAGGCCACCTAATCACCATTTTCCCTCTTGCGACTACATCATTTCTAGTACACCATGGCTAGTCACATATTCCATATGTCCATATTTTAGACTAGGTTAGAGAAAAGGATTCAGAAGTGGCATTATTATGCTATAGCTGATAAGTATAATCAACAATATACTTAGCTTCAAAAATATGTCACTACAAACGTTTGCAAGTAATATAGCAATCATTTATAAGTATAAAATATACGTATATGTTTAGGAGAGTGTAAAACACAACAGTAAATTGTGAGCCTCTTATCTCGAAGGTTTTTAGTTCGAGTCTACTTGAGCTTAAAAAATAATAATAATTAATTACAACACAATAATAATTAATCTTGGTTTCAGCCTCTTACCAATCCAAAAAAAATATGCATCTGTCGCGAAATAAGTAATCACGACAAATTCATTATGATGTATACAAATATGTGAATATCCGTACTAGATATTGCTGATTATGTATAAAATTGCTGGCAAAGCGAAGCAATCGCGAAATGAGATGATACCACTCAGCAAGCAGATCAAACCCAACAAGTAAAAGATCAAATTCCCCAATTCAAATTAGGGACAAAATCCAAATGTCCCAAAATATAAAGTGTATAACTGAAGTCCTTTCCAACACAATAAAGTCACTTTGCTTCAAAAGCAAATAGGTTAAAATAAAGCCACTCAAGAATAAATTGACTCAAATACCACAAATCTCCTTAAAACCCCACTAGATTTATTCAATAATTTCGAATTAAATGGAATAACACTGTAGCAAAATTGCCAGCAAATATAAATAACCACTCAATCAATAAAAACAAAATATAATCAAATCACTAACACTGTAAACACATTACTATGCACATAAATCACTTGTCAAACACAATTATGCAAAATATCAATCTGGACATTTACCCATCTAGTAACTAGATGTATATTAATGAATTATGGATACATCGTCCATAAAATTATGATATTTGCTAAATGTCTCAAACAACCATTGTAACCATCTCTTGTGCTACTATCAAGGACTTGTGGAGTCCAGTGAAGTTGATGTCTTGTATATAACATGCACACATCAAGTGTAGTTGCACACATATACAATAAACCATAAACAAAACTAATAGAAGTACATTTTAGCAGCATAATCATTCTTATATGTTTGAATGTTACAAAATGATTCATTTCATATTTAATCCTCAATAAACCTCAGAATTATCCATTTTATCTAAATTAAAGCATTGCATTGTATATTGATAGGATAATAACCAAGCATGTAAAGGCAAAGTATCACAATGACCAATAAAATATTCTCGAATACAAAGTAAACCAGATATCATCATATAACATCATTTCACACCTCATAGTCATCATACATATATGATCATCACTAAATCACAAGTAATCTACCATCTACAACAACAATGATATTAATATGAACAAAAGAAATCATAATAACTACCAAGTGCATCTCATAATGCCACTATAACAATCGTATCATATGAATAGTCACAGAATCGCATATAAGAGTCTAGCTTGGATCAAAATAGGGCAATACAGTATGACATCATAGAAGGCATTGCAGAAAGTATCTCCTATTTTTGCAATCTTCCCATCCATTATAAAAGGACACACCTAATTCAGGTTGTCTCTCCTTCGCCAATAAGGTGGTTCACACCTTTTCATTCCAGGATTAAGAAAATGAGGCGGAAATACAAAGGGTCTTCACCATATTCTGCTCATAAGGTCATCTAGCAATATTAAAAGGAAGTCCATCACCACAAGTGCAACAAGCAATTCTCTAATCAACAACCTCACTTCAGTTTTGAAGGGCTTTTGAATTTTCCCAAGAGGATTTTTGGCAAGACTAAAGCATCTCCTCTTCATAAAATGGTGGCATTGGCATGGAAGGATGTGGTTGAGCCAATTGTGAGAGGTTGCTAGGAGGTTTTGGTTTTTGAAAGCTCTTCTTAGAAAGAGGATGCGCAAGAGTCTTTGCTCCAATACTTGCCATGTCAACATCCTCTTTTTCTTCAATATAAGCTAATATTTGTTCCATTGGCAACCTTTTTAATTTGGCACTGAGCAAATTTTTGTCTTGTGTTCTTACTTGCTAGATCTTGTGTGTGTGTTTGATTAAGATTTTGAAGTATTGGTAATCACCTGCTCCACTTTTAAATGTTGTTTCTATTATTCTATAGATTTGGATATGCACATTACACACACAAATGATGCAGATTGCAGTCTTTTGCCACACAGCATATGTTAGAGCATAATCATCTTCCTTCCCTTTATGAGCCAATGTTATCAAACATTATCTCCAAATTGTGTTTTTGTGATAAGGATAAACAAATATAAGCTTCTGCAATTTAAAGTTATTCTTATGCAACTTAAGTAGTAACCCTAGAAACCAAATCATAAGCATTTGACTTCAGCTTTACCAACCAATCCGAATCAAAGCAGTCTCATTCTTATATCAAAAATTCCATGAAAAGAAAATCCAAACTTTTGAAAATGTTAAAAGAAAGATCTTTAAGTTTAGGTCATATATTTCATATGATAAGCATCCAAGATTTAAATTTAGCTCATACGTTCCATAAAATAGGCATCCTGCAATACCTGCTTTTCATATGAATCCTGTGAATAAAGTGCAAGATTATCTGCAAGTTGGATCATCTCCTGCCCAATTTCTCGCAATCTCTTCCAGTTCTGCAAAAGGCTTGAAATTTTTAGTATACTCGTTTTAAATTGAATTTATCATGTAGCATTGGAGTAAACAAAACCTCTTTTTTATTCTCAGAAGAATCAGCACAACAAAGATAAAAGTAATCACGGTGAAATAAGATTAGCAATTGGATCTCTCAAGTTCTCAACACACAATGGAGAAACCATTAGCATATGCATTTCAGGAACAACAATACACAAATAGAGTCTAGCTTCTAGAAACTGTCAATTATAAAATAAAAAAATATGGGCAGATTATTGAAATTAGCCTAAGCCTAGAATAAGTATTTCCATCATCCGCATAGACATGAACCATAGTGCATAAAGATAGCAAGTTATAATCTTTGTCCAAAATGCAGCTGACAAGGTGCTGCACTGAAGATGAACATAAACCTATCCAATGTAAAGTAAGATGAACTTCTAACAACTACTGATGGGCAGTAATCTAGTTTAGGTGGAAACTTGGTTGCAATTCTAGATGAAACAGCAAGGAAACTTCAGGAGTTAAAAAAAGAGGAAAAATATCAGAAAATTTTAGCAATAACGATTAAAACATAAATTCCAGACATTACATGATTCATAAATTAGAAAAAATTGGGCAGTGATAATAAGAATATCATTAACTCAATTTTCATTTAAGTGCACACCTAGTGTGCTACCCACCCATTTATAATAAGACTCAGTAATGCCAAAATGCCTATTTCGAAACAAATGGCAATCTAAAAAAATAAAGAAACAAACAAGGTGATTAATTGTCCTCATCAGACAATCGTTATCTGTACAGCTCCAACACTATTCATTGCTGGTAATGGAAGAATACCCAACCATCCTTCTCAAGCACACTCCATCAACTCATCAACAATATGCTGATTTCTACACATCCCACTCCCTGTAGATTGAAAATCCCACCTAGTCTATCATGGCAAAAGACATCAGATATCACATACACCGGCCAAGTATTTTACCCTACTTAACGCAACTGCTAATGAATCTGCTGCTGGAGGACCCTGTGTTCTAATTGTCATCATTTAATTTGATTGGCTTCTTCCTGTGATACTGCTTTTGCGCATGTTCATAGCTCTGAACTGCCTGTAGACCTTGCTTTAGCTGCCTCAGCCTTCACCTTTGCCTCTTACCATGCCACGACAGGATGCTTCAGCAGCTGGGTCTTACTCTCAATTAAGTAAACTGCTGCTCCTCCAAACTACATTCATGATAGCCCAACAGTCTTGGAATTATATATCATAATGAAACTTACCCAAATAAATGTGCCGGCAATTCCTCTTTGCTAATTCAATTTGTGCTCCATATGCTCTCTTAAGTAAATATGCCAGCAACAGCAGCCAAATTGCAAGCTTTAGTGTTCCTTCCAATAGGATGTATTCCTAAAGGTCCCTTATTTAATTATTAATTCATTTGTTGTCATATAACCTCACTTATCATTTTATATAAGCTTGACATGTTTAAACACTAATATATGTTGGATATAACAGCAACATAATAATGAATAAATAAATAATCAAATAAAGCAAAATAAATTAAGTGAGAAGGTTACGATCGAATTATGCTCCTTGTTTTTGGGAGCATGGGTCCTATTTTCAGCGCCTATAATATGCAAGAGAGCTGAATCAATATTGGAGGAGTTTGTTGGCCTGTGAGTATCCTAAATTCTTGTGCCCAGCCACATAATCTACTGGACTAACATTAGAGAAACTAACCTGCCAACAGTAGAATGGACAGTCAAGAAGAAGAGTTCAACGTGTCGTCTACTGGCGACTATTGTTAATTTCACCAGGTCTTACAAACCAACCACACCCAGTCACAGAGGGATTCAGACCACACCCAGTCACAGAGGGATTCAGACCTGGCAATTCTCCCCCTGCACGAAAGGCATGGGCAGATTACAATACAGTGTAGAATTTCGATGTTCTCTTAACATGATTACTTCCCATTAATCTCACATGATCTGCTCATTTAGGCAGATCGCCAGCTCCTCTACAGTCACATTTCTAGCCTACAGCAACAGCAACAAGCAAGGTGTATGCTTAGACCTACATTTGTTAACATTAAAGTCGGTTCTCAAATTTCAATTCAATGTTAGGATTATCTACTTCAGAAAAATTTACAGCTGTAAAAGGTTTGCAAGCTTGATGATTTTGGTGCATTGATCACTTCAGATTCAGAGATTTATTTGTCAATGTTATAAATGAATGGTTGTACATGTGTAATTGACTAGTGGATGCATCTGAAAGAGCCAGCAGTTCAAAAACTTATCAATCCAAAGGAAAAAAATGCTAGTGTCAAACAAACCTAGGCTCCTAGACCTAAGTAGACAACACCCCTAGGATATTAAAGTATTTAAAAAATTAAAAAGTGACATAGAAATTAAATTCTAAATATTCTGATGATTTGAATACTGAGAAGTTGATTGATGAGTTCATTGCCGTTGACGTTGACTATGAGTTTTAATTATTGAAGAGGTTAAAAAAATCTAAGACAAAAGATGCTATGAAAGAATCCATTGAACAATTCTGAAAGAACATCATGCAGACAGGAAATAGTTAAGCAAGCAAAGAGAAAAGGTTTCAAGATGCATCAATGTATTGAGATGAAGTATTCAAAAAGAACTAAGCATGGATAACATAAGATAAGCTAAAATTATTAAGGTCCAACAAAAGACCACAAAAGGTCTATGGGACTGAGAATTTACAACTAGACAACTGACAACAGGAGCACCAAATGGTGTCTAAGAAATGCGAACAACAAGAAACAAGAAGAGAGAGGCCAAGGCCAAGACTAGGAGTCCTTCCTTGGCAAAAAGAAATCAGTCATAGAAAGATAAGACTGTGAGTGGACAAGAACCCTAAACTGTCTTTGTGAACTTGTGGAGGAGTGTCGCTAACGTAAGAAACCGTTAGAACTGGTTGAACTAGACGGCCTTTTCACACCCCGTAAAGGAGATAAGGGTGCAAAAAAAGGTAGTAAAAGGTTGATCAGAGGTATTTCGGTGAGGAAGTAGTGACTATAAAGTACTATCACGGAGCAGAGTGATCTCTTGAAGATATAACGCTAGACACCATTGGTCAAAATAAATGAAAAAAGCTGAAAGAGAAAAACAGTCCTAGAAAAAACAATAAAATCTCCCTTTGATCTCATAAAAGATAGAGCAGCGAAAAATAAAGTGAGTCTTCATCTCAACCTCAGCTAAAGTACATAGCTTACAAATCCGTTCTCTATCACTATGATGGTTGGTCTAAGCTCGAAGACGGTGAGAACCAACTCTAAAAGACCCCAGAGAAATACGCAGGGCATGAGACCATCGGCAAGAAAGGTAACTAGGACGAACAATAATCCCATCACTGATCTCCAGAAAGCACTCCGCATAGAAGGCCATCCTTGAACGTAAGGCACCATGAGGGTTAGTCCAAGTAGTGATAATATACTATCTGTAGATATCAAGTCTGACATGCTCATTTAACTCCTATCGAGAGAGGAGATGAGCAAGGGCATTCAACGAGAACTGAAAAGGAGGGAGACGATCAATATCAATCCCAATTGAACTCAGTAGAGAAGATGCCTGTGCATACTAGCAACGAGCACGAGAGCTAGTATCAGAACTCACTGTAGCAACAGAAGAACAATATGCTAGGTAGGAATATCTATCACATTCTACAACCAAATCTGCAAAACCACACAAGTGATGAAGGAACCAAATCAAATCAAATATAGCTGCAAGGCTGAAGAGATGAGAATCAAACTCAGCAAGAATGATACTATGAGGAGTAAACCTGTAACATCTAATGATGTGTCGTAAAAGGAATGTTTGAATCTGTTCAATCGAGGCCCAGTTAGAACCAAGGAGAGAAGGCCCCCAAACCATTGAACCATAAAGAACAGTCAGTCAAACAAGGAAGTCCAAGAGGGATAACTTAGACAAAGTATCCTAGAAATGGTGTCTAAAACACTATTTCTCAAGCATAGCAAGAGAACCCAATAAAAATGAAAACAATAAAAATAGCATATCAATTTGCACTCAAGATAGAAGACAAATTGAACAAGAGATTTTAGTGTTGACAAAAGAGGAAGGGGTCTTAAAACGACAATTGATTGAGATGTTCAATTGCAAAGGAGACATAATCAACTTAAATAGGGAATACAAGCACAGTTTCTAAAAGAAAAATGATAGAAAATATAAGAACTAGCTACATAAACAAAATTACCTACACTAACTTACTAAATGACCGATATAGAAATATTACAATATTACTTTAATACACTCCCTTCATGGTCATTCTACTTACCCTATAGAAGACTTGACATAATCTCCAGGTCATTTAGCCATAAATGCATAGAAGAATGACTCCTCTTCAAGATGCTCTGCAACATGGACCTGCTCCTAAAACCCATCTTGGTTTAACTTTTGATCAGCCAACCACTTTCTACAGAACGTTTGCACACAAACAAGTTTACCACAATAATGACCTGTAATAGGTTTTAGGTTCTTTAAAGAATATTCATTTGTCTTTTTTGTTGATGGACTTGCCTTTGCCTTTGTCCTCGGCAATAAACACCTATTACAAATTGGGGATTAAACCCCTATTCCACACTAGGATTTCGTTGTTGCTGCCAAACTCTTATATCCATTTAGCTTGTTGGAAGAGCTTATTGCACAATTCATCAAACTTAAAGTCAACATTAGTGAAAGTAATGTTAAAAGTTTCGATGAAGTGCTCATAAGACTCTAAAAAGTTTTTCAGAAAACGATAAGCCACCATATCTTTTTCTTCCATCTTTGATCCATAACCTCCATAACGATAACTCTATGCACCCTAAAATGGTCGCCTAGACTATGGGCCCCCATTATTCAATTTATCAATTTCCTGAATCAATGGCTTGCAGTATTTTATTTTAAATCAATTCAAATCAATTTTTTTGATCAAATTGTAATTAATTTAATTATTTCAATATTTCCTAAGGTTTCTTTATTATCCTAAGTCTTATTTAATTGAAAGAAAAAAAAAACCTCTCTTTTAATTAAACAATTAATCCACATTTGATTAATTAAGAGAAAACCCCCTCTTTTAACTTAGATATTTCCTATTTAATTAAAAGAACTTGGTCCCTTTTAATTAAATAAAATCCCACTTGAAAAAGAAAATAAAATAAATAAAAATTAAATGAATTCTTCTTTCCTCTACACTTAAATGCACATATTTCTAAGTGGAATTCCATTTAATTTTCCTCCTCTTTTCTCATTGGTGGAATTTTGTCTCACCCGAATCATTCTTTCTCCACCCTTGATTAAATCTTATTGCCTCTTAATCTTGATCGTTCATTCTTCTTTATAAGGGAAAGCCCTCTCCTCATTTTTGACATCCACGATTATGCTATTGTCATGCTATAGGTTTGGAGAGTGATTTTTGGAGGAGTTTGAGAATTAAAGCTTTTTGTGGGAAACCTCTATCTTCTTATCTTCTTCTTTCATGCATCAATGGTTTCCATCATCATGATCCATCCTTGCATTTTCATATTAGCTTAGATCCATATTTTCTTTCAAGAGTAATCTTGCATTGTTATTTCCTTTCATAGATTATAAATTTCCTTTCTTGCATTGCTTTACATTGTCATCATTTAGATTAGTTTGCATCTTCATTTGCATTCATATTTTGATCTTTGAATCTCTCATTTTATGGTGTACTTGCATGGGCACAAACTAGGTCAAACTAAGGGCCTCCATTACAAACCCTTGCACTCCATAAATAAAGAGCTATGAGCTGCCATTCGAGACATCATTCTTAAGCAATATTGGATACAATGACTCATAGAAGTGTGCTCACATTTTAGGCATACATTCTTTGCCGCCCACTGTGGGGCAACCCACCTTTACTTGCTGGTTTTAAATATTTTTGGAGCTAACCCCCTTATGCAAATTTATTTGAAGACAAAAAACCCTAGATCTGAAAGATTTGATCATATCTCCCAAATGGTTTGGTGTTTTGGTCTGAATTTTTTTTGCAAGGTGGTGCCATATCAAAGAAGCTTCAGTGAAATTTTCAAATTTTTCCAAGGTATTTTCAATTTTTATAATTATTTCTTGATTTTTCATGAAAACATTTTAGGGCACAAATTAGCGAATTTTTTGGAAAAGTACACATTTTTTGAAAGGTCTATAAATTCTAAACAAGGTTGGTTCTTTGTGTTTTGATTTTAGAGATCATATTAAAGCTCAATAATTCGATTTTGCAAAAATTGGTTTGTTTTGACAAAATGGCTCTCTTGGGCACAAATAAAAAGATCTTTTCAAAATCCTGACATTTTTGCAAAGCTCTTTGATTTTTTATAGGGGTCTTTTTTCTGCTTTTAGGGTTTTGGATCCGAATTCATATCATATAGGTCTAATCTTGTTAACTAGGTCAAAAATCAATATTAAAAAAAGGGCATTTAATGAATAGCTTGCATTTAATTTTCACATAGATCAATGCATGATGTGAGCTTCCATTTGGGTTATTTTCTGGTTATTATCACTCTTAAAAATCAGATTTTCAGCTCTAACCCTAGTTTTGGATAAGTTGGATATATATTGCATATCTTGTGTTTGCTTGTTTTTCTTATTGCTTTATTCGTTGCGAGCAAGCATTCAAGCGTAAACGAAAGGTACAACAAAGAAAAGACGCATTGCAAGGATTACCAAATATTTTGTTGGATCTCTATAACATTTGGATTTGGAAGTAAAATGAACCCTCTCATGTGTTTGGCTTGAGTGCTTTTACATGCTTTCATAGTCACACTTCATTTGGTGCTCCAAAATTGGATCTAGATTTACGTTCACGCATATGTGTTTCACATAGTAATTAGATCCTATGAAGACTATCTGTGGAGTTCTTGAGGGAACGTGCTTCATTTGCTTGCCTTTCATGCGAAGCTATTTTCGATGATAGATCCCCTTGTAGGTAGAGAAGGATATCTGTTATTATCTCACTATTCTGCTTGGGTTTCTCCTCAACATCCATCAGTACTTTCTCTTTTAAGATTGGTGGTGTTTGTTGTTGGCTTTTCCAAAAATTTGGTGCAGTGATTTCAAATTAGCGTGTTAAAGAATCTTGTTTGCTATGTTTGGGTAAGGTGAAGAGGCTAGAGGAGTATGCTTTGGTTCTTTTTGGGCACATCAAAAACTTGGAACCCTTGAATCCAAACCAAGTCCCCATATGATGATCAAATTAGTAAGCCTTTCTAGTTCTCATGTGAATGCAACATTTATTGATAACCGGTTTAGACAGTCAAGACCGTGTACACCGCTCATGACACCTTTAGGTAATGCGAGTGGCAAACTCAAAGTACTTGAGCGTGAGAGAAAAGCCCTTCTAGAAGAACAAGCTAAGAAGGAAGAACAATTTACACGCCTAGAGGAAGAAAGGCAAGTTATGATTGAGATAGAAAGGAAAGCTCGTCAAGAAGCACAAGACCTTCTCATGGCTTCGCAACTTGACAATAAATTCAGCAATGTGCACGTTGGTGGTAAAAACAACTCTCCTCAATCCACCCCTCCTAAGACTCCACGAAGTGGAAGACATTTACGATCTCCTAGCCCTAGAGGAAGGAGAGCTTCAAGACATGATTATTATAGGAGACCAACACCTAATAGAGTTTCAAGACAACCTTCACAACAAGCTCATCATGGTTCACAATATAGAGGTGGTAGCTCAAACATTGACTGAATTTCTTATGATTTCATGGCTATGCAACCAGACCCACATTTTCAGCAACATATGGAAGTATATATGGACCAAAACACGGATGCATGCTTTCAACATTTAATCAACAAGGGTGCTAAGGTCCCTTACAAATTTGATGTAGACAAAAAGATTCAAAAGCATGATCCCTCTATGAAAGAAGAAATTGACCAATTGAAGAAATAGCTACAGCAAATATCAGCATCCAAGAGTTTTTTTCACTTGATTCAATTTGTCCTGATACTTTTGATAAGAGTGTTGACATAAAAGATTTTCCTAGAAAAATTGAGATCCCCCAATATGACAAATATGATGGAAATGGGGATCCGAATGATCATGTGCGTCAGTTCTATACTATGGGTTTTGAGTTTCATCATGAGGACTCATACATTATGAGATTATTTCCAAGGAGTCTTAAGGGTCAAGCAATGGAACGATTTACCAATATAACTCCTATTAAGGCGTTCCCTAAGTTAATTCAAAGATTTGTTCAACACTTTGCATACAATTTTTCACGATCTGTCTCGCTATTGGATTTATGTCACATAGAGAACAACCAAGGAGAATCCTTTGTTACTTTCTTGCAAAGATGGAGACGACAGTGCTCTCGCTATTCTAAGACTATTCATGAGAAGGAGAATATTAAAATCCTCGTTAGTAACATGGTTCCGAAGATGAAGTACGAAGTTAAGAAGATGGTTTTTGAGTCCTCTGATACCATGATTGAAGCCATATCTAGAATTGAGGATGTTTTGAGAGAGCAAGGTATTTTGACATAAAATGGAAACAACAACAACAATGGTCAGAATAACAACAACAATAACAAGGATAAAGGAAAGAACACGTATTGGAATAAGAACACACAAGTGGTTAATGGAGTTGTGGATTCCTCTAAGCCTAAAGACCAAGCTGTTCTCCATTTGGCTAGTGTCAATCAACAAAGTAACAAGCCAAGATATCAAGAAAGGCCTAAAGGAGAGAAACGTAGCTTTACACAATTGGGTGAGTCATATGAAGAGATATTCACGAAGCTCCTTGCTTGTAATCTTGTGCACCCTTATGATGCCACAAACTTCCGCATACCTGAAGTTAAGCCATGGTGGTGGAATGAGAAGGCCTATTGCAAACCTCACAATGGCATGGGACACGATATTGAAAATTGTGGGAGATTTAAGCATATTGTTCAAGATCTTATTGAGAATGGAAAACTTGAAATAGATGGATTAAATACCAATGCTGATCAGACAGCATTCAAAGAGCCTTTGCCCAAGTATGAGAAAGGGGAAGCTTCCCAACCTAAGAATGGCAAGGCTGCAATCAATTACACTTATGCAAATGCAGAAAATGTTGTCAATATGCTTGAGGTTGTAGAAGAAAGTGTCAACATGATGGAAGATAAAGATCCTAGTGGTTATGATTTAAATTTGAGCTCTCCTTTCCTTGGTGAAAAACCTGTTTTTGTGCTAAGGGGTGCTCACTCTAGAGAGTCAACTCAAGGTCCCCTTGTAATTAGAGGACCCAATTCAAACCAGTCAAGTAAACCTAAGCGTCTTCCCAAAGTCTCAATGCTGTTACGCAAAGTCAAGGTCCCCTTGTCATTAAAGGACCCAATTCAAACCAACCAAGTAAGCCAAAACAAGTGCAATCAAAGTGTGTTCCTTCAAAACCAGTGGTTAATCCCAGGTTGAATTACAATCTTGTTGATCAATCGCAAAGAACCCCCGCTCAAATTTCGATCTTTGAGCTTTTAGAGTTGTCCCCGAGATACAAACAAGTCCTTGAGGATGCTTGCGCATGGCAAATGTCCCCAACAATTTAGATGTTGATCAATTCCAAAAAAAGGTTAATCATATTGCTAGCCCTCATTACCTTTCCTTTTCGGAGGAAGATGATAAATCTTTGAGCCATCTGCACAATCTTGCCCTCCATATTGAGGTCATGATCCATAGAACCCGTGTTAGGCGTGTGTTGATAGATGGGGGTGTTGGGCTTAATATTTGTTCTTTGAGTCTTTTAAAGACATTAGGTTATTCTGAACAAGTTATTGATACCATAAGGAAGATTATTATCAAAGCCTATGATGAGGCTAAGGAAGTTCAAAGGGGTTGGCAGTCCTTCGTGTTAGGATTGGTCCTGTTGAAAAAGATATTTTATTCCAAATAGTTGATGTTGGACCCCTTGCGTACAATATTTTACTTTGTAGACCATGGATTCATGATATGCAAGTAGTGTCATCTACCTATCATCAGTGTCTTGAGTTCACTTACAATGGAACAAAGATTTGTATACCTGGGGATAATAGTTTGTCTATTAACCCGATTTCAGCAAGTACTCATGTTCCCCTCAATAGAGAAGCAAATGATTTGGATGCAACTTTAGTTGAATGTAAAGACAAGTTCAAATTCATAAACCTTTGCATGGGGGGTATATCAACTCAACTCCCTCGCAGCATTACCAGTTTCAACTAGGTCTTATGGTAAACCTACACAAGAGATGAAACCTTCCTCTTCAGCTATGACATTATTTGACACATTTGTATAGTCGGTAGTGCCTATTCAAGATGAGAAAGAAGAATTGGCTGTAAGAAATTGGATTTATAGAGAAGAGAAGTATATGCACAATGAGAACTTCACTCCCTCTCCTAAAGCTTATGGAAGAAGGTATACTTCTGTCAAGAAGATGGGCTATCCTGGACATGGCCCTCTTAGTAATAGATTGGATGCTAGAGCTGAACCCCCTGATCATGGTCTTTTCGGATGCAAGTCTAAGAAGCTGGTTGGCCTAGGATATGCAAATCACAATAATGTTGCTCCTATCCTCGATGAGTCAGATAGTGAAGAAGAACAAGAGTACATACCTAATTTGGAAAATCAACAAGATATGTGTGAAGACTAGGTTCCTTCTACCAATCTCCTTTGGGAAAATTCAGATGGTCCAGTATCTCATGAGATAGTTGCAAATTTAGAACAAGAGAGTGCGATCCTTGATGATATTGAGGCTTCCATGGCTAGACATCCCAAGCCTTGGTGTAAGCATCCTAGTTGAGATTCAAAAATAAATTCCAATGAGTATGAATGGGACTCCCTCTTGGAGCCTTCTACAGTTGATATTGATATTGATGTTGTTCATACATATAGTTCTCAACCCGAGTTAGTTGACGATTTACGTGTAGGATCAAATGACTTGAACTCACATGTTACCTTAGTGGACGATTCTTTGCTTGTTAGGACGAATCCCGATTTGGGTAGTTTAGAAAGTTACTTGACGGACTTTGACTCTTTGGTCACCAGAGATATCATTCATATTCATAACCTTGAACCAGTCATTGATTTACCCCTTGTTCATCCTGATTTGATTGATTGGTCCCAATGCAATCACGAACATGAGCTTTTAATGTTTCAAAATGATTATGAGATAGCCTGCTATTTGAATGCTATTGAACCCGTGGTCTCTTCCACTAGTGAACCAGCTACCGACATGACAGAGCCAGACATCAAGTACCTTAGTCACAAAATAAAAAATAAAATAAAATAAAAAAGAATAGGAGTTCTGACGGCGAAAACCACTATGTGGCGGTGTTAGAACCGAAAAAAATAAAAAGAAAGGACGTATTCGAGGGTGAAAACAGCTTTGAGGAGCCTGAAGATGAGGTACTTGATTGTCTCCCTAGTTATTTTCAAGATAGATCTACATCGCTTATTGAACCAACGCAAGTAGTCAATTTGGGTACGGATGAAGCTCTGCAAATGGTACATTTGGCTCGGATGAAGCTCTGCAAATGGTACATTTGGCTCAGTCTTTGTCATCACAAGAAAAAGAAACCTACACTAAGTTCTTACTGCAAGATGTTGCACCTATTCAAAAGTGATTTTCCAGACGAGCACCTCATGTATATGATTGAAAGAACATGGAAGATGTTCTTTGATGGATCCTTTATGCAAAATGGTTCCGGAGCTAGTGTGTTTTTTGTTTCTCCCCATGTGTACACAATTCCTAAATCTTACAAGTTATTATTTCCATGTACAAATAACATTGTTGAGTATGAAGCTTTAACAAATGGACTTAAGATGGCTATTGAATGGAGAATTACAGAGTTACACATCTATGGAGATTCACAGCTGATAATCAACCAAGTCAATGACGATTATTTAACAAAAAATGAGAAATTGGTACCTTACAAACAAATGGTTGATTCCTTGAGACACTACTTCACATTTGTCTCATTTCAGCAAATCCCTAGAGCAGAAAACAAAGCAGCTGATGCTATGGCTACACTTGCTTCACTTCTTCAATTAGAGGAACATGAATCAAGATTTGACTTCTTGGTGGAAAAGCTACATCACCCTATCTATGATTCCCAAGAAAGTCATGCTATTTGTACCCTTGTTGGTCGTGAGTCATCCCATTACGGTGCCATATATTCATATCTTCATGATGGCATTATACCTGAAACCTTTAACCGATCTGAACACAAAAATCTTATTTGAAACACCTCTCGCCATTCCCTTATCTCTAGAGATTTGTATAGGAGGGGTCTAGATGGAACACTTTGTAGATGCTTAGAAAAGGAAGAATCTGATCAAGCGTTAGTTGAAATCGATGAGGGCATCTGTGGGGGGCATTCCAATGGTCTTTCCATGGCTCGAAGGTTGCTTAGGATGGGGTACTATTGGCCCGCAATGCAGATTGATGCAGTAGCTTTTGCAAAGTCATGTGAAAAGTGTCATAAACATGGTAACCTGATACATTCTCCGGATAGGGAACTCATTCCTTCTATATTTCATTGGTCGTTACAACGTTGGGCCTTTGATCTTGTTGGGCAGATTCATCCCAACTCATCATGTGGACACAAGTTTATTATCACTGCTACTAATTACTTCACTAAACGGGTAGAAGCTATACCACTTTCTGTTGCCTCAGGCAAGACAGTTTCTCTGTTTATTCTGAATCATATTATTTATAGATATGGAATTCCTTCCAAGATTATCACTAACAACGAAGGCCAGTTTAAAAATAAGGACCTTAAACAACTTTGTAAGAAATTCCAGAGAAAACAACATTGGTCCTCCATTTACTTCCCGCAAGGAAATGGTCAAGCAAAAGCATCAAATAAAACCATTCTCAAAATCTTACATAGAACAATTCATAAGAATGGTAGAGATTGGCACTTACAAATAAATCTGGCTTTGTAGACCTATAGAATGAGTATTCCTACTCCTACTGGGGCTTCTCCTTTTGCCCTTACATATGGTGTTGAAGCAGTATTACCTTCCGAGGTTGAGATTCCTTCACTCAGAGTTTCCCTCAAAGGTCTAGTTATAGATGAACACTACCGCACCATGAGACTTCAAGAGTCGAAACTTCTAGATGAAAAAACACCAAGCATCATTTGACCATATGAGGGTCTATCAAAAGCACATGTCAAAAGCATTCAACAAAAAGGTTCACCCTAGAGAATTCCCGGTGCGAGATCTTGTCATACGTAAAAATCCTAAGAATCAAGAGAATAGAGATCAAAAGGGTAAATTTGAACCTGATTGGCTTGGACCTTACATTATTACAGCAACTTTTGGATCTGGTGCCTATTTATTGTCTAAAGCAAAGGGAGAGCAGCTCCTTAATCCGATCAATGTCTTGCACCTGAAGAAGTTCTATCCATGATGCTCGTTCTGTCTGGGGGCATCTTTGTACATATTTATTGATGCTGAAAAAATACAAGAAAATGATATATTTCAAAAATACAAAAAAATGATATACTGTCAAAATTCTAAAAATTGGAAAATGTTCTGAAAAAATGATCATCTTAGTAATAAGCGCTTTGATGTATCTCCAAAAAAAATATATATTCCAAAAATAATAATCCAAGTGGTGAAAACCTGGAAGCGGGCGCTGCATGAGGCCTTTGCACCCCTATTTCTTAGCACGTGTCCTCGACACTTGGCCTTTCTCCATCATGCCTTGTCCTTGTTGCCTTGGTTTGGAATTGGTCTTTGTCTAGGGGGCATAACTATGTTAGCTTTGGTCTCTTGGCTGCGTTAGTCTTTAGGACACCTTGCAAGTGGTGTTTTTCAACACCACCCCAATTATATTTTTCAATAAAACCCCAAACATCAAGTGTTTTTCAACACTTATCAGTTTGGTCTTACCCAATTTCGTCATGTGATCTTACTTGCTTGCAAGCATTTGATCCTTATCCTCGGAACTCAATATCAATTAACACACTTAAATTTTTAAACATGACACTTAATGCTTGACCTATGTCATGATCTTTTCTTTGTGTGTTGACTGTTATTGATTTTCATTGAGTGTCCTTATCTGATAAGTCTCTCCGGGATGCATAGCCAGAGGACTTGGGGCATGGGGCATGTTCTTATTTTTCTTTCTGTTTGTGGGTGTGGTCTTGAAACTCTAGAGTGTCTCTTGTTGTCCCCTTGAAACACTTAGGAGATTTGAGGCATCATCCTTGACTATTTTTGCACAACCATTCTTATAGTCATCCTCGCATCTATGCCTTGATACGAGCATGGTTTTGCTACATTAAATTGGGTAAGCAAACATCGGAGTCATCTTGACCTTTATGTCTTTGATGCTTATGTTAGAATCCTTCCAAATTCCAATCCGATATAAATCACATTCATATCTTCACAATTGCGCTTGTCATTAGTGATGATTGTGTGATTTTCTGATGTTCGTTACTAATGGCCCAATGATGAAAATAAGTTCTTTTACATTCTCTAATGAATAATGAATACAAAATCCTATGTTACAATTGCTCTATTGCAAGTACACCTTTGCATTTTCATGTAGCTTGCATTATTAGACTTCATGTTAGTTTACATTTTTAGGCTGCATTATGAATTTGAGAGGGTTTTCCCTTCATCTTTCTTCTGGACTTTTAATCAACTGTGGTCATGTTTTGATCTTCATTTCCTTATCTTCTTTCGTAATCTCAATCAAAATTTCTATCTTAAACTGTTGATTGATTTTGGGGCATTTTATTTCTTACGAAAAATGTTCTTTTCTTCTTTCTGTTTCTTTCCATATCTTCCATTTGCTTTCACCCCACTTCTTTTCTTCTAATTCATGTTTGGGGCATAATATTTCATGCTTGATGATCTACCCTTGGTTCTATGATTCTTATATCTTTCATGTTACATCAAGAACTTTATCTTTTGTTTGATTTGATCAAATTTATCAATTTGTTGTTTCTCCTCTATCTCATTTTGATTTCGATCACAAGGGAGCAGTATTTATCAACTTCAATCCTTGATTCAATTTTATCAATTTTATCCTCGACTCTTTTAAGTCAAAATTTATTTGTATTCGTCCTAATGTGTTCCCGAATCAACCACACATTTAGGTTGTTTTGTGATCCCAAATCGATCTCATACTTCAATTTCTTTCTTTGATTACATGTGTTCTCAAATCGATCACACATTAGTCAAAGAGGGGCAAATGTATGCACCCTAAAATGGTCGCCTACACTATGGGCCCCCATTATTCAATTAATCAATTTCCTGAATCAATGGTTTACAATATTTTATTTTAAATCAATTCAAATCAATTTTTTTGATCAAATTGTAATTAATTTAATTATTTCAATATTTCCTAAGGTGATCATTTTATCCTACGTCTTATTTAATTAAAAGAAAACCTCTCTTTTAATTAAATAATTAATCTACATTTAAATAATTAAGAGAAGAACCCCTCTTTTAATTTACTTAAATATTTCCTATTTAATTAAAAAAACTTGCTCCCTTTTAATTAAATAAAATCCCATTTGAAAAAGGAAATAAAATAAATAAAAATTAAATAAATTCTTTTTTCCTCTACACTTAAATGCACATATTTCTAAGTGGAATTCCATTTAATTTTCCTTCTCTTTTCTCATTGGTGGAATTTTGTCTCACACGGATCATTCTTTCTTCACCCTTGATTAAATCTTATTACCTCTTAATCTTAATCGTCCATTCTTCTTTATAAGGGAAAGCCCTTTCCTCATTTTTGACATCCACGATTATGCTATTGTTATGCTGCAGGTTTAGAGAGCAATTTTTGGAGGAGTTTGAGCATTAAAGCTTTTTGTGGACAACTTCTATCTTCTTGTCTTCTTCTCTCGTGCATCCATGGCTTCCATCATCATGATCCATCCTTGCATTTTCTATTAGCTTAGATCCATATCCGGTTTCATAGATTAATCTTGCATTGTTATTTCCTTTCATAGATTAGATTTTCTTTCTTGCATTGCTTTGCATTGTCATCATTTAGATTAGTTTGCATCTTCATTTGCATTCATATTTTGATCTTTGAATCTCTCATTTTATGGTGTACTTGCATGGGCACAAACTAGGTCAAACTGAGGACCACCATTATGAACCCTTGCACTCCATGAATAGAGAGCTATGGGTTGCAATTCGAGACCTCATTCTTGAGCAATCTTAGATATAATGACTCATAGAAGTGTGCTCACATTTTAGGCATGCAATAACCACCATATCTTTTTCTTCCATCTTTGACCCATGACCTCCATTTGATCATGAATGGTCTTTGTTCTTTAAGAGATGACTCTACAAAACATCTATGTCATTCATCATAATTGAGAACAACATATTCTTAAGGAAGAAAGCTTTGTCTTTACCTAAGACCTTGTCCAGATCCTTTAAATGACTTTGAATCCCTATACCACTCTTGCCTAATGACACTTCCAAAAGCATATCATCAGTGACAAGTAACTTGAGTGAATGCCTCTTGATTATACTGAACAAACTTGTCCTATTCTTTTAATACCATTATAGGGCAAGTAGTTTGTTGTATTGTACACACACATCCCCCATTGCAAACGGGGACCCCCTTTTCTTTGCTTAGTTACGTTTTTGTTTTGTTTAGTGTTTTACTTAGCTTGGGAACATTTTGGTCTCTAAGCTTTTGAGCCATCGAGAAGATAGTAAACCCTACTGAGTTCAAAAATGATGCAAAATTCATAAATTATATATAAAATAGAGACAAAAAGCTCTATTTATGAGATATTACAAGAGGATGTTTCTACATGGAAAAGTCATTAACTAAAACCAAATTTAGAAACTAAACTAAAATGACCATTATAGAAACACTACAATTTAATTTTGATACCCTCCCTTAATGGTCATCATTCTAACTATCCTACTGAAGCCATAATATGTGGGTCGTTTAGTCGCAAATGGATAGAAGGATGCCTACTCTTTCGAACACTTTGCAACATGAGTCCACTTGTGATATTACTATTAGGGTTTAACTGTGTGATTTTGAGTCAAACTCATTGACTCATGTTTCATGAGTAGTGATTCAACATCAATCCATCTCTCATGAGAATAAATGGAACACTTAGCACTCATTGTGGCTCTAGGTGATGCTCACAGGGGTGAAGCACCTGGACTTCCTGAGAGGTCACCCATCCCAGTACTACTCCAGCCTAAGCGCGCTTAACTACGAAATTTCCTCCATGATTAAATCCTCCCTAGTTCTAGAGAACTTCTAGAAACAACCAAGATAACCACAATTCTTCCAACCTAACATTGTCTAACAAAGCTTCTCCTCTTTATAGCCGGAGACAAAAACATCACCTTCTCAAATTGAAACCATGATATTGAGGAAAATTGTCAAAGCCTCAAATGCTTCAAAAACAACACAATTTTGTTCAACAAAACTTCATAAACATTTGCAAATGAGCATATCACAAAAGCTGATTGCAACAAACCACGATTTTATCGAAAAAATCATATAACCATCCAAATTTTTTTTTCCAAAAAAATCAAAGAACCTTGGGATCACCAACACTAGTCAGAAAAAAAAATTGGAAAAACATCAAAAGACCCAAAGAAGATCTTTGAGGAGAAAACTGAAAAAATAAAAGCCAAACATAATTTTTAGAAACAATTATAAAACTCAATTGTAATTTAGTTAAGAAAACTTTATAGAAAGCAAACACAATTTTTTAGGGAAAATTTATAAAACCCGATAGACATCAAGTGGGTAAAAATGTCCAAAAATCATGAAAAAAAAAGTTCTTGCAAAAGGAATAAACTTCCAAGGGGGGGTGAAACCTGTAATTATAGGAAGAAAGCTCAAGAGTTTGTGCATTGAAAAACAAGCACAAATAAGAGTCATGCCAAATGAACTTGTGGAAATGCAGACATGATCGTTATGAAATGTCAACAATCATTGTGGAGATAAGATAAATTTATTAATGTCCAACAAGACACCGCTAAAAGGATCTTAGAAACTAAAAGCATACAACCAAGGAGACAGCGAACTACAGGAGCACCAAACGGTGTCCAAGAAAGAGCAAACCAAGAACACTAAACAAAGCATAAGAGAAAATAGACCATAAAGGCAAGGACTAGGGGTCCTTCCTCTATGAAAAAAAGTCTAACACTCAAGGATACGGTCCAAGACAGCCAAGAAACCTAGTATGTCTCTGAATACCGCTAGAGGAGTGGCAATGCCGAGTGAACTCGCTCCAAGGTCTTAGGTGGTACGAGCGTTGGCCAATCGCTTCTTATCTTGAACGAGAGGCAAGGGCAAGAAAAATGTCATGATAAGCTGATCTATGGCTTGGTGTTGCAAGAAAAGGAGATGCAAAGTGTGGTCACGGAGTTGTGACACCTCCCATATATAAAGGATGAGGCACTTCTGATCCATGTATCTAAAAAAAGTGGAGAGTGGATGGTATTCTTTGAATAAATAGTAGATGGGGCACCGCAAAATGAAGTGGGTCTTTGTCTCAACCTTGGCCATAGTACACAACCAACAAATCTAGTCCTCTCTATCAATTTGATGATCAGTCTGAATCCCAAGCCAATGAGAACCAACACAGAAGGAACGCAAGGAGATACGCAGGGCGTGGCTCCAACACCGAAACAAATAGGTTGGGCACGTAATAATCCCATCCTGGATATCTTTAAAGTGCTCACCATGGAAGGCCATCTGTGGACATAACCAACCCAAGGGGTTATTCCAGGTCAAGAAAATGTAACGTTTGTAAATGTCCAATCTGACATGCCTGTTCAACTCTTGCTAAGAGGGAAGGAGGTGAGCGGGAGCATCCAACAAAAACTGAAAGGGGGGAGAATACAACTAGTTATCAAAATTGTGGAAAACAAAAAAAATGTGTTGGCCTCAAAAAGTTATGTTACTAAAATAGCGCTTATTGAGATCTTCTAGTCAAACATAGAAACTTGCAAAATCTAAAGAAAACAAGTCGTCAATTGCAAAAGAAACCCATTGCACAAGAAAATAACCTTTTGGCTCTCAAGAAATGGATGAGGACCAAAGAAGTTGTGATCTACAAGCACGACGTGTAGCAATTTGCAAAAAGAACAACACGTGGAAGTAATGCACCAAACCCCTTCCCGTCGCACGAATAAAAAGAAGCGTTCCACGTAAAAAACAAACTTTAGAGAGACTGATTTTAGAGGTTGTGAGTTCAAGTAAAGAACATTGCACAAAAGAAACCCTCCAAAATTAAAGAGAGATTTTACTCAAAAAAATGATTTATAAAGATTTGGGAAAAGAATTCTAAGAGGCCACAAACTTCTGTAAAAAAAAAAAAATATGCCCAACAAACCTTGAAAAACCCCATTTACCTACTTTGATACCTTGTTATTATACATAGATGAAATATTCGTTTAGTAGTGAAAAGCTCACAAGTTTTTATGCCGACAAATATTTACTGCTTTTACTCACCACCTTCTTGGCAAGTTTTTCAGAAAAAAACACGAGTTTTCACGTAAAACTTAGTATTGGCATAAAAATGGCCCAAGGCGCAAAAAAATGAGTTATAATTCATATCCGAGCTATATTCCAGTCTCCTGATGCAATTAAAGCTTGTTCCAAGTCGTCAACACAAAGACGGGGAACAAGTTAACTCAAAATCGCCTCAATGACCTTGTCTTTGTGCAATATAATTTTCACTTGCGCACAAAGAAGGTAGAGGAAACACCAATTGGTCTAGCTAATTTAAATGATATAGAACTTTACAATGATTGGGCATCACTAGAGCAACATCCATTGTTAAGAGAGGATGAGATATATGATTTGGTGAGACAAGTTATGGAGGAGAAGGATTTGGAATCACACTCAATAATGTTGAGAAGGGTGAGGAGGATAAGGAGTCACTGTCTGTGCTAGCAGCATTTAAATCTAAGATGGTGGTCATGTTGAGAGAGGAGGCGTAGCCATAGAGGACTCTTAGTACTAGACATTCTACCTCTTCCTTAGTTTTAACTAGAGATTGGAAAACAAAGTTGTAAATTGTTTGGGTGTTGCATTTACTTATAGTTTTACAAAATCAATTCGCTTTTCAGTATCGCTTTAGCCTATCAAGCTACCCGCTATCAAAATTCCACATGAGGATGCCACTTTTTACTCAATTTGCATTTATATCAATCAAATGTATCTAGATACGACTTGTTTCTTTTATATGCTCATTTATTTACTCATTTGATGCACGTCGTCATCAAATTTAGCAAAACAAATGAATTTGTAATTAAATTTAAGCGCATTTTTAGTTTGCTGGGTTTTTCTAGGCCTTGGCTAATTTTTGCTTTTGAAAAGTGTTTCAACTATGTTATTATAAATTGATATGTACAATAGAGACAAAAGGCTCTATTTAAAATAGCTTACAAGAGGATGTTTCTAAACAAAACAATCATGAACTAAACTCAATAGTAGGAACTAACTTAATAACTAAGATGACCATTATAGAAACATTACATATTACTTAAATACATTCTCAATGGGGGTAGATCAATTCTAAAATGGGTAAGTTAAGATAGGAAATTCAAGTCCAAAATCCACAAGTCTTCAGAATTGACAATATGATGGGCATGAACAAGTTCACTTAATAAAAGATGGAGTTGAAAATTGTCAAAAATAAATTGCAAATCCACAATAGGGTCGTGGAAGATTCCAAAGACAGAAGGAGGATTTTATCCATGAGCAAAGGGTAAAATATGGAAACGATAAGGTAGAACGATTGTAAAAGAAAGAGTGGAAACTTCCAATGTTAGAAGAGCATTAGAGAAAATATCAAAATTATCCATAAGAAATCAACTAAATTTCGAGCAAAATCGTGAAGATTTATAAATTATGAAGGAAAAATAGAGGCAGAAATGATGAAAAATTCCAAGTTGGAAAAGTGGAATTTTATAAGTTTTGGAGTCTGATTGGAAGTGTTGTTGAAATGTTGTCAAGATGATGTGATTGATTTATAATGCATGAAATTGTAAAATGCTTAGTGAGAAACAGAAATGCCCAAACTTACAAACAATTCAAAGAAAAAAATCCTAAAAAACCTTATCAAGAAATTAAAACCTCAAGAGAATTCCAAATGAAAATGAAAAAAAATTTAGAATTCAGCCTCAAAATTATGTTTCCACTTTCATTTCCACCTAAACTTGCATTTCCACTTCCACTTAAAGCTTGATTTCCCTTCATAATTTCCACCTAAATTCAATTTTTGCTTGCCGTTTCTAGCTAATAATTTAATTTTAACCCAAGGTAAGATCATTCCCAGCTAAAATGTGAAAACCCGACCTTCCATTTCCAGCCAAAACCAAAATCCGTCCTTAGACAAAATGCAAAAATCTGCCCTTACATTGGCATTTTGACCTAAACTTCAAATCCCTACCCTTATCATTTCCACCTAAAATGCAAAATCAAGCCTTAGAAGAAATGGAATAAAAATGAAAAAAGATAAGTGAAATTTGGCTGCAATTTGCAAGTTTAAAATCCAAAATCATATGCATGATGAGGGTCTGAATTATCAAACAAAGCTAGGGATATATCAAAAGGACGAAAGACATTATATTAAACACAATCCAATTCAGAATCAATGTGGTTTTTAAAAGTGAACTATAGCAGAAGTGAATTGAAGAGGAGATGTGTGAATTTAAGAGCAGAAATAGGCGAATTACAAGCACAAGTTGTTTTGAGGAATGTGCAAGTGTGAGATGTGTTTTGGAGTTTTGAGTACACAAACATACATCTATATCCTTCCAACAAAGCTTGAGGTAAGAAAACAAATCTGACCGACCTCCTTGACTAAGGATAACCTAATATGTTAGCCGAATTTGTGAGAGGGAGTGATGAAACACATAAGATCAAAGTCATAAGCCCTTAAACTCTTTCATAATTATAACTCACTTCTAAATCAACTTGAAGAGCAAAAGCTATGAATTTGAAGGAGTGGAATGAATTCAAAAGAAATCAAAAGCAGATTAAAGTGAAATTGGAATGGATAAATGCAAGCAGAACTTAGAAGCGATCAAATATCTAATCTATATGAAAGTTTAAAAAGATCCAGATTGCATCAAAGGAAGGTGAACTTAAGAGCAGATAAAAGGATAAATTCCCAGAATGAAGATAAATCAAATCAAAACTTAAAACAATGGAATAAACAGATAAGACCAAAGAACAGCAGTCAAGGGGAGTTCAAGAGCAGAGGTGGAGTTAAACATCATTATCACAAGACAAATTCGATCAGAAATCAATGCAATTTCCAAACAGAAGATGTAAAATATGAAGATCAGATACAAAGTGATTTTCCTAAGCAAGAAAGATGTGCATTTAAATCAGGAAATTAAGCAAAATTCCCTCGTCAAAAGGTATTTTCCCGATCCATCAAGGACTGAATAAAAGTTTCAAAATCAACTTCCAAATCATTGAAAATGAAATAGAGCCTGTCTTTTCATTTATTTAGCCTCTGCATTTTCAAATATGGAGGACCCTTTCCACATTATTTAATAATTCTTTTTTTCTATTAAATTAAAATATTGTTACACTCTTCTTCCTTCAAGATTTATATTAAATATATATCCTTACTGAAACAATGTAACAAGTTCTGATTTTTGTTCTTCAATGAAACTGTCTTATATTATAGATCCACTGTTGTAACTGATATATTTTCCAACTGCAGGGATCTATCTTCATTACCATAGGGAGTCATGTCCCATATAAGGGCATGACTCAATGTGGCTTTTAGGCCACATAGGGCCATGTCCATACATGGATGTGCCCTTTAACTAAAACAGTATTAGTAATCCTTAATACCACCGTGGGTCAGACCAACCGTGCAATCTGTAATTGGTTGCTGCTTTTAATATATATGATATGAGACAATCGGGGTTTATAACACTCGATTCATATGTCTTGCATAATGTCCTATGGTAATTGGCAGTTACAGAAAGTATAAACTGCAGTATAATTTGATCAATTAAAATGTAATCATTTTGACTAATAATTATTAATTAACAGTTATTAATTTATGCATATATTTATGTATATAAAAATGTAATATTATATATATATATATATATATATATATATATAGTATAATAATTGGTTGTTAAAGGCACAATGATTAATCTATTAAATAAGATAACTGAATAGAATATATTTATCACTGATCAAAACAATCTGACTGATGCTAGAACATTAACACTCCCTGTTAGCCAGGGAGGAGAAACAACATAATCAGATTTTGCCTCAATACAATATCAGGCATGGCATGTTTAAGAATATCTTTGATCAGAAGATAATAACCATTTCATATTGTTAATGTTTTTATAGCTTCAGTCAGATAAATCTTAAGATGTAAGCTTAAAGGTCAAACTCCTGGTTTAAATATTATATATATTCACATAATTGTAATATATACATATATATTTTCCTTCTATATATATATATATAATCTAGTATAAGTTTTATCTATTTAATTTCATTGATTAAATACTCTTAAGTATTTAGTTATCTTAAATATTATACTAATGTTATTATTCGTATTATATTATATTTTCCTTGCAATCGTGGTTAATGCACGTAATTGTCTTTCTTAAATGCTATGGTGATCGGGGTCAAGGAATGGGCCATTCTATATTTCTAAGCCCTTCGTAATTCTGTTTCACCGGTCTCTTGCATCGTATGTCTAACATTGTCCCTGGTCAAACGTCGTGTCCTTGTCTCCATTCGGTGCGTATTTGTTCTCCTTTGTTCTTGCCGCTCTCCTTCGTTTTGTATATATGATCGGTCTTTTGATTCCTATAAAGATATATATAGATATCATTGAAAAACAGATCTTGCATGGTTTATAAGTTCAAACACCGATACAAATAAAATATTAACTCGAGCACAACAAAGGCGCTGTTAAGAGAGAAAGTATATTCAAGGAATATACTATAATATGAAATTATATTGATATATATGCAAGGGATTATTTAAGTATCTAGTTCATAAGGAGATATGTATGATATCTCTAAATTAATATAGAGATAGAATTGAAAGCCCTCTAACATTCATAAAGACAATTACTTTAATAAATCTAATCACTAATTCTAACACATATCATCTCATGATATCAGGAGTAATGGCCTCAAAACATCAAATCATGTGATATTCACCAAGTAATGGCCTCAAAGTAACCTGAGTAATGGCCTCAAAATATCAAGCCACATGATATTCATCAAGTACCCAAATGCTCATAAGTTAAGTGCACACATATCCTCAACAATACTTACCATAGGAACATTATATTCATGATTTGTTTGAGGAAATTCCTCCATCATGCAAGATATAATCTATCATGATCTGCTTAGACATCATAAGATATCCATCATCATAGGACATTAAGTTATTATAAGATTGTAACCTTCCAATAACTTAAACAAACACAAGTGATAATCATTTATAACTTGTCACTTCCTCATGATGTACACAACAGTCAAATAGTCATGAAATAACACTCATGATTAATAAAAAATAATCGCATTTAATAATAATCAAATATGTTAAGACTCATTCTCAATAAGTACAATCATACCAAGTTTACCTCATAAGTGTTCCACCTTTATTTTGCATGAGGTTTGGTAAGGATGATAAAGAACAATGAACTCCTTTTCAATCCAGTATTTCACAAAATTTTGAGATATTTGGAAGGTCTTTAGAATGCAGGTTTCTCTGAATCCAAGTTTGAATTACTGACTTCAGCAAAGGAAGCTTGATGTTTAAGTCTGTCAGGACATTTTGCTGCAGTATGACCATAGCTGTTGCATCTATAACAATGTATTTTAGAATTTTCCCTCTGTTTCTTGAATGGGGTTGCTTACCATTTGAGTTCTTGCCCTTTTTCCTTTTCAAATTATTGGTGAGAATCTGAATGTCTTCATTTGTGGATTCCATATCAATTCCTCTAGATATTAGATTACACTCTTCTTGAATGCAGTCAACTTTTAGTTGATCAAATTGGGTGAGCTTAGAACGAGCACTTATTCCTTCTCTAAAGTCTTCCCGTGAGATAGGGAGACCATTTAAAGTTATAGTTAACTCTTTACTATCATAGATGTGACCAATTATTGAGAGTTGGTTTCTTAATTCTCTTATCCTCATAAAGTATGAGGTGATGGTCCCTCCTTTATTCCTTTTAATATTAGAAAGTTGATTTTTAAGGGTAAGAATTCTGCTACTATTGTTGATCTCAAACATGTTTTTCAAGGCTTTGAGCATATCATATGCAGAGTCTAACTTTGTGATAATTGGTAGTAGATGATCTTTTTTACTCCATATACTAAGAGTTCCATTGCTTTGGTGTTGTCCTATTCCCATTGACTCTTTCGCAATTCTCTTTAGATTTAGGAGTATTTTCTATGATTGTTTTTAACTCATGCTTTCTTAGTATTAGCATCATTTGCAGTTTCCAAGTTCAAAATTTGAAGCACCTTCAAGTCTGATTTCATTCACCATTTTGATAAGTATAATATTTTAAAAAATATGTATACCATATTGAGAAATAAAGATCAGATATAATACCTTTTGAGACTTGTGTATGTATATATATATATAGTTTTACCAACTACTCTCTTCTTCCTTGCAGATTAATATTACATATATATCCTTACTCAACCAATGTAACAAGTTCTCATTTTCGTTCTTCAATGAAATTGTCTTATATTATGGATCCACTGCAGATGTACTAATATTGTTGTGACTGATATATTTTCCAATTGCAGGGATCTATCTTCATTATAGTATCATAAGGAGTCACATTCCATGTACAAACATGACTCTACATGGCTTTTAGGCTACATAGGGTGATGTCCATACATGGACATGCCCTTTCACTTAAACAGAATTAGTAATCCTTAATATGATTATGGGTCAGACCAACCCATGTGATCTGCAATTGATTGCTGATTTTAACATACACAATATGAGAGTGTCAGGGTTTATAATACCCGAATCACATGTCTCACATAATGTCCGATGGTAATCAGTGTTACAGAAAGTATAAACTGCTGTAAAATTTGATCAATTAAATTAATATCATTTTGACTAATACTTATTAATTATCATTTAACAGTTATTAATATATGTATATATATAAAGGTACACTTATATATATATATATATATATATATATATATGTGTGTGTGTGTGTGTGTGTGTGTACATATTAATTGTATAATAATGAATTGTCAAAGGCATAATGATTAATTTATTAACTAAATAACTAAATTAAGTATAGTTTACCTCTAATCAAATCAATCCGACTGATGCTACAACATTAACAATTCTGATAGCATGCAGATGAACCAAAGTAGGAGAAAAGTCGGAATAACATAATCTGATAAATTGCACATAAGCAAGAATTCAAAAGCATTGGGAAGACATATACTGAGAGCAGAATGAACAAGTGAAAGCAGACATAGGGAAAACATATCTTGATAGATTTATGGGAAGATAGCCGTAGAGCCCTACTAAACGAGTAACGTAATACTATCAGAGAATGAAATTTGGAGTCACATCAACACTCAATGGGTCAGTCCGAATAACTTACACCAATGGATATCCCAAATGAGAAAGTAAGATCATCAGAGAAAGCCTTCCCAATAATACTTATCGAAATGGCTAACGAAGATGGCCAAACAATATAAATACTTCTCCGATACATGATGGTTTATTGAATAACTTATGGCAACAAGATATCCTATTAAAAATTAGAATATCTCTTGGTGATGATCGGAATAGATTTACACTGCAGACAAACAAATTTAAACCTACTCCGACACCCGATAAAACTATCAGAATAAGTTATATTGAAAAATGAAGAAAACGAACAACGGGTTATGTAATGTCAATGAAGATATTGACACAGACATGCAAGACCATCGAGACAACACATGCCAAATTGGCAGATTGAATATTGGAATAAACCATACCAATATGGGACCATCAGAGTAAGATTACACAAGCAGAAATAACAATTCAGAAAATATACCGACAACCGATGAGGTTATCGGTCTAATTAATGTCGATGAACGACCCAAAAGGATTTTTGAAGATGCTATACTAACGACACCAAAAGAGTGATGACAGACAATGGAGAACAAATTACAATGAAACACTATTGAAGTAGATGCAGAAAATTTAATTGTGAGTAACATGATCAAAAACAGACAATTGATGAGGTTCTCGATTTGATTAATGTTGATGAACGTCCCAAAAGGATTTTTGAAGATGTTATAATGACAGTGCCAAAAGAGTGATGACAGGCAATGGAGAAGAAATTACAATGAAACAAAATTGGAGTAGATGCAGAAAATTTAATTGTAACATGATCAAAAACAAATTAGACATATTGTTACATGACAAGACTTTATTACAAGTTGATGCTCAAGAAATTGGTGCTATACAGAAGGTCGTTGAGAAGTATGAGAAATATTTGAATTCAAAATTAGATGAATTTACATCTACAGTGGAAGAGGGTATACCAAGCTTGACAGATGAACACAGTGAAAGAAAAGGATAAGAATCAATGGTTAAATGAATGCTAATGAACTCTTCCAAGGGCCCTAGATGTTGCACACACTGATGAGGTTGGACTAAAGGATGTTACATCACACATGGAGCGACTCGTCAAAATGGAGATAATCATCAAGGACACCATACATGATGCCAATACTTATCAATCCAAGATCTATCTCAAGCATACCCAGAAATGTGACATCCTCTTAGGAGTTGATCATTTGCCATCTAGTTTTATGTTCCAGTTTATTGTTATTTTAATTAGTTGTGTTGCAATTATGTTCAGAGTAGTTATCAATTAGAAAAAAATTGTCTCTTAGTTGTAAAAAGGCATGCCCTTTGTCATGTCCCTTTTTCTAGCCAATGAGTTTTGTTGTGCCATTGGCCCATCTTGCCTTGGTCCCCATGGGAAAACCTGGTTTTCTATAAGGTCAGAGCTGTTTTTGGCCTAGGGGATTTCAGTTGCAAGCTAATCGGGTTTGTTTCAGTGGGGTTCCAAACAATTATTGTTCTTAGCAAGTCAACATGCTTAGCATTTTTGGCATTTCAGGGTTGGACTAGGAGCGTCTTGTCAAGACCTTTCTAGCGACTATCACACATGCACATCTAATTAGGTAGTTTAATGCCCGAAGATTTAACCGATTTATAATAAAGTGACTTTGTAATTTAAGCTCATATTGTTAATGTCACTTTATTATCTATGGGCACTGTATTTCCTTAAATGGGGGGAATGGTATTATTTTTAAAAGGAAATAAAGAAATAGAATGGGGAATTTGAAGAGTCGCCTATTTGTTCTTAAAAGGGAAGGAGCCCATTTCCAGCGTACTTGGTTTCATGATTTGAATTTCACTCACTTGGACAGTTGTTTTCGAAAGTTAGCAGGTGAGAGGACGAAAACTCTCAAGCTTGGATAGTGAACGGAAACCCATTGTTGGTTCGAGACATCGCACCAGTATATCACATTGTATAACAGGTTCATCTTTTCTAATATCTAATCTTGATGTAGTTACTATATCTACAATTGGATTTCTTGGTCATTTTGCTGAAGACCTTCAATCAAACATTATTTTTAAATATGAATTGCTGCCGGAGATTTATTGCAATAATAGCAATAATATTTGAGTTTTCTTTTTATCTAGTTATTTAATGGGGTTTTGCTGGTAAAGTCTGAAAATCATTGTATGGATTTATTTGTTTTAAATGTCTAAGAAACTGTTAAGGGTATTGGGGAAAATATCCAGTTAGTTATATTGCAGTGGTATCAGAGCATCCAACCTGCCTGCCGGTGGGAAATATTTAGGGTTTATTATTTTCAGAGCTGGAAATTTACAAAATCTGAGAGTTTGATAAGCATTTTTGTGATACAAAATTTGTAACGAACTTATTATTAAGTACAGCAAAATTAAGAATATTTACAGGACCAAAATATTCTCACATTTTGGTGATAAAAATCTGCTTTAGAAATAAATATTGGAAGGTGAATAGTTTTAAGCTGGGCCTTCATATTTGCCATTGATACCAAAATTTGAATATATTAACGTTGAAAGGTGGAGATTAATATCCAGCCTTATGACTATGAATTGAAATTGACCTTGCCAAACTATATGTTATTATAACTCTTCAGACTACCCATTTAAATGTTATTGGAGCTACTGTAAATGAAAAAGTCAGGCAAGATATACTTGAACGTCGTTTGTAAATAATAAAGTTCAGCCATTATTTATATGGGCAATTAATATTGTTTTATTTTCTATCTCTTTGCCCGTGTGTAAGCATAACATCTTAGCTATGAAACTTCTTCACCTCGGGACCTACATGTTGGGGGGCTCGAGTTGTCTCATTAAAGACTGCCCTACGGCGTGGAGTCAATATTTTAATATTGGGGACAAGTTTAAATATTTCTTTCCCTATTTGAATGATGTTTTGGGTGCTTTTAATCTGATATTTTTCAGCATGATAAAATTGACAGAGACGGAGGATAGGTGCCAAGAAATTACTGGCATACCATGCGACTCTGAATTCTGCCGGCTTGGAGAGGCAACAGCATTGTGTATTGGCAGTTTTGAGCACTGATACAGGAAGACGACATATTCATCTGCACATCAACAGTCTCTGAGTTCTTAGTGTAATGTCGCAGGAGGAACTGCCACGGAATCATTTTTATTGTCCAATAACAGTTTACAACAGGTTCTGTATATTCTTTCAAGCCCCTAAATGGCAGGTGTGGACTTATTTCAAGCATCAACACATGAAGAACAGTGCTTGACAGGTCTGTGTTTGGTAGAGATGAAGTAGAAACCCAACAGCGATTCTGAAGTTGATTATTGTTCTTGCGGATTATAATTGGAGGAAAAATATGTGGAGCAGATTTATATCTTCAGTCTGCAAGCCAATATTAATGTTTTCAGCAATAAAGTATGGTTGGCGCAGGTTCTGAGGTATATCAGCAATCATAACAAAATACTGCCACAAGCTGTGCACATCTTACTAGCAGGGGATTCGTTGCTAAATTCTCATGTACAAGCTTTGGTTATTGCTATCGACAGTGTACCAGATTATACTTGTTTACAGTGTGTAATCCTATAATGGACTCAATTGGCAGTGCGTAGTGACTAATCAATAGATCCACTGTATACACAGTCACCATAAGGAGATCCATAATTTGAGACACAGCAAGCATATTTCGCTATACCTGTGCATCACAACACGGATATCATTATTGAAAGGCTCATCATTTTGTATCTAATTTCATTTGATTAATTTATTGATCAGTGTTGATATTTAATCTCTGTTCATAAGATTGTTTAGCATTATAACTTCTTGTCAATTGATGTTTGGTACATTACAGAAACCTAGCTTCCCCTTGGGTGAATTATTCTAAGGGTTCACAGTTGCACTTCTATGGTCAAATTGCGAAGATTTTAGAAATTCGTGAAGCCTTTCCCAACAGAAAAGTTTCAGAGATTTTTCTGACTAATTTTATAAATTATAGGTGCAGGGTTTGAGCAGGGAATATCTGATATGAATTTACAGCAGATCTTTTTAAGTATATTGGAAGCCACGTCATTTATGCAACTCCATATCAAACTCAGTCAACAATGTAAAGCAAGATTTCAAGAAATAAATTACAGGTCAGAGCAGAGAGAAACTTATTTGCAGAAGTCCACAGTTATTGTATTTTAGACCTTTATTGTTCTTTCCAAGATTCTGAGTATCTGTATCTTGGCCATTGTTCCTTAATGTTGCTTTTTCCTGAGGTGTGACTTGTATGAGTCTTTCTACTATATTCCAGTGTTACACGGGAACATGCAGCCCCCTCCCAAACCTCTGAGTACCTGTCCCCGCACCGGGGGTACTCGCGTGCCCAAGTACCCCCACCTTTGCCATTCTGCAACCATGCTGCCACTGGAATGGGGAATTGGATTTCTATTTGAATTTTGATTTTTGAATGTTACTATTGGGTATTTAATACGTTACCATGGTAAATGCTCAATGGTTCTAGTTCATGTTGCGATTTTGCTATGTTCAAGTATTTTAATTTGGTATTTTCTACTGAAACATCATTTCATAACAAGCATTTCAAATTCGATATGTATGCTATACAACATCCCTCCCTGCCCCTTCCTCCCCTTGCTGCCGTCCCGAAAATTAGGCCCATTTTCCCCCCATCCTGGAAACTCATCCCGACATACCCCAGTACTGGTGTTACATTGCTATATTCATTTTTCTCTGCATTTGAGACAACTGGAAGTCTGAAAGCAAAGTATAGCAGCATTGAAGCATTTCTGAATTTTGGATCATCATAGGCAACTCTATTAATTCCTCACTCTTGATAAGTTCATACACAACATACTATATGACAAAACCATTGAAAGGAAAAGAGTGGTATCAGCATGGGTCCAGCATGCTGATACCATAGTGGTATCATATGTGGTATCAGCATGGGTCCAGCATGCTGTTACTATATGTGGTATCATTTATGGTATCAGAGTAGCTTCTATTCATCAGCATGGGTCCAGGCACAGGAATAAGTATGTTGGCCTTTAAATCAAGATATTTGGACTTATATGGAATTGTACTGATAGCTTTTTCAGTATAGGCAAAGGTTATTCTGATAGCATGCAAATGAACTAAAGTAGGAGAACAATCACAATTACATACTCCGATAAATTGCACAAGAGGAAGAGTACAAATGGATCGGAAGACATGCCGATAGCGAAATGAGCAAGTGAATGTGGACATAGGGAAAACATATCCTGATAGATTCATCAAAAAATATGATACTAACGGAGAAATATTTTTGGAGTCACATACACACCTGATGGGTCAGTCAAAATAACTTACACCAATGCATATCCAAATGAGAAAGTAAGATCATCGGAGAAAATCTTCTGGATAATAGTTATCAAAATAGCTAACGAAGTCGGTCAGACAATATAAATACTTCTTTGATGCCCAATAGGCTTATTAGAATAAGCTATGGCAACAAGATATCCTACAAGTATTCAAAATATCTTTTAGCGATGACCGGAATAACTTTACAATTTGAGGAAACAAATTTAAACCTACTCTAACACTAGATAAAACTATCGGAATAAGTTATGCTAATAAGAGGAGAAAAAAGAACAGTTTGTTATGTAAAGTTGATGGAGATATTAAGCATAGATGTGAAATATTGTTGGGAAAACACATGCCGATTTGGCTGATTGAACATCAAAATAAGCTATACCGATACAAGAGCATTGGAGTGAGATTACACAAGCAAAATAACAATTTAGAAACTATACTGACAACCAATGAGGTTATCAGTCTAACTAATGTTGATGAACGTCTCAAAAGGATTTTTGCAGATGCTATACCGACAGCCCTAAAAGAGTGACGACAGACAATGGAGAAGGAAAAATAACTGAAAGACTGTTGGAGGAGATGGGCTAACAAAATCAAAAACAAATTAGATATATTATCGCATGAGAAGACTTTATAACAAGTCGATGCTCAAAAAATTGGGGCTATACAGAAAGCCATTGAGAAGCATGAGAAATACATCTACAGTGGAAGAGGGTATACCAAGTTTTACAGAGGAACAAAGGGAAATAAAGGATAAGAAACAGAGGTTAAATGAATACCCGAGAATCCTTACAAGAGCCCTAGATGCTCCACACACCAATAAGGATGCACTGGAGAGTTGTACATCCCACATGGAGCGATTCATCAAGATAAAGATAATCATCAAGGATACCATACATGATGCAAATACTTATAAATCCAAGAGCTATCTCGAGCATATCCATAAATGTGGTATCCAATTAGGAGATTGATGATTTGCCAACTAAGTTTTATGTTCCAGTTTATTGTTATGTTAATCAGTTGTGTTGCAATTATGTCAAAGTAGTTATCAATTAGAAATAATTGTCTCTAAGTTGTGAAAGGGTATGCCCTTTTATTTTGGAACTAAATCCTAGTCCATAAGTAGTGGATCATTTCATCCAAGACAAAATAGAATCAGAGCAAGATCTGTTTGTATATTATTTTGAGTACTCTCTTGAGAATATAAGCCTGGCGACAAACATTTTGCAACTAGCAGATTATTTTATGCTTATTTCAATACAAAGATCAAGTGTTGTAGAATGGTTACAGTACAAGATAGATCAAACATGAATTAGATATTACCAATACCAATCGAAGCAATTATTACGAATGGCAACTGTACCTAGTATTCGTGAGGGAAATAGTATTCTTTATTTATTGTCAAGAACCAACTGTACATCATTCATGTTCCAATGTTCTTAAATAGTGCTCGGTTTGTTAGGGAGACCAACAGACGCACCCCCTCGCTTCCTAACTAATCCAACCCAATTACTAACTATCTTCAATTACGTTAATGCTTTATTATGCCCTACATTATCCCCCCCCCAAAATAGGTCATCTTCCAGATGACTCAAACATCATAACTTAGATCCAAGACGCTTATAGCAGATTGTTTAGAACGCAAATATAATGAAAGCTTTCAAAATGGCAAGAACTATAGAAAGCTTGAAGATTGCAAATTACGAATTAATAAATAAATGTGATAATGTTCTAAATAAACAATGAACACAACAAATCAATATATTAATTCCTCAATGGAAAAAAACGAAACAATTGCCAACATATGAATTATGAATCAAGAGTAATATAAAGACCAGTGCTTAATTAAATGGGCATCAAAGTCAATATTATAAGTTGAAACATACAACTTTATAAAATTCAATATATTTAAACTATAAACAATTTTAACAATTCAGATGTGACGGACCAATTATATAAATGCAATTTTAAACTAGTATAGGATGCACTTTAACTCCTATGATATAGAGACAAACTAGACATAAATACGGAATTAATTAAATATTTCACAATATTTATGTTTATCAAGTTTAAAATGCAATAATGACCGAGCCCACTTATCGGAATTTTAAAATATTTATAGAAAATAAATTTAAAAATTTATAAAGGACACAACTTAATAATAATTTAGAACTCCAAAATTTAAAATAAATAATTATGCCGGAAATAAAATTGCAATAAAGACGCTCCTTACAGATTATCTATCTACTGCATTTCAATTCTAGAATCGCATATAAATTTGCTCGATAATTCAATCCACGAGCTTTGTTCAAGAATTAATTTCTTCACCAATCGAAAAATATGATGCATCATAATATATTTAAAAAAATAAAAAATTTAAATATCAATATGAATTATATCTTCATTTGTTTTCAATCTCCTATTTATAGAGAACGATGGGTCATATGGTTATTTCCAAATAACACACCGCTTCAAAACAAATAACTAAATACTTGTTTACATAGCATGAGCTTCTAATTTATAATTTGGTATTATTGTAAGAGATTAAAACCAACACTTCACGACTATCTTCATATACTCCGAAAAACAATAAAAACACGGGCAATGATATATGTGGCCTTTGAATCTCTCCAGTTTTGGAGTGCATAGACATCAATCAAGATCTGCATTAAAGGAACAACCATAACATGCTCGCAATATTCCATACTCCAACTCTGCAATGAATCCTTCAGCCTACAACAAATACAGAATATGTGTTAAAAATAAATCATTGCACAATGATTGATCAAAAACAATGCTTCAGTAGCTCTTCTCCAGCAAGCTCATCCATCATGTCTTTAGCGTGCATATTGTACCGAGCTCTGAATATTTCTTAGAATCCATCGCTCCTGCTATTCAAGTATTCGTTATGCCTTGTAATACTTTAGATATTTCTATTGTTGTCTTTACCAATGAGGACTCCCACTAACTCTCAACGTTTCATCTCTATGCACTTTTTAATGTCATTTCAATGTGATTCTGACTTGGATATTTGCCACAATTTGTATCAAGTTGATTTCATAGCAACATACATCGATGATGTTACCATGGAGTCCTCTTCTATGAATCTGAACATTCAACTTCTAGTATTCCTTGATGGTGAAAATAGTATCCTTCTGTTTAATGCTTTCATTCCTTACATATATGCTTGGTGCGAATTGACGTGTATTGTGTATACTTATTCTGATGACTTCTAATTTGATTTATGTGTTAGCCCTCACAAATTCGTGATATTCCAGTGCTTCTTGTATGCCGCAAACTCTGCCTTTTGATTGGGATATTTTGAATATCACTGTTATGCTTAGTTTCATATGTTTGGTTCAATAAAGAGCATCAGCTATCGCATTCATAATCAAACCAATTTGTTATTTATTGACCATGCTATTTATTGTTGAATGCTCCATCATTCATATAGAGGCTTGTATCTTCTTCAACAATGTTTGATGACCAACATTGCTGCTTACTCTATTATGAGTCTGAACTCACTTGTTCCAGGCAGTAGTTCCAATGTAAAATGCTAGCCAAGTCCTCAATGGTTGTCATATGTAGCTATTCTCTGTTTTATAAAGCATTAGTAATCTTTAGACTGTCTATAAACCTACTCCTAATAATTCAATGATGAATGACAGGTATTTTGTACATAAAAGAAATGAACTTGATCTCTCCTTCATTATCGGTTATTTATGGCTTGTAGCTCTTTTGTGCATCCTTAAATAATCTTGACTGCATAACTCTTTAACATTTTTTACAATAATTCCCTCAATTTAATATTATTTCTTAAATAAAGGCCATAAATTTTTGGCAATAATTTGGGCTCCATCACGTCATTTGAATTTGTTCTTCACGTGTGTATATGGAACCTCCTTCCCTCTACTTGGGTTGCCAATACTTGTCCTTACCATTTTGCAATATTGTGCAACTATTTCAGTAATTTTGACTCTATTTTTTATCCAACCTTTTGTTTCTATGTGTCCCTGTGAGATTTCTCCAAATTCTCCTTGACGTGTTCTCCCTTTGAAGTGCGTATTGTACCACTTCTTCCACCACTCTTTGTCGTACGCGTATGGACGTACGCATCACCTTTGTGCTTCCCTTTTGTACAACTCGTAAGGCCTTTGCTCCTCCTTTTCATACGCCTTGTACGACCTTTGTTCCTCCCTTTTGTACGACTCATACAGCCTCTGTATCTCCTTCCCATATGACTCATACGAGCAATCCATGAGGCCTCCATGTTTCCTTGGTGCTCAAACGGATAATCTGTACCTTTGCACACACGTACACACTGTTCCTTTCCTCCTCATAGTTGTACATGCCCGTAAGGCTCTAGTTCTTAGCGCCTTGCTTGTGTGAGTGATGATCCCTGTTCCAGGTGTTGTTGCCTTTTATAAGTCTTGGACTTCGTTTAGCCAAGCCCTTATTTGTTTGATTTGTTTTCTCTCCTGTCATGTCCTTGCAAGAAAATTCCCTACCCTTATGTGACTCACATACCTCGTTATGGCTTGTTGTCTTTGCTGGTGTTTCCTTTTGATTTCCCAAGTTCTACCACCCTTGGCTCTTCATACTTTATCTCCTCATCTTCCCTAAACTGGTGGATTTGGTATAATCTATCTACCATTCATTTTTTGTACTCCTTAGGGTAAGTGGCTTCCTCTCCCCCCACCTCGGCAATTTCTAGCATATTACAATTTGGTTCAAACACCTCATAATCCTCCATTTGCCAATCGAACAATCTATTGAGAGAACTTGTTCCATCCTCTGAACACTTTTCCAACCATAGCACAGTGTTATTATCCTTCCTTTCTTTTACTTCCTCCTTCAGTGCTTCCTCCTTGGTACTGGTTCCATGTGCTATTGCCACCTTCAAATGTGGCAGGGTTCCAATAAATCTCCAATCTTGACTGGTACAGTGGCCTCAAGGACTTGCTTCATGATATTATTTTCCCAAATTGATTTAGTGAAAGGAGATTTAGAAGTGCTTACTTTTTCCTCCTCCATGATGTCTTGGATCACCTTCCTAGCCTCGTCCGACCTCTTCTTTTCCATAATAATGTAAGGATACAAAATTTTTCACCCCTGCATCCAGCAAGATAGCCAATACTTCCTATTCTGGCTCTACCACCTTAAGCATGTTCCCACTTTTCTATTTGGGGTAGTTGGCATCCTCGTGGTTGCCTGGTCCGCACCACTTACAAAGAATCCCTCGATCTGTCCACCACCCTAACAATCGTGTGCAAAGGGTCCCCATTCATGACACCTCCTAAATTGTATCATAGGCCACCCCCTAGAGTCATATTGTAGTATGCTCTTTGGAGTGTTATTATTACTTTTGTTGTTGTTGCCTCTTCTGTTATTTCAACATCCTCCAAGTGATGCTTATGTGCTTGTATTACGTAGAGGAGTGGAAGGTGTGGATGGTTCTCCTTGAGTAAACAATACTTGAGCACTGTGGGCCCTCAAATTGTAGGGACAATCCTTAATAGAGTGCCCCAAAACTTGGCATATGTACCTTTCGGGGACAATTATTCTTTTTGTCCTTCCTTGTCACATTCTGTGCACCATAGTTCTTTTTCCTTCTCTTTTCTCCTCCTTGCTTGCAGTTAGTTCCCGCATCATCCTCATCATTTCCTTTTGCAAAACTTGGATAGTTTTAGACTCATCCTCACTTCCTTCAGAACTCTTGCTTCCACTTCCATGTCTTCTTCCTTCATTTGTTTTGCTTTCACTTTCTATATCCATTGCACAAGTACATAACTCGGCAAATGATGATGGTAAAACAATTTTCATTTTCCTCCTTAGAGAGGGAGTTAGCCCTTCAATAAACCACCTTTTCTTTATCTCATCTACAGGTTTGTAATCTAGTTTCCCTATCATCTCCTTTAGGCTCCTGCTATAAGCTCTCACCGATTCATTTTTTCCTTGTCTTGTGTTGTATATCTCTATCACGATCTCATCATCATCCCTTAGGAGTTTGAATTCTTCCTCAAAGGTTGTGCAGAGATCCTTCCATGTGGCCTTCTTCACGACCTCCAAGTCTGTGTATCAATTAATAGCCATACCCCTTAGGGTGGCAGGAAATGCCTTTAACCATTTATCGGTGTCATTCTCCCCATTCGCCTACCATATAGTAATATAAATTTTACAATGTCGTGTCGGATCCTCGATTCCTTCCCCCAAAAATTTTGACAATTTTTGCTTTCCAGTAGACATTCAATCTCTTCTGCTATTTGTCTTTTGGGTTACTAGCATTCATCAAGCACCTCCTAGTTTGTTGGCATACTCGTACTTCAGATAATTCTCGTACAGCAGAATTATCGTATGGCAAAAAAATTGTATGTTGACATTTCGTACACCATGATTCTCATACGGGTCAAATTCTTGTACGAAATCGATTTCTCGCTCATGAGAGATTCTCGTACAGGACAGATTTTCTCTTACAAGATAGATTTCTCGTACAAGACAAATGTCTTGCACTCATACTCTGATATCTCAATGATTCTTGGACCAAGTCTCCAAGACTCTAGCCTCTAGGTCATTTTTCTACACAATCATATAAGGCCGGTAGTACTCAAAAGCTCATTCCGTATCGTGTTTTGAGGGACCACTCCCTATTAGCTTCCTCTTGCACGTACTGGCAACTAGGACTTCACTCATTTCCACCAACCCTTGTCACCTAATTCGTCTTTTCCTTCCTAGTGGTTGTTTACAACCCGTACTTGTGATAGTAATAGCCTGCCAATTATTTCATCCGCCTATTGTAGGACCTCCAAGTTCGAACTTAGGCAACGGCACCAAAATGTAGAATGGTTACAATAAAGGATAGATCAAACATGAATTCGAATTTACCAATACCAATTGAAGAAATATTTATGGGTAGTCAATAATATTTTGTCATCGCCATTTTTGTGCTTCTTGTGGATTAGATGGTTTTGTTCCTGGCATTAATGCATGTAAGTCGAGCCAATACATATCCGCTGCACTCAAAGTAAAGAAAATTGTTGGTGTTCCAATTTGATGCAAGAGATCACTTAATTCAGCTCGACATTTTGCCCAATAAGACCTTGCACCCCTTAAGAGTTGTACCAAACGGCATCAAGCGATCTGCTAGATGTGAGTGAGGGACATTTCCTATATGTTCTCGTAACTCATTGATTGTGATTGGCATATCTTGCAAGCTCTTTTTGGCAAATACTACTGATGAATTTTGAGCACAATGTCGCATGATCATATTCATCATATAATACCTAAATCGTGGGTGTCGTCCAAAGCGATGATCTCTACATTGAAGTAAATGCTTAACAAATTCATGAAGATAAACTCTTCTCAATCTTGGTTCGATCCAATCGCATCATCCTAGAAAGTGTTGGAAAAGTCATATCAAGTAATCCTTGTGTGACATACTCATTTCCCAGAGATGTTCCAATTCCTGGCCAATCAATTAGTGATCCAAGATCTACATTTGGGTTATTTATCCATGCACGAATTAGTTCCATCTCTCTTCTTTCTCTATCAAGTTGGTTTCGATGATTCCTTTCTTCTTCTCTTTCTGTGTCAGTCATTTGTTCACGTCGTTGTCTCATATAATTTCGTGCATATTCTTTGTGTTCTATTTGTTGCTCACCATTTGTAGGACTTTTAGCTTCCTCTATTTGAGCATTATGGAAGTAAAGATTAATATATTTCATAGACAAATATGATTTTCTCATAGTAAATTATGGACAAAACCTTTCTTTGTATTACAATTATAGACAATTAAAATGGAGATTAATATAAATCTTAATCTAAATCTATCGTTGTTTGAAAGATATAAACAAATTTAATATACACAAAACCCTAAACTATACTCTAATTTTATTAACGTTAACACTAATTCAACTATAACCTAAAGCCCAACTTAAATAAGCTATAATTATACTTGGGGCACTAATTTACCCTTACTCACCCGTAACCCTAATCGTTCCTCAAAGAGTACTTGAAACGTACTCTTTAGCTTGTAATTATACACATCTTAGCAAGAACAATTGCTCTATCTTAGCATATTCTAGTCCATCACAGTCTACTCTTAGCTGTCTATAGAGGCAAAGTCTCGTGGGTTGTAATCCTGTGATATGTACACTACTTTAGTGTTATCTTCTGATAGTCTTCATGAAGAAAAAAAATGGAGAAGCAAGTTCGTTGGGGACTAACATGAATGAGAGACATTAATATTATTGGCGCTTCTATGGAAGTAGATGTAAGAGTAGTGTAAACAGGAAATTATTGATCTTATATATTAAAAGAGAATAAATCTATATTTCAAAGATGGGCTCGAAACTCATTAATTGTAATATAAAGTGCATGTTTCTTAAAGGCTTAGGTTCAGTTCCTCCATTGATGTACACTGAATAGGAGCTATGGGGCATTAAGACTAATATAAAATCCCTTGTATGGCAAAGACAATCTTGAAGCACTTCCTAAACCTGGAGCTTCACTTTCGCTGGAATTTCAGCCTGGGGCTCTAGCGATGCTTTCTAAGAGAGTTTAGTAGTCTAAACAAACATTGAAGGCAACAATTTTAAGTTGCAATAATGAAAATCCCAGTTAACCCAATTATCTACAGAAAATAAAATGTAGAATAAAGCACAAACATTTGGAGCACTTGTTGAAACATGGGTAGGACATACAATAGGGTAAAATAGTGAAACAGACACTGGGGACTATATCACAATGATCGTAGTCAAAATTTGGCTACTGCTCAAGAAAAGTCCAATCAGCACATTGTCCAAATCAATGAAAAACCAAAACAAAAATTCAATAAGAGGCTATTGGCCAAAAGCTAGTTAGCTTGGGTGCAATTAAAGTTTATGTAGACAACTTCTTTTAAATGTGTGCTATTGCCAAGATGTGTGCCCATAAAGCTTTGATTGTTCATAGGAGATGAGTGATCATGTGAATGGTAGTGGGCTGAAGGTGTACACTTTTTTAAGTGCATTGAAGTCTTGAAAGCTTGCCATCTCTCACCTACCATATATACATCTTTACTTGTGAATTCTCTAATTGTCAATGCTTGCTATAAGAGCTTGCCTATGCACTAATACTTTTGATCTTCCTATCCATTAGATACGTGTCTTCACACAAAGTGGGGGAATATTTCGGAATAGGCTTGTTCTAGGTCAGAATGTCTGAATGTACAGATTGTGTTGGATTGCAGTGTCATCTAGATTTCATTGCCTTTCAATTCCAGCAACGAGCCGTAGGGAAAAGATTACGCTATTAGTCAACTATAGAAATGCCAGGGCACCCGTGCCATAATAGGAACATCTGAGAAGATTTTTGAAACTACAAAGGTCCAATTGTGATCCCAAAATTTAAAAAAGGCAAAGAGAAAACTTGACCTAATTTGATAACAGGCAACAACAGGCTTTCCAACGAGAGAAAACCGCTTCTGACTTCTAAATGGCGTATGCTTTCTTTCTTTTTTTGCTCTTCTGCTATGACTGATATGTTTGAGTGATGCAATACATTAATTTATGCGTTCTTTACAAGCTCGAACTGCCAAATTTCAATCATTTAATGTCGCGATATATGTGAAAAATGATAAACTGTTGTTTAGGTTGAGAGAGGGATACACTGCGCCCTCTATATTTATATCATTAATTTAACAAGATGTGACAATACATAAGACTTAAATTTTCAATAAAAAAGTTATTAGTTGGCCGTTAATTTTGAAAATGAAAAAGTTAACATTAACACGGTCACAACACTTCATTCCCCCATTCTGCCACTGTAGGTTATGCCTCTCGGCGTAATTAATTAGAAATTAATTAAATATGCACTTCAGTTTAAAATATTTATTTTAAAAGTCTACTTTAAGAAGTTGGATAAAAATAGAATTAAAATATTAAAACATTAAAGATTTATTATTGTACGATTATTTAATAAATAATTATTAAATTAGAGTTGCATTTAAATAATAAGCTTTAATTATTTTTATTAGTTTAAATAATAAACTGTGCTTTAAATAGTGCTTACACTAATTAACAAATGGAGAAAAAGAAAATATAAAAGAATATTTTAATTTAAAAAGTTCTTTAAACGATTTGATTGAAATTCTAATTTAAGTGTATTTATATTTATTTAATTTAATAATAATTTATTTAGGAGTTTTTTTTTTTTTTTTAACTCTAAATAATATTATTAGTTAAATTAATAAATATTATATAAAAAACGTCGCATGATTTAATAAGGGAGAGAAAGTTTTAATTTAAACAAGTTTAGTTTAATTAAATTGCATAAAGTGTGTGCATGAAAATTAAAATATAGTAATTAAAGACAAAGGTTTTTCGCATGATTGCATGATCAAAGCCTTGATTTGTGGGAAAAATTCTTTATTAAGGAAATTAGAGCTCATGTGTAGACACACAGGTTTGAAGGAGCCAATTTTAGAAAAGAGGGTTTTCAAAGGAAAGGGAAGATTCTTGTGTGTTTGCACATTCATTGTTTTAGCATTAGATCCAGGTAGGATCTTGTGGGTTTGTGCAATAGTAGAATTTGTAGGACACATAAAAGAAGCATACTTGCCTGAAGATGTATATGAACAGAAATATATAGAATGGCAGTTGCTTCGACAAAAGAGGGATCAATCTATGCAAGATTACACCAATACATTCCATGCACTCTCTACAAAACATGGCATAGAAGACTCAGAGAAGCATCGAATTCTGAAATATCATAGTGGGTTTTATAAAGACATTCAAACTGAAATGGAATTCTTGAATATTAAAACATTGGCAACTGCTTACAAATATGTTACAAAAATTGAGTTAAAACATAAAGGAAAAAGGGATTACTTTCCAAATAATAAGCCAAGTGTGAAGGCAGTAATAAATTCGGGGGAAAACCAGTGGAGAAGGACCCTTCCTCAAATCCACCCAAGAACAGATGGTGGGCTACAAAAAAGACACAAACAGAGACAGGCATGTGGTGTGAGATACATAAGAGTCCAACTCATAACACAAAGGACTGTCGAAGAATTAAGAATTTGATGACAGAAATAGAAGGAGAGGAAGTTGAGCCTGAACCCACACCAATAAAAACTCCTAAAAATGATTCAATAATAGAAGCAGACCCATATGCCATTGTTGCAGCAGCAAAAGTAGTTCCACAAGAAGATGAGGAGAGATTGTTCCACTCGCAAAGGTGGGTTGATGGAAAGCCTCTACATTTTATTGTTGATAGTGGGAGCCAAAAGAACTTAATTTCTATGGAGACAGCCAAGAGATTAAATTTAAAAATGACAAGACACCCACAACCATACTCTATGGGATGGGTTAGTGAAGGAAAAGATATTCAGGTAAATTGGCAGTGTCACCTACCATATTCAATCAAACCATTCAAGGATGAAATAATCTGTGATGTAGCACCTTTAGATGTATGTGATGTTTTGCTGGGACAGCCATTCATGTATCAAATCCATGGGGTGTATGAATCCAAGCCACTTTCAGTGTCACAATCAAGCTTGGTGAAAAAAGATATCGAATACCAGAGGTATGCCCAACTCAAGTTGCTTCTTTAATTACTGCTAAGCAATGTAAACGTTTAATTGCTCAAACCAAAACTTTTGTACTCCTCATGATTCGTTCTAAGAAAACAAAGTCAGTTGTCCTTAACACACATACTAAGGTGGCCACCACAATGGAACAAAAAAAGGAGATGGATAAAATCTTACAAGAATATCATAGTGTGTTTAAATCACCAACAGGGGTCCCAACACACTGCCAAGTCAAGCATTCTATTGATCTAATTCCAAGTACACCATTGCCCCATGAGCCAATATATAGGAGATCAGTTTTGGAAAATGATGAAATTCAGAGACAGATTCAGGAATTGATTGAAAAGGGACATATGAGGCCAAGTTCTTCTCCTTGTGGCAGCTCTATTGTTTTGGTGAGAAAGAAAGATGGGACATGGAGACTTTGTATTGATTACAGAGCACTTAACCAAATTACTGTGAAAAATAGATATCCAATTCCTTGAATTGATGACCTTTTGGATCAACTTAAGGGGGCTAAGTTATTTACAAAAATTGATTTGAAATCTGGGTATCACCAAGTACCAATTGACCCAGTAGATGTATGGAATACTACATTCAAGTCTAAGGAAGGGTTGTTTGAATGGCTGGTTATGCCTTTTGGCCTGACAAATGCACTAGCCACATTTATGAGGTTGATGAACGATGTGCTTAGACCCTTCATTGATTCTTTTGTAGTTGTTTATTTAGATGATATCCTCATATTTAGTAAAACTTGGTTTGAACACTTGCAACATGTTGAACTAGTACTCTTGAGTTTGCAGGAACATAAACTCTATGCCAACATAGACAAGTGCTCTTTTGGTATGCAAAGCATCCAGTACTCAGGATACATCATTGATCATGAAGGTGTTCATGTGGACGCTACAAAGATACAAATTATCAAAGATTGGCCACCTCCTCAAAATTCAAAATTTCACAAAACTTCACAGTTTCTTGGGTCTAGCCAACTTCTATCGCAGATTTGTATTTGGTTTTTCACATTCAACATGGCCTCTTAATCAATCACTCAAAGGTGGAACACAAGCAAAATTTCAATGGACAGAGGAAAAACAAAAAGCATTTGAGGACTTAAAACTCAAACTATGTTCAACTCCAGTATTGGTTCTTCCAAATTTGCAACAATCATTTGAAATAAAAACAAATGCATTAGATTATGCTCTTGGCATTGTACTCAAGCAACACGGGCATCCCGTTGCATATCATAGTGAGACATTTTCTAAAACAGTTCACAAGTACCCCACCTATGAAAAGGAGTTGTATGCAATTGATCAAGCCTGTAAACAGTGGAAGCACTACATTTTGGGAAAAGAAACTATGATACATACAGATCATAAACCTCTGCAATTCCTACAAACACAAGGGAAATTGCAGAATGATAGGCATTAGCGATGGTCAGCTTATTTCAGTGTAACACGGGGACGCGTCCCCCCCCCCAAAAAAAATTGGGTCGTTTCAAAGACGGGGACGTCCCCGGGACGGGGGGATGGCGTCTCGGCGTTTCGGGCGGCGCCACTCCCGCCGGAGACGGCGAGACGTCTCCGAGACGGCTAGAGGTCTCCAAATGTGGGGGTGTGGAGGGACACCAAGGAGTCTCCTTCATTGAGGGGGGACGCCAAAAAGTCTCCTTCATTGTGGGGGGACGCCAAGGAGTCTCCATTGATTTGACATTTTGATTTGGACTCTAGGAGACTTGTAGTTTTTGTTTGCATTATATACTTATTTTGATATCATGATTCATGGCACATGATACTTATTGTAATCATCTTTATGTCATGACTCATATGATCATTGATTACTATTAGATAGTAGAATCTGGATACTCATACTATTGATTTGAAGGCTGATATATAGAGTTTAGACTAATATTTATTATTTGTTGATGTTCAATGTTTAATGTTCATTGTTTGTTTGTCATTTGATCATGAATCATGATATTCCAGTTGATATGGTATATGTTATACCATATGTATAGTATATACACCCCTACTCCTTCTGCCACCCCCCCATCCCCCGCCGTCGTCCCCCCACCGTCCCCCTGCCATCCCTAAATCAAGGCCCCTCTGTCCCTCCGTCTCGGAAACTTGTCCCCCCGTCTCCCAGGGCGGTGTAACTATGGCTTAATTACAACAATTCCATCTCAACATTCATCATAAAAAGGGCAGCACTAATAAAGTAGCAGATTGTTTGAGTAGGCCTCCAATCATAGATTTGACAATGGTGTTGGATTCATGCAGCCATCAAACACAAACTTGGGCTCAACTATATGGTAAAGATCCTGATTTTCATAATATTTACAATGCAGCCTTAGAAGGGAAGAATGTTCCTGACTTCTATATATAGGATGGGTTACTTTGTCATATTGGTCACATATGTGTCCCCAGTGAAGAAAGAAAGAAATTGATATGGGAAGCACACTATAGCCGGGTGGCAGGACATTTTGGTATTGGTAAGACTACTACAATTCTCCAAAAGTATTTCTATTGGCCAAAAATGAAACATGATATCATTGCATATATAAAATCGTGTGTTTCTTGTGCCATTGCAAAGCCTTCAAATCGTAAATTGGGCCTCTATCTACCATTACATATTCCTAATAAAACATGGAATTTTGTTTCAATGGACTTTATGTCTAAGCTCCCAAGTAGCAAAAGGGGAAATGATTGTATATATGTGGTAGTAGATAGATTTTCTAAAATGGCTATCATGGTGGCTTGTAAAAAGATTATTTCAGCAGAGGAGACCGCTAAGCTCTTCTTTGAACATGTTTGGGTTCACTTCGGGTTGCCAAAAAGCATTATTTCAAATAGGGATAGTAGGTTCCTCAGCAATTTTTGGTCTTCATTATGGGCTAGAATGGACACCAAGTTGACAAAGTCTACAGCATTCCATCCTCAAATAGATGACCAAACAGAGGTAGTCAACAAAATGATTATCCATATCCTTCGGATGTACCACTCCAAACACCCATGTACATGGGATGAGAGCTCACCTTATGTCCAACATAGCTACAACCAGGCACTTCACACTACTATAGGACATAGTCCATTTGAGGTTTGTCTTGGGTATCAACCATTGGCACCCATAGATGTAGCATTACCCATCTCACAATCTTGCCAGCCACTCAATACTAAAAAGGAGGCAGATAAAGCAAACAAATTTATTGCAAAGATCAAACAGTTACAACAACAAGTTCATGACATTTAGAAGAGAGCAACAAGAAGTATAAGGAAAGACATGATCAGCATAGAACTCCTCATCATTTTCAAATTGATGACAAGGTATGGCTACATCTTTAGAAAGAGGGCCTCTAAGGACTGTATCGAAAGCTTCATCCTATTCGGTATGGGCCTTATACCATTAAGAAGCAAGTTGGTGAGAATGCTTTTGAACTTGATCTGTCACAATTTTTGGGAATACAACAAGTTTTTAATGTGGAACTATTGCAACCCTACTTTCCTCCATTATTGGACATCTGTCAAGCTATTGAACATATTCGTGCTACAAAATTGAATCCATCGACTACTACACCATTACAGTGTGATCATGTCACTGAAGTCATGTTGAAATATTTGAGAAATTAGAAAATTCCGCTATGTAGGATGGTTCGAGTTGGTCAATTCTTTCATCAAGTCAAATGGTTAACCAAGGAACAAGTTGCAGCACAATTCCCTCATCTACTGCAGAAGATTGATGCAATGGGGCCCATTGCCTCTCTATAGAAGATCTAATATTTTTGAAAGTATTTTTCATATTTTTTTAATAGTTTTTCTATATCTTTTTGTTTGGGCTTTTTGGAGGTCTTCTGCTCAAAATTTGAAGCCGAAACTGAAATCGGTCCCTAAAACTGGGCAGCCGAAGGCTCATTGTTTTAGGTACTGAACTAGAATTTCAGTTCTTTCCAATGGTCTAAGTGGTTTCGAATTTCGAGTTACAGGTCAAAAGTTATGACCCCGACAAGTTGGGGTAATTAAACACCTAGTTTTGCATAAGTTTAGTTTAATTTGTTGTTTTTATTTGTTAGCCACATAAACATTTCGAATTCATGTTATGGTGGTTGTTGATATTCCATCATTGTATATATTCCTTCAATCTCAATGAATAAGATGGCTTTTGGTTTGCATACAACTCTTTCAAGTTTTGCAAGATTTTCCAAAATTTGAACATTGGTATCACAGGTAATTGTTTCACCAGATATCGTGTTTGCAGCCCACTTTGTCAATTCAAATCATCACTAGTTCTTAAGCCCTGTCTCCTAACTTCCAATGGGTGCTTTTCATCCCTCACCATGTCTAGATGCTATACTACATTTAAGTACTTGGACATAGAGGTGGGGTTCCATGGCTCGATAAGCCAAAGAGTGGAGTATATACCCCTCTTTCCTTGGGGATCAACCCTACCCTCTTACTCACCTAGTCTCTTTACTTATTAACATATATTTGAATTCTTTGTATTCAAGATGATTGAAACATAATTTAATAATCTATCAAATAATTACTTCACCTTATTTAATTATCATATAATATAGTTATTACAAAATTACTAATATAATTCTTACTTAACTATATTATACATAACATTTTTCATTTCTTAAAATATACCTTACTAATCAAGATTAATGAATAAAGGGAAGTATGTACCTCTCTTACCTATGCCTTAGTGGTAGCCTACGATTGCTGACTTGACCCTGCACTATCATATCTAATGATTGTAAGTCAAAGGGTCCAGTAAATGTCTTATTTCTGGTCACCGCTCGATGTGCAGGGAATATGTGAATCTCTGATCCGTTGAATCTCATATCTCCTTTCAATGTATCTTGGCTTCCACACTGATGCAGAGGGATTTTAGAACCTTTAAAAAATCAAATACATGACTTCAAGCTTCACGTGCATGAATGCAGATTTCAGCAAATGCATAGAAATTTAATGAAATGAGGGTCAACACATGAAGATGTTGCCCATTCAAATCTGCATTACAACTGGGTTTTCCTGTAACCTGATATGAGACAACAATACAGAAATAAATAAATGCATGAAATTACAAAGGATCCTCCAATGGCTGACAAAGACCATTGGAGGATCTTTAGAAAACCCCCATGCAAAGACCACTCTCAAAACAACAGAAAGATCCGGCTGATAGGAAATGAAAAATAAGAAAATATTAAACTATTAAGATCTGATTTTCAGATTTCTTCCAAGATGTTGATCTAAATACAAACAGAAAAATGTATGTAGAATACTACACAATCACATTTGTACAACACTAGAAACTTAAGAAAATTACAGGAAAATTCAAGAACTTCATTCTATTCACTTTCTCCCAAAAAAAATCTCTCTTCAAAAATCTCCCTTACAATATGCACTCTTTCTCTTTTTGAAAATCCTTCTAATGTAACTCCCAAGAAAACCATCATAGCTTTCTTGTGGCAGTTACATTTTGAATGCCTACACATGATGCTTTAGGAATATTCATCATTTTCTTCCTTTTGATTTTTCCCATAAACATTTTCGAAAATTAGAAACCTTTAACACACCCAAAATAAACTAAAATAAACTCATACTAAGTCCTAAGTGAATAATGTTGGGTAGGCTTATAAGAATGCCACCTAAACATTTCCACCACAAAAAAAAAAAGGTCATTTATTTTAAAACATAAAACTCTAAACTCACACACACAAACATTTCAAATTTCAGATTTTAAACTCAAAACTTTCTGATATTTGCTTTGTGCCCTACATTTTAGTCATATTGCAGGTTGTCTTCCTATCGCCACCAAACTCCCTGTCGCAATATAATTCTGCATAAATAATATTGCATGTTATCTTCCTGTTGCAGACGTGCTCCTGCACCACACACCATACTTCATTTGATGATAACAATCAGTTTCAGGCAGCAAATATCCTTCGCATCCCTTAATTCTACGGGTGCCTTCATTCGCTCACTTGTCCTATTCAACCTTACGCATTTTATACTCCACGTACGTCACCCTCTTCGTTCGTTGATTTGATTTATTGCTCTTTTACGTGGTGCGCAAGATTGTATCACTTTGATATGTTACACAAAATGTGTATTGGGAGTTATATTCTATTCATTCTACATCTTCTTATTTTCCTCTATACGCTTTGGATGAGATTATAAGATTGCATCTTGTTAGTATATTTCCTACAACCTCATGTCATTGAGTGTTCTTCATTATTTAGTGATTCAACTTTCAAACAATGATTCTCCCCTTCACATAAACGATTCCAATTTCAATTATTTCTAGTAGTTTCTAATTATTTCCATTCTTCATGCAATTCTAAACACTAAGTCAATGTGCCTATCTATACTCAATATTTGCTTCATAGGCCTTTGGAGAACCTTCCACGCTACCTAGTCATGAAGCACGATACTCTATTGCCCATTATAAAAAACATGATACATTATGGTGCAAAAGCACCCACATAAAATATTTTGGATGTGATTTATGCACGAAGAATTTATCCCAATTTCATCATTAGAATAAGATTTTTTCTTGGGATTCGTTCAGATCATTGTGGAGTCATTCTTCCCTATTCTATATTGATCTAGAGTTTTTTGTAAGCCCTTTTGGCAGAAAGTCTCTTTGGGTCAATTTTCCTATTTTGCGATAATCTAGAATGTTCTGCAGACCGTTTTAGCAAGTATAAATAGAGTTTTTAGGTTTAGGTTTAGGTTGAAGTCAAGTTTTTGAAAATGAAATTACAGGAAGAAGAAATTTGTAAGAGAGCAAGTGTATATATTGTTCATTTGATGAATTAATTAACATCAAATGGTTCCTTTTGTTTTTGCTTCCGTTGAGTATATCGCTGCATCATTTTTGGTATCAGAGCTTAGGGAAAGCTCCTAAGGCACTTGGGAAAAGCTTGGGAAAGCTTGGGGAAAGCTTTCAGCTTCTAAGGCAAATTGGATTTTGTAATAGGCTGAGGAAAGAACCTGTAATTGTGGCCAAAAGACTAGGTTGAGTCGAGAGAACCTAGATAAGAGACAATGGTCACAAGAGGAGATTTATCTCATGATCAGAAGATATTATTCAATGCATGTGTTTCATATTGGGATTTTCAGAACAAGAAGAAGGAAGAAGCAAGGAAAAGAGCGGAAGAGAAAAGGAAGAAAAGAGAAGAGGAAGCCAAAATAGATCAAGAGATAAAAGAACGAATGGAATTCCTAATGCAGGAACTGAGAAAGCACGAAGAAAATTCAGTGCAACTAAAAGAGGAATTGCAGAAAAATATGGAAAAATAAAATACAAATCTGGAGCATCAACCAATTCAGATTACAAAAGCCTGTATTGAGACATTGGAAGAGAAGAGTTGTCCGTTGAAAGAACAACCTGATCACACCGATGCTGATATACCAAATGAACAGATCGATGCTGACATACCAAATGAACATAGTGATGCAGATATACAAGGTGAGCAACAACATGTTTTTGATGAAACTTATGATACAGAAGTTCTTGAAGATAGGAAGGAGGTTGAAGTGGTAATTGTTGATGATCCTTGTGATGAAAAGGTTCATAAAGATGGAAAAAAGATGAATGTGATGGTTCTTGATGGAACCAAGAAATGGCATTTGAAGTTAACAAAGAAGGTGGTCTGGCCTATCAAAAGGATACTGGCAGCAAGGAAGAAGACTTGTGATGAAGCTAAGAGGATAGAGCAAGCTCCAATAGTGATGAATTTGTCTCCAAGCATGGAGATATTGCAACATAAAGACATCACAGCAAAGGATGTAGCAATTCCTACAACAAACCAAATTGGTGAAGTCATATTTAATGAGGTTCTATCTAATCCATTCATTGTAGGTTTGCAGGAGTTCTATCAGAATATGGCAAAAGTTTACGCACATATGACAATTGATTTGGATACTGGTCAAGAATACAAACAACAAATACCAAAGAATTGGGAGACACGAAAGAGGAAGGCCAATCCAAGGGACTTGGATTATATTGTCCCCAGGAGTATGGTGTAAGAGCACCCACATAAAATATTTTGGATGTGATTTCTGCACAAAGAATTTATCCCAATTTCATCATTAGGATAAGATCTTTTCTTGGGATTCGTTCAGATTATTGTGGGGTTATTCTTCCCTATTCTATATTGATCTAGATTTTTCTGTAAGCCCTTTTGGCAGGAAGTCTCTTTGGGTCAGTTTTCCTATTTTGTAATAATCTAAAATGTTCCGTAAACCATCTTAGCAAGTATAAATAGAGTTTTTAGGTTTAGGTTTAGGTTAAGGTCAAGTTTTTGGATATGAAATTACAGGAAGGAGAAATCTGTAAGAGAGCAATTGTATATACTGTTCATTTGATGAATTAATTAGAAGAATATTATTATCTATCTCTTTATGATGCTGGTTCCTTTTGTTTTTGCTTCCGTTGAGTATATCTCTGCTTCACATTACCTAGCCTACGGTTTTCATTTTACTGCATGTTGGGTTTCATGTTCTGTCCATATATGTAGGTATCACAATACTGGGAACATCAAATATAATTTCTGTGAAGATATATTCACTAGTATGACTAGATATGTTCACCACATATTGACTGCAACATTTTTCCAATATATCTGCATCCATATAATCAGATATCACAAGCATCGGGAATATGTAGTCTCTCCTATACAAAGCACCAGTCTAGAAATATAATTTCCTCATCGTATGCACGACATTAGGTTTGTTAAGTGTTGTATGCACACAAATCTCTGCAAAATACTTCTACAATGAGTGCCAGATGTTCACCATTGTTATTCAATGGTTGATATTACTGTTGTCTAAGATTCATTTCATTAATCACTTTCTTACATTCGCAGTCCTGCTCTGATACCATGTTAAAGTAACTAAGAGTGTTTCTGCAAATGTACTAACATTGCCATTGTAATTGATGTTTTTCAAATGCAGATTTGGATCTCATATAAATATGAAAAGAGGAGACGTGTCTCTTCAAGAGACATGTTCCTATAGTTAATCATCTTTAGTTAACTATATGTATAACTCACCTTTAAGCATATATGTAATATTAATATATTAACCATATATATATATATAATTCTTTTGAATAGTATAAGACATAAAACAATGTTCATATAAATCATGAATACAAATACTCAATGTAATGAGTATATCACTTCGACTGATGCTATACTTCAACATTAAAAACCTACAAGTTGTCTTTTTTAAAATTGCCAAAAACACAAAACCACGATTTTTGGGAGAAATCATGAGAAAATCCCATCATTAGTTTTTCTGGATACACTTGCAAAACGTGGGAAAAAGCCACAGTTTTACAGAAAATAATGCAAAACTGATAAAGATACTTCAATTTTCTTTAAAAAGGGTTAAATCCTTATTTGAAAATCAATATAAAACTCTTTTAAAAACTAACTACAGAAAGGAAATTAAGTGAGCTAACAAACTAAATGAACATTACGGAAATGGTACAATATTACTTTAATAGATCTCAAAGCATGTTGCAGCAAAGGAATACCTTTATCAACCATATCCAAAATATTCTCTACAATATCCGTTGTCCCCAGAATTTCCACAATATCCACTACACACCAAAAATTCAGAGTATCCATTACACCACAGATTTTCGGCAATATCGTGATTGACAATGAGTTTCTGCTAAACTTCAAAAATGTCCATTTGATTGCCCATTGAAGTGGTAATGCGTCATTTTTCTGACATTAAAGATTATAACAGTTGCATGAGAATATGTCACGGATATCTCCGATTTTACAACAGAAATGAATGATGACATGTTGTTGCTAACATAGACTCTGAGTTCTCACAAGAAGTTGCACTAAAAAGCACTGTTTTTTGGCGCACTTCTTCTCACAACCCTACGAGTACAAGGTTATATTCTGTCTTCAAAAAAGAAATTTGTCATCAGCCTGAGCATTCAGATATTTCTGAAGGTTCAAATATTTCTAACAATCTGCAATTGATCTTTTGGACAAGATGAGTTTATTTTGTAAGAAATAATTGTTTGTGATCTATAGAGATCTTCTGTATTAGCATTGCATACTTTGATCTGAGGCACAGATGAATACAAGCTTCCATGCATTTCATCTCTTATTTGTGAAATGATATATCTTTAGGCAAAAACAGCAAGGATTTTAAAGTCCACCGATGCACATTTGTTGCCTCTATGATAATTTCATTGTTAGTCTTTGTTCGTGTATCATTGCATCTCTGTCACTGAAAAACTATAATAATAAAAACATTGATATCATAATGGATTTGAAGCATCATATTGTTGGCACGCAGAAATTCAAATTATTACAAGGTGAGAATTCGAAAATGACCATCAAAGTATATTGATGTGTTATAAAATGAAGATGCATGTCATCTTGGTGTTCTGTGACCCTGAACAGGCACTAATCAGTTGTTGTTTCCAACATACCATCAGAATTGATTTTAAAACGATAACTTCAAACCCATTTTTAACAGCAATTAATTGTATCCTCGCGTACAAATTAAACTGATCAAGGGAGCTTACAAGTTTTATGATATAATTCATAGATCCTTGTCAAAAGTGTGTGAGAATTGATCTACCAGGCACTGGGTCAAAATATATTTGTTACATATTTACAGACAGTGTCATCCAGGGAGACTCACTTAGGTCCTGCAGAGCCTAAAGTGCAGAGGAAACACAGTAAAGTGTTTTGTGTTCATTTGCCTAACTTCCAACAGCTTTGAGCATAAATTCAGGTTATTCTTTCAACGTTACTGAATAGAAGTTGAGGAAACTACATAAACATCTTCAACATGTGTTCCAAAAGTTTTCCTCTATACATTTATCTCCTTAGAGGTTACACTGGACATTGAGCTTTGCAACTACTTGCAGATGACAATGATCAATCCTAAGGTAAAGAGTCCCTATATAATCATCACTCGTGATCATTTGATTAGTAGTTCAGGTTACAGAATTTGATTGGATTTAGCTTAGGGTTAGTTGATAATTGATAAGCCTTGTATTGTACTATCATTTGAGAATTTTGTAGGAGACAGAGAGATGTTCCCATGTGCCTTGAAGAAGACCTCATATTGCACACTCTTCAGGCATACTGTAGTTCAACAAATGTTGTGAATCAATATGGATCATATTGTTGTTTCACTGAGCTCACTATGTGTTTGTTCATTCGGCTCCGAGGTTGGACAATCCTTCACTGTAAACTCAACCCATGACTGCAATAGATATCTCTGACAATCAGTATTTATTAAAAAATTCCAATATTATGAAATTTAAATTTGCATTTTAGGTTTGTATGTTGACAAGTTCCAAATCGCTCATCCTGTTAGAGTCTGGTCATGTCTGATTCTACACGTTATGGCACAAACAACCAGCCAAGTTTCAAAAAGTTATGATAGTTTCAGTTACCATGGAAATTAAATCCCCAATGAAATTGGTTTCCATCCTCTCCCCCACATATAACCATTCCATAACACACGCATTTGACTAGAAAAGAATCCAACCATGGAGCAGTTCAAAAACACATTATGAATCTTGCAACTTGGGACAAGAATACTATTAAGGGCAATGATTATGAAAATAGAAAATGCATTTGATAATTCACTTAACACAGTAACCTCCCCGGGTATTTCTCATGATGGTAAAAATAGTAAACATGCACCTGTTGGATATCTGAATCAAATAGTGCAGGTGACATGCCATAAGTTCCAGCATTCATTCTCAATTCTATAAGCCGGAAATCAAAAGCCTCATGTGTCCTGGATCCAGCAAAACTACCATGAATCAAGTTACAAAGCCGGGCAAATGTTTCTGCTGATGTGATGTCATGAAGTACATTGCGGCAATGCTTAGTGATCACATCTGAAGATGGTAATGCTTTCTGATCAGAGTTCTTCCTTGTTGAATCAGTTTCCACTATTCCTTGATCTGAATTTCCTGTTTCCCAACCATTAACAGGTGGTTCACATAATGTCTCCTCTGCATGCTTGTTACTTACTTCTTCACCCCGGTATTGTGCCAGCACTGACAAAATCATTTCCTGCATAAAGTTTAATATTATGATATGATCTATATTACTAAAATAGAAATTTATTATTTTAACATCACACAGTCGTGCAATAGCCAACCTTTCTCTTTCTTCACTGTTTCGGATTGACATAAAAATGGCAGGAACCAAATTACTATAATCAAACTATTAGTATCTTGCTGTATTTCAATAATTAATCTCTCTTTACCTTCACTGATCCCGATCCAGTTGTAGTAAGAACGTCTGTGGCAACTAAAGATTGCAGCTTCTGTTTGACCCATTCAGGTGGCTCCGATGCAATGACCTTAAAAATCTGACTCCTAATCCTGCTGACTGTCATGTTTGATGTTTTCAAGACCAGCTCAAGTAGTTCTGTCCAATGCATATGTTGTCTTCTATTTGCCTTATTTCCCCCACCAAGTTCTTTTACAACATCTGGTGTGCTCTTTTCCTTTAATCCTGAGGTCAATGATCCAATTGAAGGCTGGATTTCTGATTCTAGGGGAGGCTGACAACAACAAGAAACATTAGCAACAAACCAAAACATTGAATGCAACAATAAACACTGCCTGATAATGTTATAATTCAAATCAAAATCGTATATGCATAACTTTAAAACGAGGAAAAGGGAAAATGAGCAATTAAAAAGAAAAAGTGAAAAACAGGTTTCCTGACTTAGTTATTGACAATAGTTGGACAAGCCATGTTGCTGTGGAAGACAGATAAATTGATTTTCATGTAAAGCATCTCCAAATTTGTATTATACTGAAATCTAATACTAAGTATATCTAAATTACATGTGCTTTCTTTCAGTTAGCTTCCTTGTGAAGACAACTGATCAGAATTTCAAGAATCTTCAATTCACGAAAGAGTTGTAACTGTCAGAGCCAGATGATACGTGAAATGAGGCAGTTTCCATTTTTGAATCTGTTAGCAAATGAATTTGTCACTGTGCTTTCGTCACCAAAATTGCCCAATAGAAGTGACAAAATCTTGCAACATTTGGATAAATCATCATGGAAAAGATGATTTTCCTCTGCTTCAAAGGGGCAGCTCCCTCCAATGTTATATTTCTAATGTTTCAGACAATTCTTCCCCTCCATTACATGAATGTTTGCAACCAAGGTAAGGTATTATTGATTACCAAAAGAACACTGTCTATTAAAAATTTTTGCAAAATAATAGAATAGTGATATAGAATCTTGCAAATAAAAGGGTAAGAGCATATTTGGCACACAGGCTATGTGTATTATTTCAAATCTGCAAATAGATAAGAAGTGTAGAAAGCACAAAGACTGGCAATACCCTTTAAACCTGCAAATAAATAATTCCCAAAATATTGATGACACACAGACCACCAACATCCCTCTAAAATAATGATACACAGATCATTTTCGTTCTGATACAAAAGGGACTACTAAATGAAATAAATTCATGAGGATGAAATATTTTTCAAATACTTCCTATTACACTAACTTTTTACTGTCATAAAAATCTTGGAATTTCTGGTTAAAAATTTTCCTGTGGAAGAGGGAAGCCCTTTACAACAAGATTTTTCACCTTTTAAAGAATTCCACCTAAGGAGTAGGATAAATACCCGTAACTTCTCACCCAAATCATTTACAACTTTTTAATGGTTTTATCCCAATTTAATTCTTTCACCTATAAATCCCTTTATGGAAAACTTACATAGTTAAAATGCACATGATTAATTGTTTAAAAGAATTAATTTATTTGATATGTAAGATAAGAATTTTTCACCAAAGATAATATTTAATTGTTTAAAAAATTAAATATTCAAATTTAATGTAAAATAATTTGTAGCTTCCACTTCATTGTTTTATCAAAGTAATGATAATATCATAACATAATTAAAGGAGTTAGGTTTTGACAAAAATATAGCATGAGATACCAGAATCTCGTATCATTCCATGGAGATGACTGTTGCAGCATCCAACACATGATCTTATTGAAGATCCCCTGTCCACTTTGATTAATAGGGATCTCATCAAAGCAGTTCCAAAAGCACAAACAAATTCCAATCATCTTCCTGGGACTTGATGGCTCTCTGACTTGTTTTATCAAGCCATATAGGAGATCTTTGATCATGAAGTCTACAATGCAATGAATGAAGATAGGAAATCCAAAAAATCCTCAAGTGAACTGCCTGTCTTAGATCTTATTCCCAAAATGTCAGATGTCTCAAAGCAAATTTCAGGCCCTATTTGCCCTTTAACACTCTACAAGATCAATTCTAAAGCTGTGGTCAAAATATTAGAAAAATTCGCCCCCGTCATCATCTCAAAAGAGCAAGGCAATTTTATTCATGGCAAGAAAGTTTTTGACAAAACCTCTTTGACTTACAAAATTATGCACTAACTCAAAGGCTTCAACACCAAAGATATGATCACTGTACTCAATATCAGAAAGGCAGGGGACAAGATGCACTGGAATTTCCTGTCTAATATCCTCTTGAAATCTGTTTTTTCAACCGTTAAGTGAATGAATCTGAAATTAACCTGATTTGAGATATCCTGGGGGAGGGCTGGTGAACTGCTAGAAGCATAATCACACAGACTAACACTACGACTGTTGATTACTCTTTCTGGAAGTTGGATTAGTGATGGATAGGCTTTTATGTGTAAAATTGATCAATAAGTTCGAATTTGAACTTATATTCCTGGTCCTGAGAAACCCATTGTGTTGTAAGCGTCTTCTCAGGTGCCATTTCAGGCCAAAGTGACCTATATTTGTGGAACTGGCTAATGCCCAGAAATGACAAATTGAAGAGGCACCAAAGCCCTCAAACAGAAGGTTGAGGCTCCAAAGTTGCATACACTGTTTTTACAGCTTTCGATGATGAGAAAGAAAGTGGACAATGAAGGTAAGCTTTTATCTAGCTCTGCTCTTTGCCTTGTTTCCAGCCATCTTACAAACCACAAATCAATTCCACCCACAACCTAACTTGCATCCCAGTCTCTCACCTCCAACTCCCACCTCTCTTTCCAAACATTTATTTTTAGTTTCTTGTTCCGGAGGGCTCACAATTTGCAAATATCAAGTTTCATTCCTTGACAAGAATACATCTGAAAGAAACATAGAAGATGCACACCACCCTTCACCCAAACTGCCAACCTGCATATCCATACTTTATTTTTTCCAATGGGTTCACGATTTTGCAAATATCAAGTGTCCTTCCTAGAAAAGCATGCATCTGAAAGATACATACAAGATGCACAACCACCCTTCCCCCAACAACTCCAGCAACCCCCTCTGTTTCCTAACATTTATTAGTTTTACTTTCTTATTTCCAGCAGGTTCACGACCTGACTTGCATCCCAGTCTCTCACCCTCAATACCCACCTCTCTTTCCAAACATTTTTTTTTAGTTTCTTGTTTCCAGCAGGTTCGCCATTTTGCTAATTTCGAGTGTCCTTCCTAGACAAGAGTACGTCTGAAAGAAAAATAGAAGATGCACAACCACTCTTCCCCAAAACTACCAACCTGCATATCCATGCGCTACTCAGTATTTTTAGTACTAGATATAACTTTAGTGATTTTCCAAATATGGGGTAGAGTGTTCTTGCTGGTTGATAATATTGAAAGAAATCTGGACAATTGAGTGCTGATCATGAATTTGAGGAATTTCCAAATTTGTAACCTGAGGGAAGATTTCAAAGTGCAAGGTCAAAGACCTCTTTGAAGCCATGAATCTCTATGAGAACACAAGCCATGAATCTCTATGAGAACACACTGCTTAATTTGGGTGACCCCATCATGGCAGAGGAGATAAATATTCAGACCCTTGAAACTAGTCACGAAGCCAAAGACCTAGGCAGTCATCCTTCCCCAGCATTTAATGTGAGAACAATTGTTGTTCTGACATTAATTTTCTCAATCGGAACACTAGTACCTACTGCCATGCAACTACTAAGAATGTTTGTAATCCAAACTGCTGCGAGGCATTCTACTAATTTCTGTTGCAACATGAAGTTTTCATACAAGTGTGTTTGTGTATCTTTCGATATTTATGTACATATCGATAAATCTACATGCATTCCCTGTACTTTGCTTATTTGGATTAGATACATTTAATTTGCATAGCCAGCCATGCAGGGACAACTCTTTTTTCACTCTTTTCTACCACTTCAGAATAGGATATAATGGCATGCAGTTCTATATAATAAAGGCTACCATAAGAATAGTACGTAATGATAACAAAAAATGAATGGAGTGACCTTGAGAATTTGTAAAAAACATCCTAACACAAGCATTAAATAAACCCAGAAACATTTCTGCCATATTCAACAATAAATTTTACCCGTAATTGAAAATCTACAAAAATGCTCATAAAAACCAATGATCAAAAGAGCTGTCCAACATAAAGCAAAACAATTAAAAGAGCATGACAAAATCAACTTCAAAAAAATGTCTTCGAAACAATATAGCTTGATGGATAGAAAACAACTGCTTAAATTTATCTTTTCAAATTCACGTAACCAACAGTCATAGCTTGCCTCAAAATACATACCTTCACCTTTTTTCTTTTTTCTTTCACCATAACATGAGGCCCTAAAACTTCTTGCTGCCCCACTGATCTTTTTGCCATGCTTACACTTTTCCTGGGAATCTGATCAACCTCTACATTCTCAGTTATTTGCTGCAATTGAGTGCCTTTGGGAATCAAAAAGCGAGAAACACTGGCACTTGTCCCATCTAGCTTCCCTTTTGTACCTGTCGCATTTCTCTTCTTAGGGATAGCATCAACAAATCGTGCAATTTCTCTCATTGATCGGAATCTTTTGCCATCTGGTGAATGATAAGCCTTATATATAACATTATTTTTCCTTTTAGCTTGCACTTTCCACCCTTCTCCAATAGTCCCACCATGTTCATTTATGTACTTTTTCAACTTCTCTAGCAGATCTGATTCTACTTGTTGCATTTCATAAGCATAAGAGTTCTCATTGTGTGTTTCAAAATCTATGGAATTATTAGATGCCGCAGAAGCATCAGAATGTAGTGATTGATTTTTACGAGCCTTTGGAAATGATTCGCATTTTGGTGCAGGAATGTCTGTTTCCTTTAATGATAGCAGAGTACTAGCAAGCTTCTCATTATGCTCAGGGAAGAGATCTTTAGACCCATCATGACTTCCGTGGGACCCCCCTGTTTTCAAAGATACATGCATTACATCATTGGCTACATCACTTTGACTTCCACTGAGAATACCACATACTTGATTTTTGTTTTCCTTGGAATCTTCTAAGGATATTTTCCTTCCATCATCACATTCTCCTCTGTCTGCAGAATCCATACACAGAACATTCTTGAATGTCTTAGAATCTGAGATTCGCATGTCAGCATCTTGTCCTGTTGAATCAGAGTGTACAACAGAAACATCTGTCCCTGTTGGCCCAAATCTCTGCCTCTTACTTGATCGTAATTCTCTCTCCATTGTCATTTTTTCCCAATCCTTGTGTGTGCTTCAGCTCCTTATTCAGGATGCAACACTGCTATCATAAGAAATGATGAATATGGTACAATACAGATTGGTTCAACTGAGACATTTAAACCTCAAAAATAATAACCTGTCCCAATGCTCCCTCTGTGTACTTATACATACCTGCTTAGCTTACAGAGCAAGCACCTTGAAATGTATGCCACATGACTATTTTCAATCAATGCAACTGTCTGCAAAAACATAAAACGTTAAACTTTTTAATCATAAGATGAATACCATTGACCTCAAAACATAAGATTAAAAGAAATTTTCCACACCTCATTAAGTTGTCAAATCTCAAGAGAAACAATGCACGAACTAAATTTTCCACTAGAGCACATCTTTTTTCCAATATTTAAAAGCAAGAACTACAAACGTTTGAACAGTTTGATAATCCTTATTGAATAACACCACAAAATCAGACTTTACAAGCAATTGATCAAGATTTTCCACCCAAGGAAAATAGTATCAGCAAAAGAGAAAAGAATAGGTGAGTGAAAGGATGACTTCAAAATTTGAAATATAAAAGACCAAAGAAACATATAGTTATAAGAATAATGAGCATATAAACCTACAGTATCCTATTAATATTACAGAACATGAGGCGTCCATTAATGTGGTAATCAGTAATAACAACAGAAATAAAGCTTTGTAGAAACCTTTTAAAGATGGATTTTTAAAGTAGAACTTCAGCAATGCTTCTAACAGCAATCTAAACTTGGCTGATGCTGGAGCAGTAATTTATTGCTCTTGAGGTTGGTTTGTAAAGAGCAGCTCTTCTTGTCTTGGTGCCACGACAAGTAAAGAAGCTGAATTGTTAGTGCTTCTTAAAAGTCCTAAATTGGTTTCCTATTTGCATTGTAAGGTTTTGGAAACAAGGGGGATTGTCACATGATAGTCAGGGATAGATTCAAAACTCTCTTAATAACTGGACACTTGAAAACATCTCAAGGAAATTCTGAATGTAACTGCTCCCTTTGATTTAATCCACTTCAAGCACAACTAAACACAAATGATTTAATCCAGTTCCAGCACAACCAAAGAAAAAAAACTGGATCACTGATTGTCTAGTAAATACAAGAAAACGTCAATTCCAATCCTTGGCTAAAACACTTCATCCAAATGAGTGGAATATATGTCACTGGGTGAAGATAAAATACACCATGAGGTGCCCTTCTCCCTGACTAGATTTTAGATCACCACTGAGTGAGTGATCAAAGCGTCCAAGATGTTGAATACTTACAATTACTGGGGAATGATATATTGCTGCCATTCCTCATTTTATGATTTGGCTCTTATTGGAGACACCTGCAGAGATTATTAGCTGTACTCTTAAGTCTCTTCCTTTTTACCATAAGTATTTTCTCATTGTGATCAAGTTATCGAGGAATTTGGTTATTTGGCATCATACCAGTCAATACACTCTTGGCTGCAGGCATCAAAATGAATAAATGTCTAAACTGTGGTTCACCATATAGTAGCAGAGATACATACCAGTCACTGCAATACATTTTCCCGGTGAAGAAAAGGCTGCAAACTAAGGCTTCATCAAATCTATCATGGTTGCAGGTGGATTAGAGGAATCTTATCTTCAGCAAACCCATGTGCCAATTGTAGAAACTTTTATTTGCCACTAGGATACAGATTGTCTGATACAGTGGACCAAGATTTTTTATAATAATGAGGTCCTTCTTGTGGTTGACAGTTCTGATGAGAGGGCCATCTTGACTTGGAGGAGGAAAACTTTGTTTATCCCAAGGTGTCAAGTACAAAAAATACTAGACACTTCGAAGAAACAATCTGACCTGGCATTGTAATGCCAGGAATTAGCTTTATGTGTTGATAATACAAGGGCTATAGTAAGGATCTTTCCAGGAGCTGGAAGAAGCTTGAATCTAAAAACCGGGAGGGTTTCTCACCCAGTCAATCTGCTTATAGGTGGAAGCAGCTGGTAAATCTGTTTCTGTGGCAGCAATACTGTCTGTGATTTTGGTACTTCTGTAGTATTTTAGTGTTTATATTTTGTAGCGCGCCTTAGCGACTTTTCAGCTGTCTGCCTCAATTTAATAGCATTTACTACAGTAGTGGACCCCTATAGAAAAAGACTATAGGATATGGATTAATCAATATTGACAAGGAGTAGAGATGACTGACAAAATAAACATGTCAAATCAAGCTCCCGAAGAGATCTGGGCTAAATGTGCATATTATTTCCCAGAATTGATAGGCAAATGTCATACTGCCTGCAAACTAAATGTTTAAACTTGGCCCATTATATTGTTGCTTTCAACTTTGATGAGCCCATAAAGTTGAGGCCACCGTGCTGGCTGCCAACTGTGAAGTTTCATCTCCTTCCAAAAAATCAAGAAAAGAATAGATTGCTGCCAGCTATGCAGTCTTATCTAGTGTAGGAAGACAAGAATCAGATTTTGGTCTTGAATCTTCTAGTAAGAACCACCAACTTCTGGAAGAAGCCCAGTTTTGTCTTGTAGTGACAGCTGTCTCTAGAAAGAAACATCAGATTGCTACTAACTGTGCAATTTTTTCTTCTTGCAGAAAATTGGATTTTTGCCCTGTTTCATTTCGTTTTGTATCTTCTAACAACTACTAGAAAGGGGCCAAATCAGATTGCTTACATGCCTTGTACAGCAAGTTAATGAGCCGCCCGAATAGGTAATTATAGATACTCTGCCATGTTTTTTGTTACTCTTAATATTTGTTTTTGCCATTGAGCATGTTGGATCATGGGACAAAACCCCCAAGAGATCTGTGTAAACAGCATGTTGGAACTTGGGACGGAACCCCCACGAGATCTGTTTAATCTGCAAGCTTAAACTGCTACTATTAAAAGATCGTGTCAATCCTCTGTAGGCTTTGATTCCTGAATTTGCAGTTGCAATATCAAACTTATTTATTGATACTCTAAATCTGGGTAAGCGCTATTAAATATCTGAATGATCTTTAAGCAATCTGGAGATTCATGCAGTGAAAAATACTTCTCCTGAACCTATATTGTGCAATCGGTTTGTTTCTGAAAATTACAGTTTAAGAAAAGCAGAGAATTATATTGTACAGACATTGAGGTCTTTCCATAACAATTCAATATTAACGACCATAAATTTGTCAGCTTTCTATGATTTACATTATTCAGAACTAATACTAATAAATCTTTGAGAGTTTGCCTTTTGTTTGATGTTATACAAACTAATTGTTCTAGTTCCAAAGAGTCTCAAATGTAACAAATAATTGCGAAGTTACAAATAATGTATTTGTGGCCAAACTGAACATAACTAAGCAGTCATTAACTCCTACATTGCACTTCCTCGTGATGGTTTAAGCTATGCAATATCCATAGATACCATTTGTTGTTGCATGTATCACAAGACCAAAATCTACTGCTTCATCACATCCAGCACCCAGTCCTCCTCTTGTGTTATTGTAAAATCAGTAGGTTCAAACTTTCAGTAGTTGATATGATTGAAACTGAAACAATATGAAAAAAGTGCATGTTTAATTGCTAGACATCACATAAAAATAATTTAACATCCATAGGCATCACACCCTGTAGTCAAAATCTGCATTGTTTATGATTACCATGGTTCTGGCATAATTCATCTTGACATTATTGCCTGAGCTACGTATCTTCCATCTAGGCAAGCCATTCTCAAGTCACCAAGAGCATATTTGTGACACTGTGAAGTTGAAATAATGGCAGCCACCATACAGCAAGTTATGCCTATAATTATGATAAACAATCTGCATCCAGACCATTCTTTAGTTTCTTAGCTCAAAAGGCACCATACTTTCAAAACTGTTGAAATCATTCAATGTTGCATTTCCTTCTCTGTATTATTAATAATTAAAGCCTTTCATATTTACATCACAGTAAATTGTCTTGGGCTTCACAGTGACATTGGGAAGCTACAGAGTTAGAATATGAATTGTGTTCTCTGAAAATATTGGAACAGATTCAATTTTCAACTAACAGAACATTATTCTCACTCTGGCAAATAACCTTCCCATAGAACAACATGAACATAATAAAATGTCTTTTAGGGTGATATGTTGCAATACAATTTACATCTTCATTAAATATGAATTGTTCTCTGAAAATATTGGAACAGATTCAATTTTTCAACTAACAAAACATATTTCTTACTCTGGCAACACTTCCTGTATAACAACATGAACATAATAAAATGTCTTTTAGGGTGATATGTTGCCATACAATGTACATCTTCATTATGAAAATTGCAGCCTTTCCAGGAGTTCCCAGAAGTTCCTGTTGCATGCTGGGGCCCTATTATGTAGAACACTCCTGAAATATCTAATGTTGTTTCTAGTATTTCCCAAAAGCTTCTAGAACTATTTTTGACAGTTAACATAAATTACCATTTTCTACCACTCGCTTGGAAAAAAAAATCAAAATGCTTTCTTCCATTTCATGATCTAGCCATCCCTACTTCCTCTATTTTCATGTCGAAGTACGAATTCCCACCCTCAGATCAATATACTGATATAGCCTTTGCTATAAGTACACACATTGACCTTTGCAACAAATAAGTTGTCTTTTTCTAACGCACAACCCTCCTACGAGTGGAAATGAGAAAACTGCAATAACCAAGTAACATTTTTGTCTACAATGATTGACAAAGTAAAATGAACAAAAAATTACATTTCCATTTCACTTCTACTTCCTCAAATATAACACCAAACTGTCAATTACATTGCCCTTTCAATTTAAGATATATCTAGCATTTTGTAATTTAAACTAGAAAATTCTCTAATAACCAAACTACAATTATCTCCCAATGTGATCAAGGAAACCCGCTTCGAAGAATCAATTTAAAAAACAAAAGATGAATACTGTGGATTACACAGTTTGGTCTTTAAAGGGAAACCCTATAACCTATCAGTTACTTTACCCTATATTCACAGGAAAACTTGTGATTCAGGGACAAACTACACACCCAAAATACTCCTTTGCGACTGTTCAGAGGTAAAGTGGTGATACCCTGATTCATATGTTCCTATATCCTAAGTCATAATAGCATCCTGGTCGCAGTTCCCATCCCCATACTCGTCTCACAAACCAGTAATTCTACTTTACAATAGGAGCTTGCGGTGTTGCTGGGTTTTGTAACATTGTTAGTAACTTCCTCCTAATGCAATCAAAACCTCCACTCGCATGATCTAAAAGGTTATATGAAAGGTTAAGAGTGCTTATTTGATGATGACCACACAATCTGACCCTACAGGAAAAAAGAAACCAACACAAAAAAAAAATGTGAATGCGTGCTACTTATCTAGTGATTAGAAAACTTGCAGCAGCGAAATTGGATAGGGCGAAGCTTTTTATTAAAAATATCAGAACAACAACAATTTCATTAGACAGGAATTAATGAAAACGCAATCCCCAAATTGCCATGCAGATTACTCGGAACTTGCTTTCCATCAATGTGCTAAAGAGTGTCTAATTAATTCTAACAGTCTGATTCTCCTTCTTGAATATGTAAACAACCACCCACAATAAGCAAAACCAAGCATACTCCAAATGAGCAGAAAACATGCAGCATGGACCCAAAACAAATTTATTGATTACCCTGAGCTTGACAGAACTTAAAAATTACAGACACCTAAAAAGCCATGTCAAACAAAAAATACCATAAAAAACAACCTCAGAGTTTCCATGCAAATTAAGGCAAAATTGATTGCAATCAAATCTGTGAACGCACGTCATAGTTATTTATCCATAATCAGATAATAAAATTAGTAAAACACACACGCAATCAATTACAAAAGCTGGGTATGGCAGATAATATGCAAATCAAATCATGGATAAAACCCTATTACAGTACAGCTTGATACAGACACAGCACTGTACAGATATTGTTCTAACATACCAAAAGCAAAACAAAAAGCACACTCACTGACCCGAAGATTTTTAGGAAGCAGCTAACTCCTTGATTTATTCCATCATAGTCCCTCGCTGGAAACCTGCATTCGTGCATGCTATGTCGCTGTATCGACTAGGCGCACTCATTTTACAAAATAAAATGTATGAAGCAAAGCACCGAAAAGAAAAAGAATAGAACTTGAAAGCGCTCTATTTCCTGCCTGTAGAACAGCGGTAAGGGCAGTTTGAACATACATGAGATTGAAATGGATCTTGAGATCCGCAACATTACAACTTTTCTTGCAACATTTTTTGAGCTTCCCTTTCAAAGTTTTGCATTTAGCACTCTCGGATATTTGTTTGTTTTGGAACTTTGTATTTGCTTAAATGTGGGATCATAATCTTCAATTGGCATCCATGTAATATTGTTAAATCTTAATATTAGTGAAATGCTTCTGCCATGTGTGATGAGCACCACTTCAAATCATGAGAGCATCACATGTGTTACATAAATTGCTCAAGAATTATGGAGAGTTGTGTACATTGTACTAGTGTTCTTGTCACTCAAAATCAAATTATTAATTAGGGTTGGGATTAATATTTTTGATGATTATTTTAGACAAACAAATATGCTAGATAGGATCATTTATTTTTTTATGATTTAAGAATATAACTTAACTATGAAGATTTATATTAAAATAAAATGTGTGAAAGGAATGTTTTATATGTTTGCACTAATTTTGTGTTTTATATAGAATTATAAATTTATTTGTCTTTCATTTTGAAATTTATGTAATTGTATAGCTAACTAGTTTGCTTGTCAGATTGATGTTTGTCTACTCTATTAGGATAAGGTCAATAAAGCTTTCTAACAATTGCATTTTAGTGTATATCCTTTAACGTCTCCACACGAGTCATAGAGGCACATTTTCCTTTGGTTGCAAAAGAGGCATTAACCTTTTAGTTGTAAGTTAGCCTTATTAAGACGTTCATTACATTACACCAGTACAAAATTATCATATTATAATAACCATGAAATTTGACATGACATAATCATGTATCATGTATCATGTATAATATATATCAATAACATAATCATTCATTGTGTATCGTGTATCATGCATCATATCGCATGTATCATATATATAATGAATTAGTGAAAACATGGTTCAAGATATAGTCTTAAAGCATATAAAAGCGATGTAGGAGCATCTTGGGTCTTAAGCAATATTGCATCAACCAAAAAAAAAAAATTCTTGTTTTCAATACCAGTCTATTGCTCGTGAAGTGGTCGTTGTTGCTTTTGGTTTCTCTTTGTGTATAGTTGATATCATGTTGAGGACCTATCCTAGAACCTTGTCCTAAGCACGCAAGTTCAAACATTTCATAGTTCTTGAGTTTTGTGTCATTATTTGTGGTCCTTTTATTTCATCTAACGAGGTGTGTTATTTTGATTGACACAATTTCCTATGCTTATGTAGTGTCTTGCATAGTTGGGAGTTGACTCCTAACACATTTTTGGACCTATCTCTATGTGTGTGTGGTTTAATGTTGTCCTTTGCTTGGATTTTGGTTTCCTCTTCCAAGACTGGACCTGTATTGTAATTAAATGCTTGACTAGCTGACTTGTGGCTTAAGTAGCTATAAATGAAGCTTGATTGGATGTAGTAAGACATCATTCTTAAAGGGATAGAAAATAGAAGATGTGAGCTTGGACTTTGAATTAGAATTCTTAATTTTGTATAAGGTTGTAACCTTAAAGGCCTCACAATCGGGCAAGTTGTTATTTTGTATGAGAAGTTAACTAATCACACTTATAATATGTTGCATATGGTCTTGTGTTCTCTATGGTTTATTTGATTTTGTGAATAACTTTTGTCTGTAACTCTGAGCATAGAATGTTAGTGGGTTTAAGTTGAGTTTATTCCACATGTTTCGGGCTCCTTCTATTGTCTCTTGCATCAGGTGGTATTAGAGCGAGTTCTTTCTTGAGGCTTGGACCATAGAGAACCTTGTTGAATTTAGTTGCAAGGTGTTAGATCTAAAATCTAGCCTATAATTTGCAAAAGGTTACAATCTTGCAGGAACTATTGTTAAGATGGTTCATGGTAGAGGAAATGTTCATAATGATATTATAGATATGTTTTGGCAAATTGTAGTGAGACTTGAAGTTGTTAGTGATGATGAAGGGGCAGCACCCAACCCTGACCCTAAATCTGAGGTTGAGCAAGATGAGGAAAGGCTTATGAGAGTTTTGTTTAGGGTGAATGTTAGACCTATTATTGAAGTTGCTTGTTATGATGGAAGACTTGAGACAAATATTGTATTGGATTGGATCTCTAAGATGGATAAATACTTTTGAGTTGAAGATACTCCTCATAATAAGAAGGTTAAGATTGAAGTCACAAAGTTGAAGGGTCATGCTTCACATTCGTGGGATCATTTGCAAACTGAGAGGCAGAAAAGGGGAAAAGAAAATATCAAGACATGGATGAATATTATTAGAAAGACGAAGAAGAAGTTTCTCCCTGCTAATTACCAAGTGAATTTGTTGAGGAAAATACAAAATTTGAAGCAAAAGGACATGAGTTGTGAAGGAATGCATTGAGGAATTCTATAGATTGGATATCATATCTGGACATGTGGATGATGGCATTGAGAAAGTGGCTAGATACTTGAATGGCTTGCGGATATGAATTCAAGATGAGATCAATTATTTAAATATGGATAAAGTAGAAGAAGCATATCAATATGCTCTAGAGGTTGAAGAGAGATTGATGAAGAAACATGATCAGAGACAAAAAGGAAGAGATGGCAGATTTCAAAGAAATAAAAGTAGAACCTTTGGCAAAAATAGCAGATCTAAAGTGCAAGAGAAAGGAAAATCTAATTGGAAATACAACAATACTAGAAAAAGAGGTGGCTATATTGGTTACTCTAGGAATAGTAATCATGGTAAAAGGGATGAAATATCTTGGTTTAAGGGTACTTGTTATAAATATGGTGAAGAAGGCCATAGAGCTTTTGAATGTACTAATTCTGGTAAAAAGGTTAGAGGAAGTAGTTGAAATATTTTGTCTTATGAAGAAGTTTCTAAAAGACCTAATGAACTTGAGAATGGTGGGAATCTAATGATGAGAAGGGTCTTGTGGAATGAAAATTTAGATGAAGGACTTATTCTAAGGATGAGTCTATTTAAAATCATATGTAAAATTAATGGTGAATATTGTAAAGTGATCATTGGTAGTGGTAGTTCAGACAATTTGGCTTCTAAGGAACTAGTAAACAAGATGAAGTTGTAGAGGTTGAGACATCTAAACCCTTATTGTGTTGCTTGGATTTAGGATGAACATAAATTATTGGTAAGTGAACCATGCCTTGTGAAATTCAAAATTGGGACTTACTATGATGAACTCTTGTGTGATAGTATGCATATGGATTGTTGTCACATTTTGTTCGATAGACCTTGGTAGTATGACAAGCATTACATGATGGTAGATAGAATCGGTTTACTATTTGGGCAAATGGAAAGAAGCAAATTGTGTTACCTTTGATTAAGAAAAATGATGAGAAAGATTATACTATAGCAAGAGTTTGTTTGGTAAGTGTAAATCAATTTGTTAAAGATATGAAGGAACATAATATATGCCTTGTCTTGATTCCTAGGAAGTCTGTAAAACAAGATGAACTTGAACATGCACCTGAGATAACAATTTTTTTGGATGAATTTGAAGATGTTGTTTTTAAAGATGTACCTAAGGGATTGCCTCATGTAAGAAGTATTAGTCATTGTATAGTTTTGATACCTGGAGCTAGCCTGTTGAATAAAGCACCATGTAGAATAACCCCTATAGAGAATCTAAATTAAATAAACAAGTGAAAGAGTTACTTGAGACAGGTTTGATAAGAGAAAGTTTGAGTCCTTGTGTAGTGCATGTACTAGCACATAAGAAGAATGGACGATGGAGAATGGAGAATATGTATTGATTTCATATCTATAAATAAGAACACAATAAAGTATATGTTTCCTTTGCCTAGGACTGATGATATTATGGATTGTTTGAGTTGAGCTAGATACTTTATCAAACATGACCTGAAAAGTGGACATCATCACATTAGAATCAGAGAAGGAGATGAATGGAAAATTGATTTTAAGATTATGAAGGCATGCATGAATGGTCGGTTATGTCTTTTGGTTTAACTAATGCACCTAGTGCTAGAAATAAATAATACTGAGAGGGGGGTGAATCATTATTCTACAAATTTTTGCCTACAACTAAGTATTATTAATTACTTTATAACTTGCATATGAAAGTAAACCAACAATGTTGAATAGTAAATATAAACATACACATAGAGAACTCATAACACCATTATTGTTAACTAGGGAAACCCTAGCCAAGGGAAAACCTCGGTGTGGATGATAACCACAAGATGATTCACTAAAAAAAAGGAACTTTTTAAGGATATTGACCTTGTTAGGAGTCTATGAAGTACATATAGTGTCTCAATTCCTCGTTAGAGGACTAGGCCTTGTTAGAAACCTCAACCATGTTAGGAGTTGGTAGATCAAATACAATGTACGCAAAAAGATCACACTGCCCTAACCTCCATTTATACAATAAAGTTATTCGCAAAAGTAGATATACATACAATACATTCTAACTATTGTAATTCTCACTTTTTCTTCTCATAGATTAGATATCACATCACATAAGGCTCATATATATTTCAAGTTGTCGATACAATAGTTTGCATATCATACAACTTCCACATATAACACACTTATCTGTGCAAGATAAGAACTTTACTCATACTTCGCAAATTATTAATTCTCTCCTCAATCAGCTTTCATGTCTTCACACGCTTGATATAATATAAAATAACTTAGCTCACCATGACTAAGGAATTACTTAGTAATTATTTTGTCACCAAAATAATTCCTTAAGTTGTACAACCCAATTCTCTATTGTACTCTGACAAATACTCATACTGGTATTTCAACTGTAACTTGCATCATATATTCTATACACTTAATCATGTCATCATGACGTTGTCATAAAGCTATCCTTAACTGCACATAAGCTAATTCAAAGTGTGTCATCTGTACACATCATATTTGTCTTTGTGCTTCTACAAACTATCTAACACTTAGAAAATTTGTTAACTCTAAATGCATCAATGAAATGTTGAATATATGTCACCGAAAAATGACAATACTCAAGACATCTTACCGACCATAATGCAAATGCCTAGTACTTTCGTGAGATTGGTGAATGAAGTTTTGAAGATATTTTTTGGCAAATTTGTGATTGTATAACTTGATGACATATTGAATTTCAATAAATCTAAAGAGGAACATCTTAAGCATATCAGACAAGTGTTACAAAGATTGAAAGGGAAAATATTGTTAATTAACTTGAAGAAATATTCTTTTACGAAAGAGGAGTTAGCATATATTGGTTTTGCAATTTTAGATGAAGGTTTGAAGATGGATCCTAAGAAGTTAAAAGCTATACTGGAATGGCCTACATTTGCGACTATTGGAGAAGGTGTATCAACTCATGGGTTGGCAAGTTTTTATAGAAAATTTATCAAAAAATGATAGTTCAATATGTAATGTTATGACAGAGACTATGAGAGAAGATATAAAGGATTTCAATTCAACACAAGGAGAAAATAAGAGTTTTGAAAGACTAAAACAAAAAGTGGTAGAGTTACCTACACTTGATTTGTCTAATTTCACTGAGATTTTTCAAGTAGAGTGTGATGCTAGTGGGAATGCAATTGGAGTTATTTTGAGTCAAGAAGGAAGACTTGTAGCTTTCTTTAATGAAAAATTGAATGATGCTATAAATAAATACTTGGTTTATGATCAAGAATTATATGTCAATGTTCAAGCTTTAAAGAAATGGAGACATTATTTGATGCCTAAGAAATTTTCTTGTATAAAAATCATAATGCCTTGCAATACATTGGAAGTTAGAACAAACTAAATCAAAGACATGTGAAATGGGTAGAATTTTTTTTCAGAATTACACCTTTGCGTTGAAACATAGGAGTGGACAATCAAACAAAGTTGATGATGCTTTGAGTAGAAGAAGAATTTTTTTGACAAAAACGAATGTGGAAGTACTTGATTTTGATTATCGAAGACTTTGTATATAACTGATATTGATTTTATAATACCTTAGAAATATTCTAAGGACCATTTTAAAATTGAACAAGATAAGTGGATTGATTATTTCATTTAGGATGACATGTTGTTCAAAGGAATTCAACTTTGCATACCTAGAGGATCTATGAGATGAAACATCATTAAAGAGAAACATAATGGATTTGTCGGGCATTTTGGGATTGACAAGACACTAGAGTTGATTGCAGAAAGATACTATTGGCTAAAATTGTATAAGAATGTTCATAAATTTGTGAGAAGTTGTGGAGTTTGTCAAGTAGCAAAAGGAACTAGTCAAATTTTGGGTTTGTATTCACCTTTGCCTATTCCTAGCAGACCTTGGGAGGACATAAGCATGAATTTTGTACTTGGATTGCCAAAAACTCAAATAGGATTTGATTCTATATTTGTGGTGGTAGATTTTTTTTTCTAAAATGACACATTTCATACTTGCAAGAAAGCATTTGATGTAGTAGATATGGCATAGCTATTTTTCAAAGAGATAGTAAGGTTGCACAGATTGTCAAAGAGAATTATTTTAGATAGAGTTACTAAGCTCATTGGATACTTTGGAAGAAGCTAGATACTGAACTAAATTTTAGTTCTTCTACATTTCATCCTCAGACTGATGGGCAAAGCAAAGTTGTGAATAGAAGTTTGGGTAATTTGTTGAGATGCTTGGTTACAAGTAAGCCTACAAACTAGGACTTGGTCTTGACATTAGTTGAATTAGCATACAACAACTTTGTGATTGGAAGTATTAAGAAGACACCTTTTGAGATCATAAATGGACTACACCCTAGAGGAAATATAGAATTGAGAAACTTGAGTAAGGAAGAAAAGAGTGGTGTTGATGTTGAATATTTTGTAAGTTTCATAAAAGATTTGTATGATGATGTAAGAGACAATTTGCAAAAAAATAATCACAAATATAAATAGTGATTTGGATCAGAGGAGAAGACATTAATATTTCAATGAAGGTGATCATGTAATGGTTGGTTTGAAGAAAAATAAATCTCTAGTTAGAACCTACAAAAAATTGACAATGAAGAAGTTTGGACCTTGTAAAAGTTTGAGAAAAATTGACAATGGAAATGCTTTGTTGTACTAACTACTAATATTCCCCTTCGAGATTTGTGGCATGGCTCAACCGCTTCCTATGTTCTATAATTCTAGTAGTTGTATCGGGCATTGACAAGTTGATCTTTTGGTGTAACAAAAACGTTTGTAATAAGTGGCACTAGAGCTTGGTCATAGGTTTGAATCTCCTCAGGTAATGTTGGGGGGGGGGGGGGGGCATTGTTGGACTAACCACCAACTTCCCCTTCAAGATTCATGACATGGATTAATCGCCTCCCATGTTTTATAAGTCTAGTGGTTGTATAAGATATTGATAGGTCATTTTTTTGGTGTAACGCCAACTCTAGTTCGTAACATACTTTTGAAGTGAAGTTATTTGAAGATATGGATATTTCACCCATATTGAATATTTTTTATATCTTTGAGTGCCATGAGCCTAAAAGTGAGTTGACTGATAACCCAAATCATCCAAAGAAGAAAAAGGAAGGCATCAAATAGATCTTGAATACTAGAATAAGCAAAAGCACTAGAGGAAAGGATTACATGGAATACCTTGTCCAGTAGAAAGGAAAACTAGTTGAAGAAAGCTCATGGATATCATAGGTTGAATTGGATCTATATGATTTAGATCAGAATGCTCTTGAAGCTTGATGTAGACATCAATTTTCTTCTTACCTTAAGTGTTTGATATAGGAGTTTCTTGGGTCTTAAGCAATCTTGCATCAACCAAAAACATATTTCTTGTTTTTAGTACATGTGTGTTGTTCGCCAAATATTTGTTACTGCTTTTGGTTTCTCTTTGTGCATAGTTGACATCATGTTGAGGACCTATCCTAGATCCTTGTCCTAAGTGCACAAGTTCTAACATTTCATAATTCTTGAGTTCTCTATCATTATTTGTGGTCCTTGTTTTCCTCCTATTTTCATACAGCAAGGTGCATCATTTTGATTGGTGCGGTTTCCTATGCTTATGTGGTATCTTGCAAAGTTGAGAGTTGACTCCTAATACATGTGTGGACATATCTCCATGTGTGTGTGGTTTGATGTCGTCCTTTGCTTGGATTTTGGTTTACTCTTCCAAGACTGGACCTATATTGTAATTAAATGCTTGGCTAGTCGACTTGTGGATTAACTAGCTATAAAACAAGCTTGGTTATATGTAGGAAGACAACATCATTAGAGGGATAAAATATAGAAGATTTGATTTTGGACTTTGAATTATAATTCTTGATTCTATATAAGGTCACAACCTGAAAGGCCTCACAACCAGGCATGTTGTTGTTTTGTATGCAAAGTTAAATAATTACACCTATAAATATGTTGCATATAGCCTTGTGTTCTCTATGGTTTATCTGATTTTGTGTATAGGTTCCATATGTAACTCTAAGCAGGGGGTGTGGGTAGCCTTAATATGAGTTTATTCCACATGTTTCAAGCTCCTTCTATCACCTCTCATGTCAAAAAATCTATAAAAATAGGCATTAAATATATAAAGAAATGTTAATTATTAGACCCATCATCAACCATAGGGAAATGTGACACCCCCACTATCTTGATTTGAACTCCTCAATCCAATGAATCTCATTGACCAAGGTTGATGCATAGACCCTTCAAAGAGTACATCTAATTGCAAAGAAGAAAATATGAGCCTTGCAAACTAAATAGAGTGATGAATTACCATTGGTTAATGCATCAAATCAAAGAATGAATTTTCCTTGGGAAGCCCACAAACTATATGGTTTCAAACATAAACAAGCTTGTTATACATGTCAATCAAAGAAAAACAAGGACCTCATAAAAGTGTCTTCTAAACTACATGGACAAAATATAAAAGGGTATTTTGTAAACTAATAATATGGTGTTTTCCTAGCAATATAGTTAGTAGATCGATGAAACAATCCCCTCAAACAAAATGAGTCAGACATCATTAACAAAAATACATGTTGCTTTATAATATAATCTATGTAAAATTAAATGTGATAAATAGGGGAGGAAACTCCCAACTAGCACAAGGCCAACCAAGTAGAAACAAACCCTACAAATTATGTAAGGGTCCTCCAAAAGATAATACCTTCTTCAAATAATTTTTCAACTATTAAAAGAATAGAAAATAGCCCAAAACATCCTAGATGAAAAATAGTGTGAAAATAGTATAAATTTGTATGTCATGTGCTTGGGGAGGTCATATGACCTCTCCAAGAAAATTTATTTTGCTTCAAAATTAACTTTACTAAAAAATATGTGTGCCTAATATAAAAATAAAGATTTTGGGTCCTTCAAAATGCAATTTGGTGATGCTCTTTTCACCTCAAACTACACCTAACACCAATACAAGCCAACACATAACACTCTGATGAAGGAGTATTCAATCAAGCTTTGATACCATGTTGGATTGATTACATGACTATGCAACACACTCAAGATTTCTATGAGATTAAAATAACTTCCACCAAAGAGAATGACATAAAATAGTGCTCCAACAATGCAAGGTTGTTTTTTAGACATACAAATGTACATGAGATACCTTGTTTGTAAAGGCAAGATGGTGAGGTAGAATGACAAGTAACCTTGATATAAGCATTAAATACATAACACGTATACTAAATTTTGTGTGTCTAAAAATAATTTGAGACCTAACCCCATTATAAGAAACTTCTAGAATGTCAACTAGCACAACTAGCTTAGAAGTTGTATTGTCTTAAAGTGGAAGCACTTTAATTTAGTGACAATTTTACACCTACTTAGTGGGAATTAATGCTAGGCTTACATTTAATTTGTATTCTCTACTTTCTTCTCATCTCTTCTTATTCCTCCTAGACCAAATTAAGGTAGGACCTAATTGATCATCTTTGTTATTCCTATTTCATAGCACAAAGCTTGAGGTAGGATGTATCCACTTGGGCCCTCCCTTGTCTTCCTCCAATCACTTAAAATCTCTATTCATAGTATTAGTTGTACTTATGCATTTTCTTATATGGCTATGAATGTGTTTATTCATTTTATGATATGGACAATGTAATTAAAACTTAAACTTATTAATAAAACTATCTTAAATGTGACTCAACGTGAAGGAATCCTTGAGGAATTGAAATTGTATTTGTAATTACTTATGTATATTTGATGTGTATGTATATATCGCTTTTGCGTTATTGTTATTTTGATGTTGTTTAAACTTCAAAAAAAATACAGTTCAATAAACTTTGTAACATATTAGGTTTATTTATTTTGGCTTCCCGAGTAGGGCATTACATTGACTGTGACTCGGGTTGAAATATTTGCAACTTGGTAGCTGTTGGAGATTTTGGGGACTCGAGAGGTGAAGCCTCCTTTCTTTCAGATAGATTTGGTAGGGCATCAGGTTCATAATAAACAAATCTTCTATAATCCTCAGGCTCTTTGCTACTTTCTTCTTCACTCTTTTCTGCAAACTCATCAATTCTTACATATGCACTTTCTATGATTTTATGAGTAGGCAAATTCAAACATTTGTATGCTTTACCTTTGCAGGAATATCCTAGGAATATGCCTTCATCACCTTTGACATCAAATTTTCCTTTTCTAGATTCCTTCAAGATATAAAATTTTCTACCAAATACTTTCAAGTAACTTACATTAGGTTTGTAGTCATACCATAGTTCATAAGGAGTTTGATTTGAGTCTTTCTTAAGTTGTACTCTATTCAAAGTATGAACTACAATGTTGATAGCTTCCTTCCAATATTTGATTTCAACATTCTTTTCTATCATCAACATTTTTACACAATCCATGATGGATCTATTCCTTCTTTCAGCTATACCATTCTGCTCTGGTGTACCAAGGGTTGATACTTGTCTTTTAATTCCTTTTTCAATGCAGAATTCATTGGAGATGAATTCACCACCTCTTTCTGATCTTAAACATTTTAACTTCTTTATAGTTTCCTTTTCTACTCTTGTTAGATACCATTGGAATTTTTTAAAAGCTTCTAATTTTTCTTTTAGATACATTACAATCATCATTCTAGAATAATCGTCAACAAAAAGAATGAAAAATTTTCTCCATGATAACTTTCTATTCCAATAGCTCCACATAAGTCTATATGTACAAGCTCTAAAACTTCTTCCGAATGATGGTTCTTGCTTTTGAAACTAGTCTTTCCCATCTTACCAATCTGGCAATTTTTGAATAGACCCTTATTATGTTTCTTCAATCTAGGAATACCTCTTACTCTTTTATGTTTGTTTATCTTAATTAGACTATCAAAGTTTACATGGTATAATATTTTGTGCCATAACCAAATTTCTTCTACTTGAGCAATAAAACATGAACTTTCACTGAGATCAAGATAAAATAGTTTACATTTTGTTTGTTTGCTAGATCTAACTAGATTTCCTTTTCCATCTAGTAGTTTGGCCTTTCCATTCATAAATTCCACCTTGAATCTAATGTTATTCAACTGTGCCACACTCAGTAGATTATGCTTTAGTCCTTCAACCCAATAAACATTACATATAAGTTCATTGGTCAAAGAGATACGTCCTTTTCCTTTTATGCAACAAAGTTCATTGTTTCCATATTTCACACTACCACCATCATACTATTCCATGTTCTCAAATTTTTTTTTATCTCTAGTCATATGATGTGAGTGGCCACTGTCTATAATCCAAGTATCATTTTTGCTAACATGAGAGATAAGTTCCATCTTATCTCCTTCATCATCAAATTCATCTTTTACAACAATATATACCATTTCATCTTCACTATTATCAAAATCTTTAGCCATAAAACAAGATTTCTTACCTTTGTCCTTGTGGTCCTTGTAGTTTTTGAATTCCTTCTTGCCTTTGTACTTATTTCTTTTCTTCTCATCCTTGTTTTCTCTATTTGGACACCTAGCAACAATGTGACCAATTTCTTCACAAGAAAAATAGATTAGAGGAATCTTGCCTTTGTACTTTCCTCTGCCTTTGGAATATTTCTTTGCAAGTAGGGCTTCAACAACTTCAAGATCACTGTCAAAATTTTCTTTTGTTTCTTCTTCACTTCTTGATTGATTGGCCTTTGATTTCTTACTCTTTTTCTTGAGTGAGAGTTTGGCTTCAAATGCAAACTCAATACCTTTGGAACTAAGAACATAGTTGTCATAGTTATCCAATTCAAAAGCTATCAATCTTCCAACTAGAGCATCCAAAATTATATTGCTATTTAGATCACATCTCATTTCTTGAATAAAAAACACTCTGCATAAATAGGAAGGGTTTTGAGTACCTTGCTTACAAGTATTTTGTTATCAATGTCTCCTCCAAATGCTTTGATTGCGCTCACACTTGCTTTGATTCTTTTCACATATTTTGCAATGTTTTCATCTTCTTTCATTTTCATCTAATCAAATTGACCTCTGAGACTTTCTACTTTGACTCTTCTTACATTGTCATCTCCTCCATAAATGTCTTTCAGTTTGGTCTACATTGCATGAGTTGTTTTGTAGTCTTTTACTTCATCATATTCAACATAATTAAGAGCAGATGCAATATCAATCATCATGATGTTATGATTCTTCTTTTCGACAATGTCTTCAACTGATAATGTTCTAGTAGGAGTCTTATATTTAGTATCAAGATACTTGCAACCTGACTCACTGATAGTTGCTAGATGTAGTCTCATAAGTCCTCGCCATGCTACAAAGTTATCTCGGTTCAACTTGGGAATCTCTCTTCTGTAAGACATCCTGATACTTAGCTTAGGTCCTTGAAACCTTCTCTGCAAGCACCAAAAGCTCTGATACCAATTGTTGGAAATATTAGAGGAGTAACTAAGAGGGGAGGGGTGAATTTGTTACTACAAAAATAAATCCCAAATCCCTTAGATGTCAGTACAAAATAAACTCTAAAAACTAAACATTGTTGATGCTTTGTAAATACTGAGAATGCTTTGCAAACATTTAACATGAAAATCTTAAGATATTATATGTGTTTACTTATTACTTTAAATTAGTTGCAAACACATAAAAGAAATATCATGAACACATTTGACACCAAGATTTAACGTGGAGACCCAATTTGGGAAAAACCATCAATTGTAACTAGATACTGATTTTCACTCTTTTGAAGTAAGCCCTGTTAGGAGCCAACCCTGTTAAATGTTACAAAACACACTATTAGGTGTGACCCTGTTAAAGGATTTAATCACCCTGTTAGGAGTGGGCTTGTTAGAGGTCTTTAGACAATTCAATAGAATTTACACTTTGTTAGAGGATTTACAAATAGCTTTTAAGCCAACTCTGTTGAGAGATTTATATAACTGCTACAATGGTTAGAGCACAAAAATGACATGACCTAATTTAGATGCAACTAAATTGCTGATTACAAATCCTAGTTCTAGCTTATACTTAATCTTCTTGATCGAATATATATTTTCAGCTTCTCAAGGATATTCTGCTTAACCTTCTAATTTGCTTCCTCTTAGCATCATTAGATCTTCAAATGTCTTCCATGCATTCATACATCCTAATCCAACGGTTGACAACCAATTCTGATGCCGACCATGGTGGCTGACATCATCCTCTAGCAAAACAACCCATCACAGTAGGCTTCATTTGTTTAATAGTCTACGACCTTTCTTTTTAAAGCATTATGAAGTTTAAAGTCCATTGCACGTGGGATTAAACTTTTTCCTGCTGGCATCGAGCCTTCTATCCCTAGCTGCGGTAACCTCCACTAACGACATATTTTATTGATGACACCTCTCCATCTTCGGTACCGCCAGTCTTTTGCCATCCGTGAACCCATTCCTAGCAACACTTTCTAATACTCGCAGCTTTGACATATCCACGTCATAGTTTCAAACGCTGCCACACAACATTAGCAAACATGTTGCTTGTCTGACCATGCAAGATATTGGCTAAGCGACATTCACGTCTATGTCATTCGTTCAGTCAACACTGACAACATCACGTGGAGTCTGTACTTGCTTAGTTGGCACTGACACATCAGACATCCACATTAGCTTTACTGTATAGTGCCACATCATGTCCGTACAATTGTTGAAATCACCTACCACATCACCAACGACCCAATTTTTTTGCTGACATAAGCATTTTATTATGTTAAAATTGATAGCCATCTGACATTCATTTTAAGGCCAAATAACACTATTGTGACAGTTGTTCGATCATCAAATTTAACCTAGTGTTTTGCTTCCTAGACCCCTCTCTAGATTCAGTTTTGATTTGAGAGTCCAAATTTGGGAGGTCGTATCTTAGTCATCTGAACTCTAAATCAGTGTGATTTAAAATAAAAAAAATTTGGGTAGAATTTTCTGAACTTTTTAGCGGTGCTTTTCTTTTCTGGTTTTGGTGCATGAGTTTGTTAGAAATTGCATTTTTTGGCGATTATACTTGTCTAATCATGCATTTTGCAACTTCAAATGCTTCGTACAGGTTCATCTGGACACATTTTCAAGTTCTATTTTTTTTTAAGTGCTTAATTTTTTTCTACTTTCTAGATCTGTAATCAGATTATAGGCTTGTGTGGACAAAAATATCACTTTCAGAATTAGGTCCTTTTCTGCATCATATTGCTTTGATTACTCTTCAAAATTGTTGTACATTTGAGCTACAATGTTTAGTGCTAGATTTGAACCTCAAAAGGTAGTTGTAAACAACAAAATCAGAAGTCCACTTTGTACATTTTGAGAAGTGGCCTATTGTAACTGCACTACATATAAAGTGTCGAAAGCATCATTTTTGGGGGTGTTCTTTGATTGAGTGAATAGGGGGAGTGTCTCTCTCTCTTGTGCTTTTTAAATTTCTGCATCATGGGTTCACCTAAACCTCCACTTCTAACTTCACATAATTATACTACATGGAAAGATATTATATGGAGTAGACTAATGGAAAAATGTTTAAATCTATATGTTAATGGTACATTTACCAAACCCACTGATGCTACAACAATAGTTGATTGGCAAATTAACAACAATCAGGCTTTAGGAATCATTCAGAGTTGTGTTCATAGAGATCTCTTCTTCCACATTTTTAGCTTTAAGGAAGCCAGGGCTACTTGGGAAAAACTTGAAGGGTTGTATGGTAAGGTGGATGAGGAAAAGGGATTCCAAATTAAGGATGATCTACTTCTCTTGGATCCTAAGAATTTTGAAAATTCAAGATTATATCAACAAAGCCAATGAAGTAAGAACACTACTTAAATATTGTGGTAATCCCATGAAGGATTATCGACTGATTCATTACATCTTGAAGAGGCTACCTTCAAAGTATGCATCTTTTGTTTTGAGTTACAACACTCATAGGTTGACCATGGGAAGTGCCTTCACTAAGCCTTCATTTTATGCATTTGTAGAAATGTTGATGTTGGAATAATCCAAGTTGATAGATATGGGAATTCTCAAGTTATCAAAGACTAAAGCATTGGTGGCTACTAATGAGAACCAATCAAATCAAAGTGGCAAAAGCTCTACCAAGAAGAAGAAGAAGTAGTGTAAACAAAAATCACAATCAGAGACACAACAATTTTCCTCCTCATAGCAAGGCCATTCTTCTTCCAACAAGAATGGAAACAATGATAAGAAGGACAGATTATTTTGTGCATATTGTAAGAAATTGAATCATGATGAGCATTACTGCAAGACTAAGAGAATAGATGAGTTGGAAAACTTACTTAGGAAGAACAAAATCAATGTGCCAAATGCTTCCAAGGATTCAACTCCACCCACTTTAAAGGGAAAAGGGAAAGCACTTATGGTTGGTTCAAGTTTTTTAGGGGAATGGATTCTTGACTTAGGTGCCTCCTATGATATGGGCTCTTCAAAAGGAGACTTCTATTTATTGAAGCAGTCTAGGGTACCACACGTCTTTGTAGGAGATGATACAAAAATGGAATTTGAATGGAAAGGACAAGTTGAGATGAAAAATGGGGAGTTGAAAGAAGTTCTCTATGTTCCGAACCTTAGCTCTAATCTCCTTTCAATCTACCAAATCACTCACTATGGAGATGGCAATAAAGTTGAGTTCCTTATTGATTCGGTAATGGTGCACATTCTTAAAGATGATTCATTGGTTGTAGTAGGTAAAGTCAATCATGACAAAAGGCTTTATTCCTTCTCCCACTTTGTGCCTAAGTCTCCTTCACATGCCTTGCTGATAGAATCTCACTCCTGAAGCAAATTATGGCATGAGTGGTATGGACATCTTGCCTTTCGCTATCTTCATCAACTTTTCTCAAACAATATGGTCAAAGGTCTACCTACAATCAACTTTTCTAAGGGTGAATGTTCAACTTGTTCACTAGATATGCATCTAGAAGAGAATATTGATAAAGGGAAGTCTTAGAGAGCAATAGTCACTCTTGAGTTGGTTCACACAGTTTTATCATGTCCTTTTATAGCGACATTAGTTAGCAAGGGTTACTGTATCCTCACTTTCATTGATGACTTTTCACACTACACATGGGTCTACTTTCTTGATCACAAGGATGAAGTGCTTGATAAGTTTCTAGCTTTCAAGAATCATGTTGAAAATAAATCAAGGAAATCCACCAAAGTTCTTCGGATGGACAATGAAAGTAGATATGTGAACACAAGACTTAAAGACTTTTGTACACTTGAGGGTATTGATCTTTAGAATCCAATAGCATTTAGTCCGCAAAAGACAAGTGTTGTAGAAATGAGAATTAGAACTCTTAAGTCTATGACAAGTTGCATGATTCAAGCCAAGTCTCTTGATCCATCCCTTGAAGTCAAAGCTATAAGAAGTGCCAATCACATATTTAATAGGTCTCGTCATTATGTCTTAGTTGGAAAGACTCTTTTTGAGGCATGGTGTGGCAGAAAACCAGTTGTGAAACACTTCAAAGTTTTTGGTTGTCTAGCTTGGGCAAACATATCTTCCAGGGAATGCAAGGCACCACCACCAAGGCCTTTTACTTTCATTGAATGTGGAGATAGTTTTAAGGCATATAGACTTCTAGATCCAGAGACTCATGAGATTTTTATAGAGAGGAATGTTCACTTTGAGGAAAGTTCACCTAACTTATCCTCTAATCCTCTCCATACTTCACACATTGTGGAAACTGATAATGACAATAGTGATATTGATTCAATAGATTCAGATATGTGGGATCCTATAGAAAAATACAGGTAGAGGTCACAACATCAACACATTTCACATGCATATATTGCTATAGTGATAGGTCCATGCAATTCAACACAATTGGGTACACCTTATCTTCTAGCTCCAACATCAGGGGATGACTTCTTAACAGATATTTTAGGTTTGTTTGTGGAGTCATACATCACAGATTTGGGAGACATCATTGATAATATACATCTTCTCTTTCATGAAGAAGATCCTTCTTCAGTTGTTGCGAGGGCCCACTCTGACCCTCTTGTCCATTCTCTACATGATTAGTCTTTCTAGGTTGATATGACTGTGGATCCTTATGTACAGTAGTTGCAAGAGGTCTCTTTATCATTTGAGGAGACACATGGTTATTTGGGATATGTTCTACATCCATCCTTGCTAGATCTGATATTGTTCTTTTCCATAGTTTTGGAAGGGGTGATAATTGGTATCAACATAGGGACAATTGAATAGGTTTTAGAGACATCATTCATCATCAAGATTCTTTCTACACATTGGGGAAGCATCTCATATGTACCTATGTCATTGTTTCTTCAAAAGGGGAGGAACATTATTCAATAGTCATGGATCAACTTCTACATTGAAGCAACTATCACTAATCAACATTCTAGATCGTGGGGGAGGGACTACCTTGTCTCCTTTATTCTTCTTTTTCTCTCTTATGGGGGGGTGACCTTTTCCTCTTTTGGGATTGTGTTCTTCTCATACTTCTCTATTGTATATACTTGATGTATGTCATAATGGGGGGGTTCTTGATTACTCCATCCATCCATGCATCTTGTCTTTTTTTATCTCTCTTTTTGGGGGATGGTTTTTCCCATGAGGTTTTCCCTCTTTCTACTTTATGAGAGATTTCGTTGCATTTTGTACATGGGTACCTAACATGGCCTAGTAGTCAAGACCCATCATGCATTTTCATCCTTGCTTTTGTAAGCTTTAGTGCATTTCCCTAAGTTGCACTTAAGGGGGGATGTTGGTGTAAATAAGTATTCACTATTTACACTTTTCTTAAGTTTACTTAGGTCAATGCATTATTTTATTATTTATTAGTTTGACACTTAGGAGTTTGCATACTCTTATGAGTTGTCATGTTGACAACACAGAAGCAAGAAACTCTAATTTAGCACATGTTGTCTACAACACTGGAGTTTGCATAATTAACTGAGTTGTCATGTTGACAACACTGTTATTCACACTCTTATTTTAGCACATGGTGGCTACAACATAATTTTACATGCTAGACCTTTGTAGGTTTATCCTCTCATCATCAGACTAACTCCTGTACTTAATGGAGGATAATCCACTCCTGATGGACATGTGCCTTGCTGTAAGACTTATCAGTGTGCTAACTCCTAGACATTCTAGAAGCATTCCAAAGACCTTTATATTCGAGCACTCCTAGTGTGTATGTATATGCAATTACATCAATTGAATATCATATTGTTATTCTAATCATACTCTATTGGTCTATTCTGTGCTTGTGCTTGAGTTCCTTGATCTTGGGTGATTTTGCCCTAAGGAAAATTCTTACACTAGTGACATATGATAAAAAGAATATGGAGCTTGATATGATTTATAAAAGGTAATAAGATTCCACCCCGTCTAATCTCTTTAGGAAAACTTTTTGATAGGCATGATGCATACAAAAAGAAAGAAATAGATAAAGAAAGGAAAAACCTATGGTGAATATGACAAAATAAATATAGGGATAGAAGTCAATTCAAAGATGATAAACATAGGCAAGTGTTGCACGCCAGAGGAGAGGATAGAGATCAGGAAATTACTCATTGAATTTCAAGATGTATTTTCTTGGAGCTATGAAGACCTAAAGAATTTCATGGGTGGAAATTTCAAGCATGAAATCCCTCTTAAACCAGAAGTAACACCATTCAGAAAGAAACAAAGAAACTATAACCCTATAGTTGAAGGAGCAATGTTCAAGGAAATTGATGAAATGTTGTAGGCCAGGATTATATACCCTATTCATCATTCCACTTGGGTTGCTAATATTGTGCCAGTGAGGAAGAAGAATGGAGAGATAAGGATTTGTGTAGATTTTAGAAACCTTAACCCCAACGTTCAAAGACAAACATTATACATGTGATTGCTTTTGTTCACTAGGCAAAGTGTCATGGTGCAGAAATGCAAGGAGGCACACAATAACATTCAGCGAGCAGAGAGTTCAGGGAGTGTGGAGTGGTGAAGTGAAGTAGTGTAGTGATAGCGAAGTGCAAAGGTGCATTGCGACTTGGAGTCCCCCCATAGAGGGTGGGGACTTGGGTCTTTTCTATGTAAGTCAATCAGGCTCAATCTGAGTCAGGGTTGCCTAGGCAAGTTCCAACAACACAGGGTGTTGGGGGTGTGGAGTCTACATGAGGAGCAACAACCAAGGAGGTGAGGTGTATGTGGAGTGTGCCAGTGTTCTAAGAGTGGATGCATATCTAGGGGTGGGAACTTGTATAGAGTGCTTGGGAAGCATTTGGGTAGTGATCAACAACATAGTTGAGATTGATGTAGAACGGGCTAGGGGCCATTGTTCAAAATCAATAAAGCTACTTGCTACCGTGAGATACCATGTTCATAATTATGTTGAGTGATTTCCACTGTGCAAGTTATTTTTTGATTTTTCTGACCAGCGTGTGTGCAGTGAGCTTGGGAATTTGGAGTCTCACTCAAAGATAAGTTTTCTCTCCTCGATATGGATCATCTCATTCAAACTTTTGTAGGATCAAAAATGATGTCCATGTTAGATGGATTTTTAGGATACAATCAAATTCAAGTAAATGAATTAGATTAGTTCAAAATTGCATTTATCACACCATGAGATACTTTTGCCTACAATAGAATGCCTTTTGGTCTAATTAATGTAGGTGCAACCTTTCAGCATGGCATGAAGTTGGCTTTTGGTGATTTGAAAGATAGAATCATTGTCATATACCTTGATGTTTTAATAGTATTTTCTAAAAAGAGAAAAGATCATATCAAAGATTTAGAAAGTGTGCTAGAAAGGTGTAGAAATCATGGTGTCTCACTAATCCAAAGAAATCATTATTTTGTGTGATAGAAGGCAAACTGCTTGGTCATATTGTATCCCAAGAATGAATAAAGATTGATCCAGATAGAGTTAAAGTTATTCAACAATTAAGCCTACCATTGAGAAAAAAAGGAGTGAAATCTTTCTTTGGTCAGGTAAATTTCTTGAGGAGATTTGTGCTTGATTTCTCTAAAATAGTCAAATGTATAGTTGATATGATGAAAGGTAACAATACTTTTAAATGGAGTGATATTGGAAAGAAGGCTTTTGAAGATATCAAAAGTTCCATTGCTAAAGCCCTTGTTCTTGTCCATCTTGAATACACTAAGGAGTTCATCATATATTCTCATGCCTCAGAACATACTATGTTAGCTATATTGATGCAAGAAAATAAAGAAAGAATACAAGCTCCAATTTCTTTCATGAGTATACCTCTGAAGAATCAAGAATTGAGATACTCACAGATGGAAAAACATGCATATGCAGTGGTGAGAGCCCTTAAGAACTTCAAGTTTTATGTGTTGCATTCTTATTCAGTGATATATGTGCCAGATCTTACTGTAAAAATATTTTGAAGCAACAAGAGGTTGGTTGTAATAATAGAGGAGTTTGGATAGCAAAGATTTGAGAATACAATATAGATATTAAGCCAACCAAACTCGTAAGAGGAAATGCATTCTTTAAAGCCTTGGCAAAAGATCAACAATTCAGAGAAGAAGATACTCCAAGAGTTCTTATGGTAAGTCTTCAAGATCCCTGCTTCTCAAACATTACTTATTTTCTAACATATGGTGAATGCCCTAATGGATTGACTACTAAGTAAAGGAGAGATCTAAAAACAAAAGCCTTGAAATTGTTGGAATGTCTTAATGGGAAGAGTGCTTCTGAGGAGTGGGGGGGGGGGGGGGGGGTGTGAATTAGAAGTACTAACCTTTTTTGAATTTTTTTAATCCTTAATAACATATAACTGAAATTAATATGCATGGATATAAACATTAAACAATCACGAGAAGCAAACATGCATCACCACATAACACTTGAGATTTTGGTGACCTAGAAACCCTCCAGGAATAAGAAGGTAAAACTGGGGTGGGGATGACGCCCACAAAATTACTGCAGCAATTGATTTCAACCACTTCTGATGGTTTGCCCTGTTAAAGGCTGACCCTGTTAAAGGCTAAAACACACTGTTAAAATTGACCCTGTTAAAGGATTTCTACACCCTGTTAGGAGTGTACCCTATTAGAGGACTTAAGAACATTCAACTTAGAATGCCACCCTGTTAAAGGATTTACATAGAGCTGTTAAATCCACCTAACTCAATAGGATTTCCAAATTCCTAATACAATTGTGAGAGAGTATTAGAATAATACACCTGATCTAATGCAATCTCTGATGCTGATCTCAAGTACTTGATCTACTCTTCTATCACTGATCTCTGCTAGATCTGATCTACTGATTGTGTTCCTTGTTCTTTTCTGATCAACTAGATGTGTAAATGCCATCCTTTCCACTAAATCTTTGACACCAATGTTCTGCAATGACCTTAATAACAGGCTTTGTTTTTCCTTCTTCTTTTTGCACTTCTTAATCCATTGTTCAATGGCATCAAGACTCCCTTATAAAGATTAGTGGTTCGTTATGCATCCTTGATTCAAGTGTTCCCGCTCAAACCCTTGAAATTCACCTATTGGCTACATGCAGTCTCAAATTTTCTGATTGGCTGCATGAAGATTGCATAGGTGGTTGGGAGGATTTGATCTTATTCTTTTATCCTTTCATGAGTCATGCATAACCGTTTCACATCATGGTTTGTGATTGCACAAACTTTCATGCTAATCCTGCATTGCTCGACACATGAAGTAATACTGATGCTCGACACCATCTATTTTGGATTGCTCGACATCCACTGTGTTTCTGTGTTACTCGGCACCTGTAGAATTACTGTGTTACTTGACACCTATAGAATTCCTGTGTTACTCGACACCTATTAACTTCCTATGTTACTCGGCATCTATTAACTTCCTGTGTTACTCGACACCTATTAGTGACTCGACACATACTATCTTCTGATCTACTCAACATTTGCTAGAGTTCTGGCTCGACTTCCATTGTATACTCGACATGTATAGTGAAGATGGTTAAGTGTGTTGACACTCATTTTTCAATCTTACTTATTTGATCAACAATCTCCCCCTTTGACATGAGTGTCAAAAACACTTAATTGATCATTCATGATCCAATCCTTGTGTGTCCATTCTTCACTTGCTTAATTCACATACAAAATTTCAAAAAGATATTGTAAACAACAATATACCTTATGACTCCCCCTGAGTTGATTATGTCATGAATTTTGATATCTTGTGCCATTGTGCCTGATGTTCTCTGTTTTTGTCCTGTTCTTGCCTTTTGATCCTGTTATCTCCTTATCTTCTTGCTATATGCATTTCGCCTCCTTTAATATATCTCCCCCTTAGAATATTGTCGCCTTCATTATCTCCCCCTTTTTGACACTGATGTCAAAGGGTTCTAAATAGTAATGCCATGCTTGGCCAAAAATGTTTTATCAACCTCAAGGAGTATTTTGAGAGATTCATCCTAGTTATTCAGTGTAATATCCAATGACTTGTGTTGGATTGCAAGCTCTGTTGCTAGATCTAAAAGTCCTTCATGTGTAGAAATATTTGGGTCCTTCTTGAGGACTGTTTTAGCATACATTTGCTCCTTGTGTAATACCTCCAAGTGAGGAGTAATTGAGGCTTGTATTTACATTAGCTTTTCTTTAATAATGGCCTCTTCTGCTGATAATGCAGCTAATTCCCTCTGAGTGTGAAGCGTTTGAGAAAATTGCTTCTCACTCTGTGCAGGATTTGAGGGTAGTTGCATAATAGAGAGCTTTAGTTTTCTCTCAAGGTTCAAAATTTTAGGATTTATTTCTTATGTGAACCTGGAAAAATCACACAATTTGCTGTAAAGGGAAAAGATGTTCCCTAGTACAATCTTTACCTTATCCAATTTCTTGGCTAGGTCAACCTATCCCAAAATAATTCCATTAGCTATCTTTTGGTTGACCTTGCCTAAAAACTTCTTTTCTGACCATTCCATGAGTTTTACATTTGTATCATGGTCTTCATTATTTACTTGGTCAACTATATTAGATAGTTGCTCAAGGTTTGGCCTGCTTGAATCTGGAGGTTGTAGGCTTGATGAAGGTCTGCTCTGATACCACTAATGAAGGTACACTCTGATACCACTTGATGACGGGCCACGCTACCCTTACCAACTCATAACCAAGAATGCAACAATATGAAGACAATTTTATTATACTTGAAAATCCAATAGTAATTACAATAACATTTTTGCAAGATCTCTTAAGATCCAATCCAAACCCAAGCTAGTCTAGATCCACACTCTGGTAGAAACCTCTAAGATCTCAACTTTGTGCTTGCAAGCCACCAGGCAACCTCCTTTTTTCTAAACCGCAGTCACTAGCTCTTCTCCAACTTTATCCAAGATCTAAGCGTAAACTGCCTCACATTTGGCGCTCTATCTACACTCACAACTCCACCATAATCCTGCTATAAACTGCCTCACATTTGGCGCTTTGTCCATAGACTCAAGAAAACTCACTCTTCACTACCTCCCTCTCTTTCACACCTTGAAGCTTTCCAAGCTTCACCTTCTACAATTTTCACATTTCCAAGCTACTCCTTCTCGAGCTTCTCCTTCTCAAGCTTCCACTTCTCAAGCTTCTACTCCTCGAGCTTGATTAGAAATGCTCATATGCCTTGCTTAAATAGGCACTTACCACCCAATGTATGACTTATCCACAACCTTCTAGAATTCCTCCTACACAATATCCACAACCTTCTACAACTTCCATAACCTTCTACAATATCCACAACTTTCTAAAATATTCATAACTTTCTAGAATTCTACCAACACACCTCGATAAATGGAATGACAACCATTTATTTTTTATTTTTTCTATTATGCCACCTACGCACCTCAACAATAGAAATTTCTCCTTTTCCTTTCTTTTCTCCTTTTTTTCCCTTTTTATATTTTATTATTATTTCTCCTCTAATTTTCGTCACTTTCTCTCTCCTCTAGATTTTTTTTTTTTTTTTCAATTTTTTTTTTTCCAAATTTTTTTTTTCAATAATTTTCCCATGCAAGATGCTCCTGCATCAAGGCTAAAGGCATCCATGAATATATCTTTGATCTCATTCATTGCCTACTTGTATTTGCATTCCTTCCTCATTGCCTCTTGCCTCCTTCTCTTGTCCAATGCACTTTGTATCTCATTCATCTTTTCCTCAGTTAAAGTGCTTGAATCATAATAGGGTATTTGAATTTCTTCATCAAGCTCAAGAATACCATAATGAATGGTTCTGGCTACCCTAGTAGAACTTGAGCCTAGTGTCCTGACTTGTAAGGTCAACATGTCAATACTCGGCTTCTGAACAGGTTTGGTAGAAGTACCTTTTTTTGGCAATTCAACTAAAGTTTGTATTGCAGACTCCTCCTTATCCTGTGTTTCTTCCTTATCCTCTTCTTGTGCCACTGGGGATGCACTTGCTTTCTGTACTGTTATACTTGTATTTGCCCCTGTTGTTGCACTCAGCTCCTAATGAGCTTGCATGACTATTCTTGGTGGTGATGGAGATGGTAGAAATTAAAGTCCAGTAATTTGAGTGATTTGAGGTGGTTCTTGTGGTGATAGCTCACCTTCTTTGAGTTTATCTATTGACTTTTGGAGCTGATCTACATTGACCAATATGGGACTTGTACACAATTGTGCTTGAAGAGTTATTTGGTCAAGGATCTTAGTGAGATTCTCTACAGTTAATGGATTGATGTTTTGAATTGAGGTGTCAACAACATTCTTAATCTTTATGATTTCTCTAGGTGTGGTAGTAGAGTGAGGAGGACTAGGAGGTGGTAGTTGTGTGTCTTGCACACTTTGGTCTTGTTGTCCATTAGTACCCCTGTCTTCATCTTTTCCTTCCTCCTCTTCAACCTTTTTCTCTACTTTTGTCTTCTCTTCTCTTCTCTTTCTTCTCTCTTCTAGCTTAGCAGTAGCTTCTTCTTTGTATTCCTCTTCAAGGACATCTTCAGTTTTCTTATATAAATTCTTCCACGATCTTGTGATTCTCTGTACAACTTCTTCTATTTTATTCTGAAGTTTGGAAAATGCCCTATACTTAGGTGAAAACCTTTTATTATGCCTTTTGACTGCTTTAGTTATTTGTTCCCTTGTCAAATCAAGTAGTATGTTTTCTAGGGTTGATTCTCTCATCTCCTTCTCCATTTTCAAACAAAAATGCCATCTGTCCTCTACAATTTTAGACAATTCCTTTGGCAATTGTCCATCTAGTTCAAGAGGTGTATACTTGAACTGTGCCATCATTGCATAGACTGATTCTTCTATTCTATTTTGTTCCTCTTTAGTGAACTTATTGAAATCAATCTTTTCCATGTCACTTAAGTCTCCATTCCTAATCTTTTCACATAATATATCAACTAAAGGCTTAGGAGGATGACTTACCTTTTTAGTCTGATCTTCCTCGTCAGTATCAGGTTGAGCCACATATCTTTTCCTTTTTCTTGGCTCTTCTTGTGCCTTCTTGACTATCTTCTTCTTCTTTGTAGCTTCCTCTTTGGCTTTTTGTGTGGAGGCCCTTGTTGTAGCTTTGGTTGTTGGCTTCTTAGGTGTTGGTATGGCAGCCTTCTTTGATATAGGCTGAGAAGCAAGAGGTGTCTTTGCCTTCCTTTTGATAGCCTTGCCTTTGATGGGTGCTTCCTTGGCTTCTTCTTCCTCGACATCCTCATCTTTGTTTTCACCTTAGCCTTGTGTCAATTCAAGTGGCCCTTGTTCTGGCTCGTCTTCATCTTTCTCATCATCAACTTCTTCTTCATCTTCACTAATTTCTTCTGCTTCTCCTGCTGCACTTGTTTCTTCAACACCAAATTTCTTCTTTATTTTGTTTACTAGGTTGTCCTTCTTCTTGACTGCTGTGGCTGTCTTGAGTTCTATAACAACTCTTGATTTGATAGTGTCATAAGTTCCAAATGCCTTTGTAGTTTTATCCATTTCCTCTACAAGTAATGTTGTAATAGCTGCAGAAGATTGATCAACATCAAGCTCATATCCTAATGGTCTAAGCCATCTTACTCTTCGAAGGACTGTAGGTGTAATCAATATCAACTAGAAAGCATATGTCATTCTCATGTTTGTCTACCAATGAAACTAGTATCCTCATTCTCTTTTTCATTGCATTCTTGAAATCATCAAAATAGATAGTCATTTGATCATCAAAGCTATCTCCCATTTGTGCAATATAATCATTTATTTGATCAACAATTGCTTTATTCTAACTCCAGTTGACTTTTCCAAATGTAGGAAATTCCTACATCACATAAAAGAACATGCATACCAACACTGACCCAAATTTGCATTGTGCTCCCTTGGACTTTCTTATTGCTCCAAGATTTTCATTAATCTATTGCAGCATGAGCTCTGCAATGTCATAGGTGTGGTATTTCTTTACAAGCTTATATGCCACATCCACTGCAATGTAGGGTACACTATTCAACCTGTTGGATTGATAAACTTTATGTGATATGATCCTTACAGCAAAGTCTATAAGGAGATCAGTTATGGTGTCTATGGTCATGCCTCTATTGTTCCACTTTGCTCTTGTGTTTTTCTCAATTGTTTCCTTCTTATCACTTCTGAGTGTCTTTGGCCGATCTAGGGTTGGAAAACCTGTGACCCTATGAACCATCTTCTTGGTTATTTTGACTGGTCCTTGCTCTAACTAGAATGATCCATCATGGATTCTGCTAAGTACTATATGTATCCACTCAATTTTGAATACGATTGGAAAAAATAGGGCTTTGGTTAAACCCTTATTTTCTACAATTGAAAACTCATCTTTCAATATACCATTATCAAAAAGTTTATCATAGGTGTTGAAGATTTCTAGGTCTCCTATGGCTCCAATCTTGCAGTTATAACACTTTCCCACATCCTGAACCATAACAACTTTTTCGGGGATCATAAACAATGCACCTGCAGGATTGTTTTTGTATGCTACCTCTGGTATGGGCCTAAACTCAAGTTGTTTAACCTCATTACTAACAAGTTGAATCTCATGCTTTTCCTTCCCTTTGGTGAACTTTGAACCAGATGCCATTTTTAACCGAATGAGGGTTTGACATTTAAAGAAAACTTCACAAAATGTACAACTCGGCACCTGAAGGAAATACCTAGTTAAATGGTTGAAATTGCTTGGGTTGATGCTGAATCACTGCAAATCGCTGGTTGAATACTCAAAAATCGCTCAGTCGTGCTCCTGGTAATCGTTCTTTGTTTGAATGGCTCAAAATGAACCAATTTTCACCTTTAAGCGGCTCAAAAACCTTGCATTTAATGCATTTTGTACCTTCTCCTATCACTTAGCTTCCAAAGGTTTTCAACTTGGCATCCATTCCATTTTACTCGGCAACCATTCTCACTCAGCATCTACTAACTTTATTAGTAACTTGGCAACCACTACAGTTTTTACTCGGCTTCCTCTTGACTTCTTAACTTAGCTTCCAAAGCAGTTTTACTTGGCAACCAAAGACAACTCAACATCATCATTCAAACTTTATCTTAGAATCTTAACTCATGCAAATTTATACTTTGCAATGCTTCTTCTCTGTTTAGGGCTAATGTATGATACTTCCTTATATGTATCAGCCCCATAGACTCATCTTGTGATTAGTTGGATGAGGTATGATCACTTGACCTCTTGGGTGAAGTGATCCTTCCATTAGATGCATTTGGTACATCATTTTTCTGCCATGTCTTCTTTACGTTTGTTCTTATGTGTGCCTCCTCAACTTTTTCTTTGCCCTTATTTACTTCAGTCTTGGATGCTTTGGCCTTTGTTGGACAATTCCTGCTAACATGTCCAGTTTTCAAGCAACTGAAGCAAGTAGTTTGGTTCAACCATCTTTTATAGTTCCCCTTGAAGTGTGTTCTGATGCAATTTTGGGGTATGTGACCATACTCTTGACAATAATGACAACTTTGTCTTGTCTTGTAGTCCCAATTGTAATGATGTACATAGTTGTCCCTCCTTACATGCTGATTTGGTGTCCACATGGGCTTTGATCTACACTCAAAGGCTCTATGTCCATACTTCTTGCAATTTTGGCAATGTCCATCAAATCTTTGTGTCCTTGTGACTTTAGACTTGCAGTCTTGTGTCATATGACCTTGCATGTTGCACTTGTGACAGTAACCCTTGCTTTTGGGTGTGTTTGGCTGATTGATCCTTCTACTCCTGCAAACATTAGCAGTATGCCCCTTTTTATTACAATAATCACAAGTGGGTTTAGGATCCTTACCTCTATCACTTCTTTGCTTAGCACTTTTTGATGATTCACCAACTTCAGTGCTGGTATATCCAAGTCCTGATGTATCATGGGCTGATCTTGGGGATTTCAACATCTGTTCAAAGTACTTGATAGCTTCACTTGACTTGTTGAGATTCTTTGCTGTTTCTTTTTCTTTCTTCAATTCATTCTGTAGTTGTTCATTCTGCATCCTCAAAGTATAGATCTCAATATCTTTCATATTGAGTTCATGATGAAGATTCATCAGTTGGCCAAGTGTATCTATTTGCATGTTTGAGATCCTTGTTAATTCAGTACATTTTTCTTCAAGTCTATTTGCAAGATTTCTTTTGTCATCTTCCATCATGAGTCTATCCTCAACTGCTCTTTTCTTTTGCTCAGTCATTTCACAAAGCATCATGGCCTGTGATTCATGCTCCAACTTAAGAGTTCTTATCTCTTTTGCTTGAACTCTATTTTTCTCCATCAGTTCTACTATTGTTGCATCAAATTCTTTGGAATCTCCTTTGGCAAATACTTGTGTGGTGTCAATCTCCTTGTAGTGAATATCATTTTCGGCTATAGCTATTTCCTTCCTTCTTTTTAAGGATTTTCTTAATTCCTCTCTAGCTTCCTCTACCTTGTATAGAGCGAGATGCACATCTATTACCTGGTTCTCAATGATCTTCCCAAATTTGAAGACTTCCATCTTCAGATCTTTTCCACCAAGCTGTTAGGCTTCTTCTTGAGTGAACTTGGCTCTGATACCAATTGTTGGAATGTCTTAATGGGAAGAGTGCTTCTAAGAGGAGGAGGAGGGGGGGGGGGGGGGTGAATCAAAAGTACTGACCTTTTTTAAATTTTTAAATCCTTAATAACATATAACTAAAATTAACATGCATGCATATAAACATTAAAAACATTAAACAATCATGAGAAGCAAACATGCATCACCACATAACACTTGAGATTTTGGTGACCCAGAAACCCTCCAGGAATAAGAAGGTAAAACTGGGGTGGGGATGACGCCCACAAAATTACTATAGTAATTGATTTCAACCACTTCTGATGGTTTGCCCTGTTAAAGGTCTGCCTTGTTAAAGGCTACAACACACTGTTAAATGTGACCCTGTTAAAGGATTTCTACACTCTGTTAGGAGTGTGCCCTGTTAGAGGACTTAAGAACATTCAACTTAGAATGCCACCTTGTTAAAGGATTTACATAGAGCTATTAAACCCACCTAACTCAATAGGATTTCCAAATTCCTAATACAATTATGAGAGAGTATTAGAATAATACACCTGATCTAATGCAATCTTTGATGCTGATCTCAGGTACTTGATCTACTCTTCTATCATTGATCTCTACTAGATCTGATCTGTTGATTGTGTTCCTTGTTCTGTTCTAATCAACTAGATGTGTAAATGTCATCCTTTCCACTAAATCTTTGACACCAATGTCCTGCAATGACCTTAATAATAGGCTCTACTTTTCCTTCTTCTTTCCGCACTCCTCAATCCATTGTTCAATGGTGTCAAGACTCCCTTATAAAGATTAGTGGTTCATTATGCATCCTTGATTCAAGTGTTCCCGCTCAAACCCTTGAAATTCACCTATTGGCTGCATGCAGTCTCAAATTTTTTGATTGGTTGCATGAAGATTGCATAGGTGGTTGGGAGGATTTGATCTTATCCTTTTATCCTATTGTGAGTCATGCATAACCATTTCACATCATGGTTTGCAATTGCACAAACTTTCATGTTGATCCTGCATTGCTTGGCACATGAAGTAATACTGATGCTCGACACCATCTATTCTAGATTGTTCGGCATCCACTATGTTTCTGCGTTACTCGACACCTATAGAATTACTGTGTTACTTAGCTATAGAATTCTTGTGTTACTTAGCACCTATTAACTTCCTATGTTACTTGGCACCTATTAACTTCCTGTGTTACTCGGCACCTATTAGTGACTTGGCACATACTGTCTTCTGATCTACTCGACATTATCTATAACTCGACATGTGTTAGAGTTCTGGCTCAGCTTCCATTGTATACTCGGCATGTATAGTGAAGATGGTTAAGTGTGTTGACACTCATTTTTCAATCTTACTTATTTGATCAACAGAAATATGTGATTCATGATGACATTTTGTACAAGAGATTAATCGATGGAACATTTTTGAGACGTGTGGATAAGGAGCAACAGGTAAAGTTGTTGACATCTTTTCATAATGAGGCATGTGGAGGACACTTCTCTTCTACTATCACTGCATTAAAAATTTTGAGGCAATGTTAGGCAATGTTATTATTGGCCTAGCATATTCAAAGATGCATATAAATGGTTTGCTAATTGTGAGAAATGGAAGATGTTTACAGGTAAACCTCAACTTGCTACCCTACCCCTTAGACCAATGGTAATTGAAGCTCCTTTTCATAAATGGGGCTTATATTTTATAGGTCCAACCAATCCTCTTTCTAGTCAAGGACATTCATATATATTGACTGCCATAGATTGTTTCAATAAATGGGTTGAAGCAAAGCCAATGAAGAAGACTTCATCAGAAGTAGTATGTGAATTTCTTAAAGAGCATATATTGATAAGGTTTGGAGTTCCTATAAAGTTGATAATGGATAATGAATCTTATTTTTCTTCTTCATTAATTTTTGAGTTTACCTATGATAATGGTATTCAAGTTGGACATTCCTCTAATTATTTTCCTCAAGGAAATGGGCAATCTAAGTCTAGTAATAAGAATCTGATTAATATTTTGAAGAAATTGGTCTCAGATAATTAGAAAAGTTGGCATAAGAAGATTCATGGTGCTTTATGGGCTGATAGAATCACACCTAAAAGGGCTATTGTTATTTCACCTTTTGAATTAGTCCATGGAGTGGAAGCTAATTTGTCACTGCCTTTAGAGCTTGCTACATATAAACTGAAGACTGTGATTGAGGAGGATGTTTTCAAAGATGGATTAGACAAGAGAATCATGTATCTTACCAAACTACAAGAAGAAAGGGAAGATATGGTTGATAAGATCACTAAACATCAAGGAAGGATAAAGAAATTGTTTGATTAAAGGGAAAGACCTAGAAAATTCATGGAAGGTGATTGGGTATTGCTACAGGATAAGAGACATGAACCAAGAGGTATGCATTCAAAGTTTCAGTCTTTGTGTAAAGGACCATTTTAGATCATATAGGAAAACCAAAACAAATCTTTCAAATTGGCATATCCCATAGGAGAAACCCTGCCATGTTCTTATAATGTGCAGTATTTGAAGTTGTATCAAGTGCAAAATTGAAAGCAGGTAACCCCTGCATAGTAGCTAGATAGGTAGGTTTTTCTTTCATGTAGTTTGCTTTAGTTTAATTGCTCACTTTCTTAGGTAGTTTGCTACTATTTTTCTAGTAGAGCCTTTTCTTTTTATTTCTAAGTTGTCACCTTTTTGTGTGGAACCAAAGATTGCTAGAATTTTTTCAAGCATTATCATGCTTAAATCCCTAGATAGAGCTAGTTGTTGCCCAAGTTTCAACTCATATCTTTTGCTTTAGATTAGAGTCATATCAAAGTGTCAATTATCCTAAGTCCAAGTCTAGATTGCCCATAGGATGGCCTTTATACTCATCATTCCTTTGAGATAACCTAATGTGAAAAATCATATGAGGAATATGTCAATCCAAAGCTAGAAGATTAGGGTTTGGAGGGTTTTTTTTGTGTAATCCTAATGAGAAGAAGGTCTGGATCTTCTATTGATTTGTTCCTAACCATTTTGAAGACAAAGCTTCAATAATATGATGCAATTTTTGTGATAGATATTATAGATGATCAAGGATCAGTGAGTAGAGAAAGCAATTCATGCTGAAGAGAATAGTCAAAACCCTCTTGAGATCAAAATATGAGGATTAGTAAATGAGCATCATCAATTTAGTGTGTGAACGGTTTAGATGTGATTATAATAGGCTACATGATGGGGAAAATTTAAATGGATGAAAGAATGCATGTTATCGGCCTGTTGAAAGTCAACTCCTTACCTGCTAGATTGGGTCTCATTCCTTCATTTTAAGTGATGCTCAAAATGATTATCATATCGTAGTATCATAAGATTAGGAGGTATTGAAGAATTACAATGATATGCTAGTGATTCCCTAATTATAAGATGAAAAGAGGGAAGAAATAAACTTACTATGCTATGAGGATTGTTAGATCACAAAGAGTAAAATTTGAAGTTAAGAAGCTACGATAGTGGAGATATCGTATGATCAAAAGTCTTCAATTGAGAGATTAAGATGATATGCTTGATCGTGAATAGTCAAGTACATCTTATCATTAGAAAGTAGTGGTCAAAGGGTTAAGAAGTCATGATGATATCGTGAGATCTTGTCATTGTTAGATTGTAGGTTGAGACTCCTATCAAAAGATCAGAAAGCTTTAGAATCAAGGTTGAGATCCTACGATGAGATCATGTCATCAACTGATCATAAGTATTGCTTTTTATCTTAACATCATGATTGTTTATTTTTCAAATCTACAACCTCATGATATATCAACCATCGTATGATCATGAGGGTTGGAATGAAGACTTTCAACTACACAATAGACAAGCTATCACATTATCGCTACATTGTCAGATCCTAGGCTTAATAATAACAAAGAACTTTCAGTTTTCCTAGTGACCATCAGATTTTAGTTGATCTGTGGTTGGCATTTCTAAACTTTTTACAGATGCCCAAAGTTTAACCAATGTGGGATTATGCGCAGTGGACACATGGATCAATGGTCCCCAATTCAGGAAATTCCTTTGTCACACCGTCGTAGCTAATTAAAGTCAAAATTAGATGAACTCATTTATTGAAGGAATCAATATTTCATTTATCTAATTAGGTGATAAAGGTTAACAAGGCATCATAACATTGTCATATCGTATTATTGAAGGATCATAAGATCGAAAGTCATGAAATGTAGGAAAATTTTCAAGTTGCAATTGTGCAGAAAGGTCAAAGTCAAGAATAAAGTAGCCATCACAGCATCACATCGAATAAAGTTATTGAAAGAATAATAGAAAATACATAAAGAGTTTATCATGATTTAATCTTGACCATTGATTTGAGATCGACGATGGTAATTCAAAAATACAGTAACCGTTGGCATATGAATTATACTGAATTGATACCAAATAACAAAATATGAAGAAAATGATGATTTCTATAGAATTTTTGAGATTGCAAGAAGCTAAAAAATCATGATACCTTTTTAGGAATATCATGGATTCATAATTTTCAATTGAAAAGATGCCATGTGTTCATATCATTGGATGATTTCATATTTTATTCTAATTTTCTTTTCTATTTTGTGACAATTGCTTTGTTGAACTGAAGAATAATAGAAAACTATAAATGTAACCTCATTTGATGATACAATGGTTGGCAAACTTGACGATGAACTGGTCTATAATTCCATTTACCCTATTTGTTTGTCATGTAAAGTTTCCCATGCATAGATTCGTTATGCATTAAGAGTTGAAAGACAATCATAGGTGATTTTGCGATAATAACATGGATTCCATTTCATTTTGATAATTATAGTGAAGGTGATTATGTTTACTCTCTTCATACATGGTTTTGTTTCCTCTCATGTTGGTTTCATAGCATGTTAGATAGTTTCATTGGAAAATGAAAGATAAATGTGTGTGAATCTATTAGTTATTGGTTGGATTCCATTTCATTCAAGGCTGATAGTTAAAGCAATTCCATTTGCCCTCATGTGCATATCTTCTTCATTCCTCTTCTGCATTTAGATGGTTAATCTACATTTAGAATAGAAGTAAGAGTTAACAATATCAAGATAATCTACTACATTCATTCCATTGAGCGTGATAGGTTATTCAAATCCATCTTGCCTAATTTTTTTTGTGCCTACAAACAATTTGGTTATCATTTATTGCTCTTAGGTTAAGAGCTTATAATGTCAAAACATCTAATCTCATAAAAATATATTAATTGCATATCATTGCAAATCATAGGGAGCTGTACCTAGGCATTCAGAGGGTAGTGATAGAATACATACACTGACCCATTTGTTGGTAAACATGCTTTTATCTCTCCAAACATTGGGTATCAAAGAGTTAGGTTATAAAATCTAATAGTAGGACAAACTGTTAACCAACACACAATAGTATTGTATTTTCCCAACTCAACATGTTCTATCTTAATATAATCTAATTCAGATGTCAATGGATTCAACTAGGATCTAAGGTCTGTATTCTCAAATTTTAGATTAGGTTCACTCGTACTACCACTATTCCTAAGACTCAACTTCAGTTCAAAAATTTTTAATTCGTGTTTCAAGATCTCATTCTCTTTCTTGATGTTTTCTATATCATCATTATCACTAGTCTACACAAATGGCGAAGGATTTGAGCAAATATGCAAATCAAATCCATGAAGCCCTTGAATACCTACATGTAGAAAACCTATCACAGAGAAGAAAAAAACAAGAAGAGGCAAGGATTTTCTTTGAAAAATATGCAAATTATATTCTCAGATAAAAAGAGGATTAAGAATTACAAAGATATCAATCCTTATAAAAGGAGATCAAAACCCAAATTGGGTAACCTAATAAGTTACAAAGGGTAAACTAAAAGGTAAAAGCTATTTAATAATTGCCAATTAATTATTAAATAGAGAATGAAAAAAATGCATAAAGTGAAGTCTTGAGAAGGGAGAAAAGGTAATTTAATTAATGAAATCAAACTAACCTTTTTTTCTAACAACCCCCTTAAGATGAGCAATAATGTAGTTACAAACAATGCATAAAGAGCAAGGAAACTACAATGTAATGTTGAAAGCAAACTTGGATCCCGACAACAAGGCCTGATGAGATACCCAATCACAACAAGATCTCTATGAAATGGAGAAATAGAGAAAACCCAGTGGGAAAAACTCTACTCCAAAAAGAGATAGCTGAAAACCTAGTAAAGGACTGTAGAAGCCTCCAACTAGAGGAATTATTCTAGAAGATAGGAACAAGAGGAATCATGAAGAAAACCACTAAAGCATGTAGAAGCTAAAAACTCTATAAAAAAGAAACTGCTAATCTTTAGAACTTCCTCTGAAATAGAACCTAACTAGGTAGAGAAGACTATAATCTGTATCAAATCAAAAGGCAAACAAAGACAAACAACTGAACTCAAAAAAGAAGATGACATGAAATACCAAAGTCTATAGAGATGATCAATTAAACCAAGGAAGCATGAGAAACAATAGAAGAACCTCCCTAATGTAGACAAGGGTGAGGTGATAGGCAACTGAAAAGGTGGGCCAATATCTCCTACAAAATAGAAAGAACCAAGAACATTGAGAGTGAGGAAGAGGTACATACACCTATAAAGGCACGTGTCATCAACACATCATGGGGCTAATGTCATGGAAGAGACACTCACTTAACGAAGAAAGAGGGCACTAAAAGGCAAACAACTATCCCCCCATGTTACTTTATAATGTAGTGCGAGTACAATAAGTCACAATTATGAGAAAGATCCTAAAAATGCAAGGAGTGGAAATTTATCTCAGTGTGTTTGCATAAATATGCTTACAAATGATATTAACAATAATCAGAAAGGGCAAAGAGTTGATGCAATAGATAGTACAACCTAGAAGAAGAGATCCCATGCCATGAAAATGATCCCTAGACTTGAAACACCCAAGATATCCACTATAGTGCTGTAAAGCAAAAAAACATGATAAAAAGGGCATGGAGTAGAATCTGGAAGAAATTACAACATTTTTGAAAAGAGGACTGAACCAGCTTTCCAAATATATAACATTTTCAAAAAATAGAGATGGAACGCTCAAGACATGCCCTCCAGAGTGAAAAATTGAACATCTAGCTTTGACTACCCAAACAAGAAACCAAACTACATCAAATCCAAAAAAATATTGATCCATTGTCTTTGTCTTAGAAGTAGCTTTTCGATCCTTCTATTGGATTGAAAAAGTATGTCCCTATGCTCAAGTTATGGCAAAAAAATCGATAGGGCCCTCATATTAGCAACAAAAAAATTATTATTTTTAATTTAAAAAAATGCTCCACCCCTAGCAAAGTGGCAGTGGCGGGCTAGTGGAGGGAGGGCAGAGCTGCTGGGTGCGCCACTAAGTAGTGACCATAATGGTGCCACTGAGATTAGTTGACCGTGACGGCCTAAAACCACTTAATTTTTTTAAAAAAAAATATAGCCTCAGAGTGTGTGTAGGAGGTTGTATGACCTTTTGGGCAATTTTTTTTGCCTCCCGGATCAATGTTGTCCAAAATGGACAAACTTTATATGGAAACAAGGGTTATGATACCTCCTGAATCCATCTGTGAGGTCTGTTTGGCCTCAAGTTGCTATGAAAATTAGTAACCCCCTATTTTCTTAGGAAATACTTGAAAAACTCTAGATCTGATCAGTCAAACCCTTGTTCTCCCTTTTTCTCCAAATACCAAACAAGCTACAATAGATCTAGCTTTGATACCATGAATGATTTGAGAAAATATGCAAATCAGATCCACAAAGCCCTTGAATACCTGCATGTAGAAAACCTATCACAAAGAAGAAAAAGACAAGAAGAGGCAAGGGTTTGCTCTGAAAAACATGCAAATTGTATTCTTAGATAAAAAAGGATTAAGAACTACAAAGAGATCAATCCTTATAAAAGGAGATCGAAACCCAAAAAGGGTAAAAGCTATTTAATAATTACTAATTAATTATTAAATAGAGAATGCAAAAAATGCATAAAGCAAAATCTTAAGAAGAGAGAAAAGTTAATTTAACTAATGAAATTAAATTAATCTTTTTCTCTAACGAATGGTTCTTTGCTAAACTTTAGATCATCATTTTCATCTTTCAATTTTCCAATGTAAACTTTTGAATCTTTATATCTATCTTTTAGGTTATCTCTTTCTTTTGTAAGAAGATCAATCTACTCAAGGGCTTCTTTAAGATTCTTCTTGAACTGTTCCATGTTCATTGGGATCTTACTTAAGTTATTAAGCCTCTTCAAAGTAATTATTATATGATACTAATTGTTATAAATATATAAATACTAAGAGGGGAGAGGGGGTGAATCAATATTCTACAAACTCACTAAACAATAGGATCTTGTAAAGGATATTGACCCTATTAGGAGTTTATGAGGTACATATAGTGTCTCAAGTCCTTGTTAGGAGACTAGGCCTTGTTAGAAGTCTCAACCCTATTAGGAGTTGCTTCAACCCTATTAGGAGTTGGTAGAACAAATATAATATATGCAAGAAGAGCCCACTACCCTAACATGCAATTATACAATTCAATTCTTCACAGGAATAGATATACATACAACAATTTTCTCACTATTGTACTTCACATTATTTTTTATCATACATCAAAATTCACATCACATAAGGTGCATAGAGAGTTCTCACAACAATTCATATGTCACATCTAACCCATGCATCTTCCACATAACTATGCAAGATAAGATCTTTACTTATACCTTGCACATTTACAAAACTTTGCACTGTCGATCTTCATGTCTTCACACACTTGACATAATATAATTTCTAGAATAATGTCCACGTATTCAGCTCAACATAACTTAGTAATTATTTTGTAACCACGATAATTCCTAAAGTCATGTAATTCAATTATCTGCAATGTTATGTTCTGCATTGTTTGATACTCACATTGGTATTTTAATAATAGCTTGTGTCATATTGATCGTACATTTTTGCACACTGGTACATGTCATCATGATTCTTTCATGAAGCCACCCTCAACTACACATGAGCTATCTCATAATGATTCATCCATACTCTTAACATCCATACTTTTTGTTGCTGCAAACTGACTAACACTTAGATAATTTTCTATCTCTAAATGCATAAATAAAAATGCTGAATATATGCTTCCATTAATAACAACCATCAATTCATCTACTGACCATATTGCCAACATCTTCTTCTTGGTCTCTCACTTGAGTAACCCTCTTTCTCTTATTGCTCTTTACGCTCTCAGTTTGAAAGTATTCTACCTCCTATTCATGCTTATGTACCATTTTTAGCTTCACTAGTGACTTCACTAGGTAGGTAGGTACAATGAATTTGGTTTCTTTTCCCTTCTTGGGTTGATTCTTGGCTTGAAGGGTTGGGGATTGAGGAATTGGGTCTTATACAAAAAGGTTTTCTAGCCCATTCTCTTGTCAACTTGATAACATGTCGAGCCTTGTGATGAATATCAATATTTTCTTCTCCCCTAATTTCAATATTCATGATGGGTCACTCATATATATCATCCCTATTATAGAAGGGATCCAATGCCTCAGGGGCATCCTTGTTCCATGCTTTGAGGGGAATTTATAGGTTAAGAACCTTTTTAAAAAGTTGTAGAATCATTTTACAATAGTCCCTTATTTGAACATCATAACCATGTACAAAGTTCATCCAATGATATTCAAGTGTCATCTCAGGCACAAACTTCTTCCCTACAAAATTTTGCACCATTACAATATTATCAAAGTATGGGTGAGGTGACTAATAGCCCTCCAAAGGATACTAGTCCTATTCTAAGTCAAAAGTGGTAATATCCTACTTTTGTTTAACCTCAAAAGCCCCAATGGTGATCAACTAGATCCATGTCTTCTTATGCTACTTTCTCACCCTCTCATAGGTGAAGGCCAATTGCCTTGCTATCTCTAATATCAATAGTCTATCTGATGGATACCTTAGGAGTTTCTTTAGGCACAAGATAGTACCAACTACTTAGATATAAAAAACCATGTCAAATTGGATAAAATATGGTCCAATTTGTGTTATCTGTACTAATGCTTCTATCAACATTCTCTTAGCATAATCTCCTTCTATAAATTAAATGATGACAAATATGAACCCATTATTGACCAGCCTATAATCATGACTCTTTAGGGAGAGCTTCTTCTTTACAAGCTAGGGATAAACTATGTATGGCCAAGATTTGCATCTTGCATGCTTACCTTCCTAAATAACATTGGGTGATCTATAGGCCTTGCTACTAGAAGATATGATACATAAGAAGTCATACAGAAGTGAGGGCCATTCTTTACTAAAATTAGTTGTTCATGCAAAATCGTCATTGAGGGTAGTAGCCTAATCAATAGACATCTTCCTAGTATGGATAGTCTCTATGAAGTGTACCATCCATGTCTCTAAGTGACCAGTTGTAGGGAGGCCGATGACTCTACTTAGAAGGACTGTAGAGTAGCCAATGTCATCTATTGTGTAGCCTTAGGTCATATTGACCTTTCCACTTCTCCTATTTAATGGTGTCTTATCAATGAGGCACTTTCCTTGTACCAACTCCTTTAATTATGATTCATTTTCCCTATATTATCTATCTACCATGTTATAGGTGATATGTAAGTACTCATCTACTTGTGGTATATGGAAGACCTTCTCAATGTTTCAGGATCTAATGTCTAGAACAATTTCTCCAGTCATGCCCTTGACCAATTTCTCTTCTAACACATAATGGTGTGCTAGAGTCATAATCAATTATGATAATTAAAATGACACTGGATGAGAGGCTACATTTACTAATCCACTTCTAATCAAAGATGATACCATGACCAACCTCTCCTTTGGCTTGTTACATAGTAGTAGAAAGGTGTTACAACCAATATTTCCAAGCTTTGTGTCTTTGATTTCTGAGTGCTTGTCTCCAAATCAAGATTTCTTAGACACATTGATATTTGAAGGTGACTGGTTTTGGTGTAATCTTTGCTACCATAGAGGATGAAGGTGACATTATTTTATCTTCACAAATGAGAAATATTAGTATTATCAATGATGGAAACTTACAACAACCATAAAATAAGACTTAGACTAAAAAATACTGACCAAAAATAGAAGAAATTGATTAAGATCCATTGTTTATGCTTGAAATGTGCATATTGCACCTTGCACACATGGCACACCTACACATGTGCACTTATGTGCACCTTATGGGCTTATCAAAATCAATGAATATAAAGTGTACATGTTGCACACCTAGCACACATGTGATTGTGTGCAACATGGACACTTTATTTATGCATGTATGGAGGGTTTCCTTGTCCATGCACACTATACACACCTTGTGTGGACCTTCTTCCCTTTATTTTACCTTTAAAAAAGTTGAGGGTTGAGGTGATGCTTTGTGCAGATGTAGAGATCGGGGGTGTGAAAAGGTGCCCTCCTAGGCTCTAAGAGATGAAAAAGTGAGTAAAATAAGGGGATAAACCACCTATTTATAGGTGGAGGCTCTGCAACATGTGCATCTTCAAGGGTGCCCACATGCACATTGTGCATCCTTAGTTGAAGGTGGGTGTGCATGTTGCACATTTACTGCATGTGTGCAAGTGCACTTTTTTGCACTTATGAAGCAAAATTTGTCTTTTTGAACCTCAAACATGGCTCAAACTCATTTGACCAGGTACCATGGACTAACATATATTCAAAAGAAGATCCTGATTAATGGAGGCACCTGACTGGGTACTTTGAGAATGATCTCAAGTTTGAAAGGAGGGGGTCCCCATTTTGACCTAAAAATGGGGTGTGTGTTGTGAAACCACAACATAAGGAAAACCCCTCATCAAGAAACCAATACAAATTTTCATACAGGTTGTAGATTTTGGAAGGAAAAATAGAGCATAGATTCAAATACCCTTTTTGGAAAACTTTAAAGAGATTCAAAATTTGTTTTGTGTTTGGACATAGAAGGTTAGGGATTTAGGGAAACCATAATGTCCCTCTAGATTGACCTTGACCTTCCATTTTGATCATGACTAAGAGCTCAGAGATTTATGGTTTTGGTGACATGTTATTTCAGGTTCAGAACTAGATCTATTCATTGTTTTGGGTTGTACAAAAACTAGAAAACCATATCCAATATTTTAGCTCATTCTTCAACGTAATTCATTTTATTATTTTCTTCATTTTATCACATATAATTTCCATTTGTATAATATTAATTTAATTTCATAGCTCTTGCTACAATGGATTTTTAAGGGTCTTGCATTCTTTCTCTAGTTTTCTAATCTTTAGACCTTAGTTTGCATTAGTGCTCCTTTGTCAATTGGTTTGCACTAATATTCTTAGATCTAATTACCTTAGAGTTGGAACTAAAAGGATCAACCTCCTTAACTTCCCTTTGAGGTATAAGGTTAACCCTAAATCCAAGATTTGAAGTAATTAAGCCCTTTTATGATGGCTTCACATGTCACCTTACAGAGAAGCTAAATTAAATTAAAATGTGAATAGTTCCCCGCTATGAAGTAGAAGGTAATAACCTCACCCACACTAAAAAAAATAATAATTTTTAAAAAAAAGGAAATAAATCTTTTATTATTTGAGTAGGTCATATTTTGCAGTAAATACATCACAAAAAGTGCATATTCATTAAGCTAATTTAAATACTCATAGTGCAATCAATAGGCAAAGAATAAGACATTTAGTTCAAATTTCACCAATCATTTAATATGTGATACACAATATATTCATGAAAAGATATAATGCATAAAATGTTCATGTAAAAACACATTCTACATGCATGATAAATGCATCCACATATGATTATTATGAGGGAGGGGGGATTTCATTGTGCCAAATTTTGCTAATTAGATAGTTCATCTCTATCTCAATCATGTTCTTAACTTTAACATGATTACAACCACTCATTAAACTCAATTGTTTCATCATTTGTTACAATAAAAATCCATAATCAAATTTATTTGAATGAACAAGTAATCATCATATATATCTCAATTTATGGTAATTTTTTTTAGACAACATCTAATTACCATTCACACACATGTGCAGATGAATACACATTTATGCATGACTTAAACAACATGAAACAATATTCTAATCATCTCATTCAATTTTATTGCATTATTAATTATAGGTTATGCAAGAATCACAATGTGGCATTGTATAATTTTTGTATATTAAGCTTCCCATCTAAGGTTGATTTTGATTAAGTAAAACATGTTTTAAAGAGGCCTTGAAACCCTATAGATATAGCTAAATATTTATACCATTGAGCTCACATAGACAAAACATTACAAAACAAAATATTCTAGCAACAAGACAAATCTATCCAACAAAAGACAATAACTGAGAGGCAACATAGAAAAAAAAAGGACCAATGACCACACAACAAAATGACACTCATGCCATGCTCTTAAGAAGCTCTACCACCTACAACTCCAACTGATCCATACCTTTAATGACCTTTTTTATTTTCTTCACTTCCTTGTTGGCTGCAAAAACTTGCTTCCTAGTGTTGGACCTGGTCCTTTTCGTCAAGCCACCCTGACTATCTCCAAGGTCCTCTTGATCTCTCTTGATCTTCTATGATCTTCACAATGATCTTCTCACCCAAAAACCTTCCATATTGATGATCAAGATTTTAATGTGCTCATTGGAGGCCTTCATAATTTTACAACTTTGGTCAACAATGTTCTTCAATGTGTTATGTAGTTTAGAGGTCATGTTATCCAACTTCTCATCTAAGGTTGCTATCATAATCAAAGCCTATATAATTATAGTTATGTACCACTTGCAAGAGGCTTCTTCCAAAATAAAAATTGATTTGTTTTTGTAACCTTTGGAAGTAAACATAATGACCTTGCTTTTGTCAATGTTCAATTCTCTAATCTCATATCTAGACATAATAGTTATAGAGCTTTTCATTTTTCTTGTAGAACCAAGTGTCATTTCTACCATTAAGGTTGTAATATACAACCCTACTTCATCTTTTGAATTTTTTCAATTATATTTGAGATAAAAAGTACCATTTTTACCACTTTTTGATAATCTAATTCTCAATAAAGATAGGACAAGAACATTTAGTGTTTGTTAGGATTTAGGTTTCATCAACCTTATAAATCTTTTGATTTTTAACTTTCTAATATATTCTGCAATTTACCTAAAAGACGTTGAATTTTTAAACCAATAATGGTGAAAGAGACCATGCAAAGACAAAATTAATTTTATTATTTGTCCTTTAGAAAATTACAAAATAGATAAATTTTCCCTCTCGAAATCTTCTCTTCTTGAAAATTTCCTTTTACCATTTGTCCTCTAGGAAAGTGTTGGAAATACAATAGGGAAAGTAAACTCTAGGTGTTGGTTGGGGAGGGAGGGGGGGGGGGGGGAATCAGTCCTTCAAAACTTTAACCATAGAATCATTCACCACACATCCATCTCACAATTTGCATGTAAACTAAAATATCATATTGAACATACTCATCCATAGCATGAAAACAAATAAACATTCCACACATATGTGACACAAGATATTTGGTTACCCAGAAACCCTCTAATAAGAAGGTAAAAATAGGGTGGGGATGACACCCACAAATCTTCACTATTGCAGTTGTAAAGTGTATCTAATGAAGGTTACAATGTTTGATCATAAACTATGATCTATCTTGTGAAAGGCCTGTCCTGTTAAAGGCTTACAAGATTGTTAGATCTTAACATGTTAAAGGATTTCAATACCCTATTAGGAGTGTGATTGATTAAAGGACTTAAACTTACAACAAAGTAAGCACCCTGTTAAAGGATTTATAATAGCCTATTAGGACTACTCAGTTAAGAGATTTAAATTGATTCACCTATTAGAATGTCTCGATAATGATCCTACAATTAGCACTCTGCTACTAGATAAAAGATCACCTCTTTGCATGTATCTTTGATCCTCTCTAATCAGATGCATCACTTCTTTCATCTGTTCTCCTCTAACTGATTCCACAATTCATAACTTGATGATTATCACAACTCCTTAGTCACCATGAATGCTCAGTTTACACATGTAAAGTTAGGTATGAATCAATAATTTTGATTCATCCTTTTTTCTATTTAATCCATCCCTTTAACTAATTGGTTGCATGTACTGCATAGGCCGACCCTCAATATATATTTTTATCTTATCATCTAGAATCATAAAAAAATCCTTAAGCTAGCTAAAAAATGGTTTACATAGAAGTTTGTACCATTACAAACAACTATGTCCAAAATAATTTTACTCAGCATTTGAAATATTTGATGCTCGACATCCACTGTATCTTCAATGCTATAACTTAGCCTCTGAATGACTTGACATCCATTAATCACTTGATATTTGAATCACTCAACATCAACTATCTTCTTGATACTTGAGTGACTCGACACTTACTATTTACTTAGCGCATACTGGTGCTTGACACATACTGTATATCTTGCTTGACATACACTATCTAACAACTTATGCTCAACGTACATTACTTGTTTGACATGAACTAAGTTATATCTATTAAATGACTTAAGTGTATTGTCACTCATATGTCAAAATCAATACGAGATTAATAATCTCCACCTTTGACATAAGTCGAAAAACACTTGGTCATGCATAAATAACCTTAACTTATGAGCATAATTCAGATAATCTCTATTCATTAATGGACTTACATACATAATTTCAAAACTTCAAAATTTTACAAAACTTGTGACTTATTATTCATACCTCAAAATTTTATAACTCCCCTTGAGTTGTTCTTTTCTAAATCTGAATACTCTTGGTGAGTAAATCTGTTGTACTGCTATGCACTATGTTGGCTGTGTTTCTGTACTAACTACCCCTTAGTTTTGTCTTCCCAAAACTTATTCATTCTCCCCCTTTTTGACACTTATGTCATGGTTCATACACAAATAGTGTTTTTCTCCAAGAATGATTTATGGACCTCCATTATAATCTTTAGTGCTACATCCCAGTTGTCACATGCTACCTCTAGAGATTTAATTTGAATATCTAACTTGGTAACAAGGTTAACTAGGCCTTCATGAGTAGAAAGATGGGGATCTTTCTTCATCAATATTTCTCTAAAGGCTAGTTCCTTGCACAACACCTCCATGTGAGGGGTCAACATGGATTGGATGCTGATCAATGTAGCCTAAATGTTGGCATCTTAAGCTTGTAATGCTACTAACTAACCTTGTGCTAACAAAAAAATTCTAAAATGAGACCGACTTTGACCAGGAGATTATTGTAGGATGTTACCTATTGACTTCAAATCTCCCTGCAAGTGGGCAATGTGTCTTTGCACTTCTTGTGTGAACAGAGTTACATCACACAACTTGGTATAAAGAGAGAAAATTTTGTCCAACATCTTCTTCACACTATCAATTTTGGTTTCTAACTCAACCTAACTTAGTGCAATGGCACTAGATATATTTTCATTTACCTTGGGTTGAAATTTATTCTCATACCATTCTAGTAATTTTACATTTGTCTCCAAGTCTCATAATTTATCTTCTCCATAGTGTTTGCCAACTACTCAATGATTGGCTTTTCTTCATTAGGTGCAAGTAGGTTGAATGCATCAAGAAATATGTCTTTGATGTCATGTAGTGCTTGTTTCTTCCTATTCTCCCTTCTAAGTAGTTCTTGTTGTTTCTTTCTGGCTAGAGCATCCTATAATATGCTCATTTTCTCTATGGTGATTGATGCAAGATCAAACTTTGGAATTTCAATCACCTTATCTAAGTTGATATTGGTATAAGATGTAGCCTCATAAACCTTAGATGTACTAGGACTAGGCCTTGATGACTACAATGGTGTAGCTTCTACACTCGGCCTATGAAGCGCTTGACTAGGAATATGAGTGACAGTATCTAGTAGGGTAACCAGTGTCCGAATTGCTATATGTTCCTTTGGTTTCATAATCAAGATTGAATATTTAGTCCTATCCTTCTCCTTTTTTGTGATCTCTATTTCAACTTGTGCTTGTGTTGTACGTGCAGGACTAGCTTCCTGGCCTGTTTGGACTGGTGCTCCATCTTTCTCAACTATTAAAACTGCTTGCACTAAAACATTTTGCACCAATGTGTCGACATGTGATGTCACTGTGTCCTTCCTTTGATATATTAAAATAGGTAGTGTAGGTTACACTTCTGTAGATTAAGAGGGGGCAATGAATAATTCTTGAGTTTTCTCCCCTATAAATGCCAATTCTTCCTTCTCAATCTCATCCACATTAACCAATATAGGATGGCTGCATAGTTTTACCTTGGTGATGGAATCAATCAATATCTTCTTCATATCCTCCTCTATTAAGGGATTGATGTTCTAAGTGGTGTTTATAGAGACATCCTTTATCTTTACTTTTTTTGCTTTTTGATCCACTTTGTCTACATGAGGGGGACTAGCACTCAACATATGTACCTCTAGTACATCCTAATCTTGTTGTTGCTCTTCCTCAGTTATAGCCTCTGTATCTTCTTCTTTTACGGTGCCTTCCTCATGTCCTTCCCATATAGATTTATCCTTTGTTATCTCAACTACCTCTTGGTCATCTTTGCCCTTACCTACCTCCTCAGGTGCTTTCTCAATAGCTTGTTCTGTCTACAACCCATAAATAACTTACCATATTTTGGTGCTTTGTTTAACAACCTCCTCAATGTTATTCTATAAAATGTTGAAGGCTGTGTACTTGGGAGAAAATTTGCCCTCATATTTATTAATGGCCATAGTCATAGATGAATTATCCAATTCAGGCATTACTTTAGCTAGAGTAGTCTCTCTGATATTCCTTTCAGTTGTGAGACTTGTTAGATTGTGGTGACTGATCAGGAAAGTACTGTACATACTTCATAAATAGTGGGGTTCGGGGCATCGCCCTGGAATTTTTTTTTTTTTTGGAAGTAGCCGACATGGTAGCCGACATATTATGGCTGACATATGGCCGACATGTTATAACCCTAAAGCGGTTTAATACTTGTATAAAAAGGGCTTAGGGTTGGGTATTTTTTATGTGTGGTGATACGAAATTGGTTCTTGCGGCGGTATTGAGCTGTAAGGGATTACGGATTGTAATCAGGTTGTAATCACTGGATTGTAATAAGATCAGACTTGTTGTTTGGTGGACGTAGCCCAGGGATTGGGTGAACCACGTTAAATCTTGGTGCCTTCTGTTCATTTCTGTGTGTTCTATTATTTTCTGTTATTGGTTATATTTGCATGTAGTTTTTTATTTCTGTCCGTGGTTTATCCTAACAAGACTGTATTTCCACCTTTGTTCAACTCTATCACATAGAATTTTGGGTAAAGAGTTGGCAATCTCAATTAGGGTGGTCTTGAATGTGGCCATCTATTGGAAATATGGTCAGATAGATGTCTTGATGTTTTTCATTTATGGCAACATAAATTCAACATTTCATTTATGCATCTAGAGATAGAAAATTGACTAAGTGTTAGAGAGTTTATATCAGTACAGAGAACATATATTAAGTATACAAATGACTCTTTGAGAGTTAGCTCATGTGAAATTAAGAGAGGCTTCATGACACTATCATGATGATGTAGTTAAGTGTGCAGACATGTATGAATAGTATGATATAAGTTATGGTTAAAATACCAGTACAAGTATTTAATAGAGTAGAACAAAGCATATCAGTAATTAGAGTTGTACAACTTGACGAATTATTTTGGTTACAAAATAATTACTAAGTCATGATGAGCCAACTAAGTGAATAAAAATCCATAAATTATTTTATATTATGTCAAACATGTGAAGCCATGAAGATTGACTATGTAGTAATTTGTGAATGTGCAACGTATAAGTAAAGATCTTATATTGCGTAGTTATTGAGAAGTCGTGAGATGTTGTAGATGTGATGAAAAATAGTATGCAAGCCTTATGTAATGCAAATTCTAATGTATGATCAGAACAAATGTGAAGTACAACAAGCAACAAGTATTGTATGTATATCTATTCTTGTGAAAAAATAAATTATATTATTACATGTTAGGGCAGTGGGCTCTTCTTGCATACATTGTATTTGATCTACCAATTCCTAACAGGGTTGAGGCTTCTAATAAGGTCTAGTCTCCTATCAGGGACTCAAGAAACTATATGTACTTCATAGACTCCTAAGAGGGTCAATATCCTTAACAAGATCCTATTATCTCGTGGGTATCATACCCACTAGGGTTTTCCCTTGGCCAGGGTTTCCCTAGTTAACAAATAATGGTGTTATGAGTTATCTATGTGCATGGTTATATTTACTATTCAACATTGTTGGTTTACTTGCATATGCAAGTGATAAAGTAATTAACAATATATAGCTGTGGGAAAAAGTTTATAGAATACTAATTCACCCCCCCTTTTAGTATTATCTATTTCTAGCAATTAGTATCAGAGCTCAGTTAATTTGACAAGGCTTAACAACTTAAGTAAGATCCCAATGAATATGGAATAGTTGAAGAAAAACCTAGAAGAAGCTCTTGAGTAGATTGATCTTCTTAGAGAGGAAAGAGACACCTTGAAAGATAGATAAAAAGATTCAAAATTGTAAATTGGCAAAATAAAAGATGAGATTGATGATCTGAAATTTGGCAAGGAATCATTTGCATAGACTACTGACAATGATGAAGTAGGAGATCTTCAGAAAGAGAATGAGATCTTGAAAAATGAACTAAAAATAGTTGAGCGTAAGTTGAGTCTTAAGAAAAATAGTGGCATTAGTGAACCAAGACTGAAATCTAAGAATGCAAATCTTAGATCCTAGTTAAGTCAAGTTACATTTGAACTAGATACTATCAAGATTAAACATGATGAGTTAGAAAAGTACAACATTATTGTAAAAGGATAATTAACACAAGCTAAGCAATAGTTAGAGAAACTTTATTCTAGTAGTGAAAAGATATATTAGTAGATATTTCATCAGAGACCACCTTATGACAAGATAGGACTAGGAAAACTGATTGGAGAGAAATCAACTAAGAAAGTTGAAATCAGAAGAGAACTAGATCTAATTATTGAATCCCCTAAGGAATATGATTTGAGTAAGGTAGAATCAAGCACATCCAATGAAGTATGAAAGGAAGTCGAGTTAATTAATTTGTCAACTAAACCTGATGAACCTAAGGAAATAGAGAAAGTTGATAAATCTAAGCAAGTTGATCCACCCAAGGAAGGAAATCACAAGTTCAAAGGTAGATGCTTCATTTGTGATGAAGTTGGACACATGGAAAGAGATTGCATAGGTAAGTCTTTTAAATCCATTACTAATTTCTCTTATTATAATTGTCATGGTTATGGACTTAAGGCAATAGAATGTAAGAAACCTAAGTTTGATGATAATAATGCAAACAATAGAACGTCTAGGAATACTAACCATGCAGGTAATGAAAGAGGAAGATCATAGGATAAATCCAATGATGGAGAGACATCTAATGGAGAGAAGAACCAATTTGTGTGTTACAAGTGTAACAACCCTAGACACATTTCAAGGAATTGTAGAGTACTTGAGAATTTGAAGTTTCCCAAATTATTAAATTAGGATAACAACAAGTGCACAATGAAGTTAGTAACTTAATGCTACATTTTAAAGCCTAAGAATGTCAAAGATAATGACATAGAAAGAATGATGACAAGTTTCCAATTTGAGATGAAATCGAGGTATAGGATACCTCCTTCTATGGTGGAAAAGTAGAAGGATGATTTATATTTCATGTTGGAAATAAATAACACCTGCATGGAAGCAGTCATTCCCAAAGTCAAATTCATTAGGCCTATGGGCTATGAGATGAGGACAAAGATAATTGAAGGGTATGTATAGATCATACTCAAATCTGAGTAGGACACAAAATGCCCTAGATGGGGAACATATGAGGAGAGATCAAGAATAGTCTAGTTTGAACTATATAGTAAAGAGAGCAAGAAAAACATTGAAAAGAAGATATATTCCATTCTCAAGGAATCTGACATGACAAGGGAAGAGTTCAATAATATTAAAGGAATTGTGCTAGAGATGAAGTCTAACTAAAGTGTTGGTAGAAAAACCCATTGCTATGGCAAGACCTTTTGAAGGAGTAACAGTAGCACAACCTTGTGCACAAGATCTTATTGCACCTTTTGTAGCAGTTGCATAAGTGCAACTAATGAGAGCTAGACATGAACAAACCAGGAGGCAGACAGAGGTGGAAGCACCTACTACACAAAGGAAATTAAGAAGATTGGTAAAGGTTAAACAAGAACTTGCACCACAAGCAAAGAAAAGGGCCAAGCAGAGTACCAATGTACTAGGAAAGAGGAGAAAGACCATGCAGATAAGCAGTTTTGAGAGTTTAGAGGAAGATACTAAAAATAGACCTATTGAATAAGATGCATAGAAAGCAAGGATTGCAATAGGCAAGAAAGTATGGAAACAAAAGGAAGAAAATATAAATATGCAAATTATAAATGATAATGATTTTGTTTAGTTAAATATTTATTATAGTGTGTATAGTAGTATGGATAGGAGATAGTTAGAGAATGTTGTTATAGGAAATGTGATTTTGAAGAATACAAGTTTTGAGAGTATATAAAATAAGATTCCTAAAGACCCATACAATAGGTTCGTTAATAGGAAGAAAATGGTATTAGAAGAAGATCTAAACACGACGATCACATCAATAAATAAGTTATGTGATGTTGGATCAAAAGAGGAGTCATACAAAGTTTTGAAGGGTATAGACCTTTTTTGAGGAACAAAAGAAGAGAAATTCTTCTAATGGGAGGTAACTATGAAGAAGTTAGGCAAGAAACTACAGAGGCTATGATAAAATATATGTCCTTAGTACCTAAGGTGAGTGTGCAAATCAAAGCTGATAGTCCAATATATGTACACGAAGAAGAAGATGAAGAGGGGACACAACAAACACTTTCACCACCTCACATTGTTATGGGTATTAAATTCATGTAAGTGGATAGTACACACATAACAATAGATGTCAAAGAAAATCCCTTTGCAACATTTGACCAATCTATTGTTGGCAATATCACTGCTTATAGTAGCTCAGATGATGAGGAAGAATACAAGAAGAAGGAAGAATGAGAAATAAGGAAACAAGAGGCAGAAGAAAAAAGATAGAAGAAAAGAAATGCAAAGAAGATGAACAAAGGAAGAAGAGGAGAAGAAGAAGAAAGAAGTAGAGGAGAGGAAATAAAAAGGAGAGGAATAAAAGAGAGCATAAGAAAAGAAGAAGAAAGAAGAGGAAGAACATAAAAAGAAGGAAGAAGAAGAGAAAAGGAAGAAAAAAGAGGAAAATAAGATAAAGGCTACTATAACCTCAATAGTATTAGTAGCTGGAACATTAGCAACAATATCTATTCTATCTAATTATGAAGATCAAAAAGAGATAATGGGAACTTTGAGCAAATTGTTTGAGAAAAACAAGTTTGTAAAGTCTTTGGAGAAGACTATTGCTGAAGTCTTGGAGCAGATGCAAAAGATAGTTTGCAAAACTAGAATAAATCCAGGCTTGTCGGTAAAGGCGAAAGAATTGATGAAGATCTTTGATAAGGAATTCAAAACCTTAGCTGAGGTAGCTTTAGCACAAGCCCAAGTTACTCATAATGCAACTCTATTTAACATAGTGTGTACCAATATGCACAATGATCTAAAGACACTTGATAGAAACATCAAGGAACTAAGATAGTGTATTGATCAAGGTAAGATGTTGTATGAAAATTGTGCAATGTCTTACAATTACTTATCATATTTTGATGAAAAGATAAAAAGCCATTTGAGTGAGCTTCAGTTACTCACTACAAGATTGCAACATCCAGAGGTCAGAATTGAGGATTTTGAAATTGAAATTAAGAAAATCTACAATGCTATCAGAGGCATTGAGTTTGGAAAGGAGAAGATATTAAGGAGATTCTCTATTCTCAGAGAGTATTTTTCACCCAAATTTGTCATGTTTTAGACGTAGTTAGAGGAATGTCTTACAACGCAGAATTCCTATGACAAATTTTTCTATACTGACTTTAGCATAGTTGAAGTGGCATCTTATGCACTTTGCACACTCATCAACATATCAAATATAGTAAAAGGAAACTAGAAGAAGGACTTTGACATGAAGAAGATTAATTTTGTAGATTGTATATCCAGAATGATGAACTAATCATCAACAAGCAACAAGTTTTGTGATATATTTTTTTGACACCTTTGTCATTGATGTCAAAGGGGGGGTATTATATAGAAAGTTTTATATATGTAAATGTATATGTAAGGGGGAGCTTATGTATGTATGAATGTAAACAAGTGATAAGGAATGTAATGCTCGATTAAAATATGAATAAAATTGTTATGTTTTGAAGGCAAGGTTTGTAGTTACTTTTATGTGTTTTTGTTATGACATCATTTTGGGACTTAGTAAAATTTCCAAAATGTTTCCATCAATGGAAAAGTGGAAAATTATTGGCAATATGGTTAGATGGATGTCTTGATGTTTTTAATTTATGGAAACATACATTCAACATTTCATTTATGCATTTAGAGATAGAAAATTGTCTAAGTGTTAGACAATTTACAATAGTACAGAGAAAAATATTAAGTATACAGGTGACTCTTTGAGAGTTAGCTCATGCATAGTTAAGAGAGGATTTATGACACTATCATGATGATGTAGTTAAGTGCACAAACATGTATGAACAATATGACGTAAGTTATGGTTAAAATACTAGTGCAGGTATTTAACAGAGCAGAACAAAGCATATCAGTAATTAGAGTTGTACGACTTGAAGAATTGTTTTAGTTACAAAAATAATTAATAAGTCATGATGAGACAACTATGTGGATAATAATCCATAAGTTATTTTATATTATGTCAAATGTTTGAAGACATGAAGGTCGATTGTGTAGTAAATTGTGAATGTGCAAAGTATAAATAAAGATCTTATATTGTGCAGTTAATGAGAAGTTGTGAGATGTTGTAGATGTGATGCAAACTATTATGCGAGCCTTATGTAATATGAATTCTGATGTATGATCTTAAAAAATGCAAAGTGCAATAGACAAAAAATATTGTATGTATATCTATTCTTGTGAAGAACTAAATTGTATTATTGCATGTTAGGGCAATGGGCTCTTCTTGCAAACATTATATTTGATCTACCAACTCCTAATAGGGTTAAGGCTTCTAACAAGGCCTAGTCTCCTAACAAGGACTCAAGACATTATATGTACTTCATAGACTCCTAATAGGGTCAATATCCTTAATAGGGTCCTATTGTTTAGTAAATTATCTCATGGGTATCATCCCCACTGGGGTTTTCCCTTGACTAGGGTTTCCCTTGTTAAAAAATATTGGTGTTATGAGTTATCTATGTGCATGGTTATATTTACTATTCAACATTGTTGGTTTACTTTCATATGCAAATTATAAACTAATTAACAATATACAGTTGTGGGAAAAAATTTGTAGAATATTGATTCATCCCCCTCTTAGTATTATCTATTTCTAACACCATCATTTTATATAAAGATTCCCGAACCTTATTCATTTCTACCTTTCCTAGTTTGTCAAACTCAACATGTATGAAACTTGACAAATCTACATTGTTCTTAATGTTATCACACAAGTTGTCTAAATTAGAAGAGGGATTGTGGCTTACCACTTTGAATTGGTTGTTTTCATTTGACTCAGTCCTCTCCTCATTTGATTCAGCTAGAGCTATATATTTCCTCCTTTGCCTCTACTTAGGTTCATCTTCCTTGGTAGTTGTACTACCTCTCTTGCCTTTAAGCTTCTCAACTTCTTGAGTCTTCTTAGCAGTAGCTCTTGTGCTAGCCTTGGTGACAAGAATTGTAGGCTTTTGTTGTGAAGGTTTCACTTTCTTGGGTTTCCTTGCTGTTGGCTTCTTTTCTTTTCTCTTTTTCTTTTCTATAGCAATAGGTGCTTCATTGGCTTCTTCTCCCTTAGCAACTCCACCAAAATTTGTTTCTTCCTCTCCTTGGTCCTCACTTTGATCCCATGTGAGAGAAAGTGGTGCTTGGGCAGGTGTATCTTCTTTATCATCTTCATTATCCTCTTCTTCTTCATTTCTTTCTGCCTCCACCAAATTGTTCCTTGAGCTTTTTCACAATTTTGTTCTTCTTCCTCTTCATAGAAGCTGTCTTCATATCCATTGTGATTTTAGACTTGGCTACATCATAGTTTCCAAATACAATAGCCTTCTTATCTACTTCATCTGCCAGTAAAGCAATGATGGATGTAGATGCCTCATCCACATTAATTTCATGAGGCAATGGCTTGAGCCATCTAACCCTTGGAATGAAAACTTGAACATAAGTGAAATCAACATCAACTAGAAAATAAACATCATTGTAATATTTCTCTACTAGTAACATTGGTATTCTCAGTCTTTGTTTCATTGACTTCTTAAAGTCTTCAAAATAACTTGTCATTATAGTCTCAAAATTATCTACAAGTTTCTTTATGTGTTCCCCAATCTGTGCTACAATAGATCTGTTGGTCTTCCAAGAAACATTGTTAAATGAGGGAAAAGTGTTCTACATGTAGAAAAATATACAAACAAGTATTGAACTAAATTTGCATTGTGCATTTCTTGTCTTTCTTATGGCTCCCAATATTTCTCATAACTGTTGGAGTTGTAACTCGACTAGGTAATAAGAATGGTCATTCTTTACTACCTTATAACCTAAATCCACAACTATACATGGTACATTATTCAATCTACTAGATTGAAAAAACTTATTTACAATTACTCTTACTATAAATATAGTTAGGGGATTAGTGATTGTATCTATGGTTATCCCTCTCTTGTTCCATACTACCCCTGTATTCTTCTCAATTGCCTCTTTTGCATCACTCCTCATAGTCTTTGGTCTGTCTAGGGTAGGATACCCTATTACTCTTTGAAGAATCCTCTTTGTGATCTTGATAGGGCTATCTTCTAACCATATAAAGTTGTCATGTATTCTACTAAGAAGTATCTTAATCCACTCTATCTTGAATACATCAGAAAAATCTAGGGCACGGGTTAACCCTTTCTTCTCTACAATATTTTTCCTCTTTAAGCACTCCATTTTCACACAATTTTCCATACAAGTCTCTGATTTCCATGTCTCCTATACTCCCTACCTTACAAGTGTAGCAACACCTTATATCTTATATCATTAAAACTTGTGGTGGTATCATAGATAACACACCAAATGAGTCTCCTTTGTATGCAATATCAAAAATTTCCTAAAAATGTGGTTGTGTAATCTCATTACTAATCAACTGTATATTTAAAACATATTTTCCTTCCTTAACCACAATGACATAAGAGCTAGACACTGTTACAACTATCTAGGGTTTGAATAAATTCAAACAATGTAGTCGACACATAATAAATACTTTGAAAAATCTAACATTAGGTGGTGAGTAGTAGTTGAATCTGATTTGCAAATGCTTGAATCAATTTCTCCAATTCACCTTATGCTCTTCGTGTTCTCTTTAATCTCAAATTATTGCAAATCAGTCAAAATATGACATAATAACCCTTGAAATTTTGCAATAAATGCTCAGTGTTTACACAATTGTAAGCTCGACTCCAATAGTAATTTTGACTCACTTGACTTCCATGTAATTTATACCACACTTGGCAACTACAGTGATCTTGGCCAACACTATCACCTTGAATAGCTTGACATCAACTAAATTTTTACTGGACAACAACAATGAAACTTTTCATGCTCGACAACAACATAAAACTTTTCATGCTCAACAACAACATGAAAACTTATATATTTCTTCTAGGTTCTAACCAATACTTTGCATCTTAGTTCATGAATATATGATATTTTCATAATTAAATCCTTAGGACTGATGTATAATTGAACTTTGAAATATCAATCCCACATATACATCTTGCTTGCCTAGTTGGGGGTGGTGTGATCGCTTGATCCATTGGATGAAGTGATCCCATCTAAACTTGTCATGCTGCAATCTTCCTTTCTCTTCCATGTCTTATTCATCTACACTTTGACTTCCTCAACATAAACCTTTCCTTTGACTTTATTGAATTCACTGATAGGTGATTTTGACCTTGTTGGGTAATTTTTGCTGATGTGACCAATCTTCAAATAGTTAAAACATGTAGTTTGACTCAACCATCTACTGTAGTCACTTTTGAAATGTCTTCTAATTCAATTCTTAACAACATGTCCATACTCTTGAAAATAGTGACAACTATACCTTGTCTTGTAATCCCAGTTGTAGGATCTATTGGTATGGTTTACCTTAGCTTGCTTGTTTGATGACTAGTTAGGCTTGGATCTACACTCATATGCTCTATGTCCATACTTCTTATAGTTGTAGTAGTAACCTTCAAATCTTTGTTTACTTGTAATCTTGGTCTTTCATTCATGTGCTTGATGTCCTTGATTATTGCACTTATGTCAGCTACCCACGAATTTCTTCTTAGGGTTTTGATTTGCATTGTTTCTCTAGTAAAGTAGGTTTGTAGTTCTTACCTTTGTTGTTTCTTTGTTCACCACTTTTAGATGATTCTCCTTCTTTAGTCTTGGTGTATCCCAATCTAGTAGTATCATCATTAGATCTAGGAGATCTCATTAGTTTCTCATAATACTTGATGGCTTCACTAGGTTTGTTGAAACTTTCAACAAATTCTTTTTCTCTTTTCAAATCATTTCTTAGTTGTTCATTCTATAATCTCAAGGTTGTGATCTCAATATCCTTTCCATTCAATTTATGATTTGTAATCATCATCTGATTCATCATTTCTAGTTGCATGTGAGCAATCCTATTTACCTTTGATGTCTTCTCTTCTAGTCTGTTGGTCAGTATCCTTTTGTCATTTTCAATCATGACTATGTCTTCCTCAACTTCCATTTTCTGCTTGGTCACCTCATATAGCAATACTAGTTGGAATTCTTGTTCTATCTTAAGATTTCTGACCTCTTTAGTTAGGGCACCATTCTTTTCCATCATATCTACAACTGTTGCATCAAATTTACTTGAGTTTCCATCTGCAAACAATTTAGTAGTGTCTTCCTCTTGGTAATGTGTGTCATTCTCCTCAATAACTATCTATTTCTTTCTCTTTAATGAGCACTTCAACTCATCTCTTTCTCCATTCGGTTGATGTTGGGCAACATGGATTTTAATCTTTTGATTCTTAATAGTCTTTCCCAACTTGTAGACTTCTATCTTGAAGATCTTTCACAACTCTGATGCCAATTGTTGGAAATACAATAGGGAAAGTAAATTCTAAGAGGGGGGGGGGGGGGGGGGCTATGAATCAATCCTTCAAAAATTTAACCATAAAATCATTCACCACACATCCATCTCACAATTTGCATGTAAACTAGAATACCAAATTAAACATACTCATCTATGGCATGAAAATAAATAAACATTCCACACATATGTGACTCAAGATATTTGGTTACCTAGAAACCCTCATATGAGAAGGTAAAACTAAGGTGAGGATGACACCACAAATCTTCAGTACTATAGTTGTAAAGTGTATCCAATGAAGGTTACAATGTTTGATCATTAACTATGATCTACCTTGTGAAAGGTCTACCCTTGTAAAGGCTTACAAGATTGTTAGATCTTACCCTGTTAAAGGATTTCAACACCCTATTAGGAGCATGCCTGATTAAAGGACTTAAACTTAAAATGAAGTAAGCATCTTGTTAAAGGATTTACAATAGCCTATTAGGACTACTCTGTTAAGAGATTTAACTGATTCACCTGTTAGAATGTCTTAGCAATGATCCTATAGTTAGCACTCTGCTGCTAGATAACATATCACCTCTTTGCATGTATCTTTTGTTAGAATACTTTAGAATAACTAGGGGGGTGTGAATCAGTTATCTAAGGTCTAGATGTATAAATAAAACTTTTCATAGCTTTAGTGAACCCATAAAACATTTATACTCATGCATGCATCCATAAGATTATGCAATCACTAATAAATTTGTAGGTTATATCAAATCAACTTGTAGAAATGTAAATCAACACACTTGACACAATGATTTACATGGAAACCCAATTTGGGAAAAACCACTAGTAATATGCTACTCTTTTTCACTCTTCTAAAGTGATGCCCTCTGAAATGCCAACCTTGTTAAAGGTTACAATACACACTGTTAAATGTGACCTTGTTATAGGATATATTTCAATCACCTCATTAGGAGTGAGCCTTGTTAGAGGACTTTAGGCCATTCACTTGGAATGCCACCCAGTTAAATGATTTACAAATGACTATTAGGTCAACCTTAATCCAAAGGATTTACCCTAGACTGATACAATTGTTAAAGAGTCAAAGTAAGGCTTTGATCTGATACAACTTACAACTTTACTTGCAAATTATAGATCTCTGTTTAGTCCTCAATTCTACTTGGCCTTCATACTTTGTAGCTCTAATAGATTGTTCACCCTTCAAGAATTCATCTCCTTAAGCTTTCTTACTTAACATTGCAATACATACTCTTCTCTTAGGTCACTTGATGAAGCAAAACCCTTGAACCCTTGTCTCCCTTATGTTCTTGCACATTACAACTTTTCTTCATGACCAAACATTCCTATAAGTAGGAAATTAAGATATTTTTCCACTCATTTTTCATCATCCAAATTAGGGTTCGGATGGATTAGGTAGGATACAATTTATCTACCCCACATCTCATATCTATTCTAAAAAATTCTTCTAGAATCCACTTTGAATTTACCTAAAAATGGTTTACCTCAAATTTTGTGCCACCAGCTCATCAACCTTATCTTCCACTTGGTTCACAAAATTCAAGAAAACAAACTTGTCAGCTCAGATTCATCAAATCTTCAATCTTTTAAATAATGCAATAGCTCAACATTATCAACCTTCTGATGCTCAACACATATTGTGTTGCTCTACATCCACTGTGAAATTACGCAACATGAACTAAAGTTTACTGGTGCTCGACATCAACTAAAATTTACTCGGCATCAACTATTTTTCTTGGCATACACTAGAATGAACTTTTACTTGGCACCAACTAATTTTTTGCTCCGCTTGCACTGACTTTTCTCAACATCTACTATGCACTTAGTCAAGCTTGATAGACAAACTTTTTATATCTTGTTCTTCTAAACTTTCTAAGTGTAAACCAACCTTTGTAACCTTAAGTATATTATCAATTCATCATGTCATCACTATCTTAACTGATCCTTGTACTCATTACAAAATCATAACTCAACCTTTCCTCTAGGTGCTATTGTTACATCTTTTGATCAAATCCTCTTCATCAATCAACTGAGTGATAGTACTTGAATCTTATAAGCAGCTGTCTTACTAGAAAATAACAAGTTTGACATCAGTGACAAGATAATAATTGAAACACATAATCTTCTTCAATAATCTCCCTCTTCAATAATCTCTCTGAATAATGATGTATTCAATTAGATCTCAACATATTTGATCCTCTCTAATGAGATGTATCACTTCTATCCTCTGTCTTCCTCTAATTGATTCTGCAATTCATAACTTGATGATTATCATAACTCCTTAGTCACCATGAATGCTCTATTTTCCTATGCAGACTTCTCTTTTCACACATATAATGTTTTAGGGTTTACCATCCTTAAGAAGGCCTAGGTGACTTAGGGTTAGGTATAAATCAACGATTGTGATGATATCTTCTCTACGAGGAGAAGTTCTAAAGAGAAATTCTCTATCATGTGCTCTCTTCTATGAGAGAAAAATATAAGGTGAAAACCCTTTTCTACCACCCTATGACTAAGTTCATGGTAGTTACTGTTGGTCTTAGAATACTTTTGACATTTTAGTGTCAACACACTTAATCACTTTTTACATTGAAGCCAAGTACACTATGTATGCTGAGCCACAATTGGTGCTGAGTCAAAATTCCAACAAGTGTCGAGTGACTTTAGGTGCCGAACATTATACAGGTGTCGAGTGATACATAGATGCTGAGTCATAGTTGATGCCGAGAAAACTAGGATGCTTCATATGCCGAGTGAGCCAGAGTTATACATGTGCCAAGCAAGACATGATGTAATAGGTGTCGAGCAAACTAGGAGAGTATATGTGTCCAGCACCAGTAGTCCAATATGTGCCGAGTAATACATAATCAACATATGAGTTTATGCCCTCACAAACTAAGATGTAAACCTTTTTGGAGTTGACATAAAATGATTTCGAAGCTGAACAAGGATAAGATTGAATCTTTTTCATTTCTTATGTAATTAGCATGCAACCAATCAAAAAAATGGAGAAGGCATGCAACCAATGAGAAAAATGCAAGGAATGAGTGAGAACTTAAGATTCAATATGGATTGTAGATCCATACCTAATCCTAAGTCTTCACAATCTTTAAAAGGAGAATGAAAACTTCATTGTAAGTGTGGATGGAACAGTGTATGGGAAAACTATAGCAAAATTCAGAGTGAAGTATGAAAGACTTAGAGGAACAGAGCAACAATTATATATCTAGTTGTTCAGAACAAAGCAAGGGATACAAATAGATATTAGATCAAGCAAGGATCACATCAAAGTGAGTAAAACAAGTGCCTAAAATTAGTAATTGAAGATTGTGCAATTAGGTCAAGAGTTTCTAATACTCTCTAGCCATTGTATTAGATAGTCAAAATCCTATGTTGATAGGTTAGCTTAAGAGCTATTTTGTAGATCCTTTGAAGAGGTGACTAAATCCTTTAATTGGGTGACACTTCATGTAAATTGTTTGTAAATCCTCTAACTAGGTCACTATTTACACAGTGTAAAGCCTTTAATAGGGCAGGCCTTTCACAAGGCCATCAGAAGTGGTCAAACAATTATTGTTGTAGTAATTTTTGTGGGTATCATCCCCACCCCAATTTTACCTTCTTATTCCTGGAGGGCTTTTGGGTTACCAAATCTGGTGTTATGTGTGTTATTGCATGTGTTTGCTTTATGTTTATTTAATATGTTTACATGCATGCATCTTATTTTTCGTTATTTGATTTAAAGGATTAGAAAAGATTAAAAGTGTGGTACTTCTGATTGACCCCCTCCAGAAGTACTCTTCTCATTTTGAACATTCCAACAATTGGTATTAGAGCACTAGTTCTCATAAGGAGAAGCCTAACAACTTAGAGAAAAGGTTTGAAGATGAAAGTCTTCAAACTTGGGAAGATCATTGACAATCAGGTAATTGATGTGCATCTTGCTCGACATAAATTGGAAGAAACCAAAGAAGAATTGAGAAAATCCTTAAAAAGAAGGAAGGATATAACTATAGCTGAAAATGACATACACTACAAGGAGATTGATACCTCACAAGCATTTTCCAATGGAGATTCTAAGGAATCTAAAGTAGCAATAGTATAATTGATCGAGAAAAATAGAGCACAAGTTGAAGAAATTAGATTACTCAAGCTTGAACAAGAGTCACAAGCCATAATGCTTTGTGAAGTGACTGAACAAAACAAGAGAACCATTGAAGACAAGGCCATGATAGAAGATGACAAGAGAAATATTACCAATAGACTAGAGGAAAAAATAATTGAGTTTGAAAGAATCTCAAACATGTAGCTGGACACCTTAAGCCAGATGATGTATGCTCATCATGAGCTAAATATGGAAGACATTGAGATCAATACATTGAATATACAAAATGATCAACTGCAAAATGAATTGAAAAGAGAGAAGGAGATAATAGAAAGTTTTAACAAACCAAATGAGGCTATCAAGTACTTTGAGCAACTACTGAAATCACCAAGGGCTAGTAATGACACTTTAGGACTTGGTTACACCAGCACTAAGTAAGGAGAATCATCTAAGACTGTAGAAGAAAGGAGCAACAAAGGTAAGAATACTAAACCTACTTGTCATTTCTATGGTAAAAAGGGACATACCTCTAATGTATGCAGCAACAAGAATGGTCATCAACATAATAAGCCTAAAAATTCAAGCTTTTGTCACAAGTGCAAGAAACAAGGACATCAAGCACATGAATGCAGAACCAAGACCATAAGGACACCAAGATTTGAAGGACACTGCTACAACTGCAAGAAGTATGGACATAGAGCATTTGAATGTAGATCAAAGCCTATGTGGCCACCTAATTAGCTTGCAAAGGGAAACAATCATGCAAATCACTACAACTGGGATTACACCAATAGGTATAACTATCACTATTGTTAGGAGTATGGACACATTCCTGAAAAATTGCATAAGGACACATTTTAGAGGGAATTACAACAGATGGTTAAGTCAAACCACATGTTTCAGTTGCTTCAAGACTGGACATGTCAATACGAACTGACCAACAAAGTCAAAAGAACCCAAGATAGAAGCCAACAAAGGAAAAGAGAAGGTTGATGTTGAAAAAATAAGAGGGCAAATGAACAAGACTTGGAAGAATAAAGATGAATGCAACACATCAAATGGAGAGATCACTTCACCCAAAAGGTCAAGTGATCACACGTCATCCAACTAAGCAAAATAAATATAGATGGGACTGGTATGCAAAGCTGTATCCTACATCAGTCCCAAAGAACAAAGAAGTACTACAAAGGAGAAATCTGCATGAGCAAAAATGCCAAGTCAAAATTTGAAGTTTTTCCAAATACTGTCGAACTGTCCTCAAATGCCAAGTAAAGCTCCAATAGATGTCAAGTTTCTAATAGTCACCAAGTTGATGGTTGATGTTGAGTTGAGATATGTCAATGGAAGTCGAGTGAAGTTGAAATTTAGTAGAGGTCGAGTAAACAAAATACAATGGGAGCTGAGTCATGTTGAATCATTCAATTGCCAATTTTACAACTATATGCATGAAGCATTTAATGCTAGGTTTTGATAGGTATAAGGCCAAATTTTGCTCATTTTCATGCCATTCAAATGCATAGCAAAGAAGAGAAATGAGCAGGAGTGATCATACAACAACCTTGAACCCATTTGCATCAATTTCAATAGTGATTCAATATACATTTCAATGATCTAAGGTATTTATCAAGTGCCAAGCTACACAGAGTTAAAGTTTTTAATACATTTAAACCCTAGTTTAGTATAATGGCTTCTAGTTCAAGAAACCCCAACGGAAAGGAAGGTCACGAGGTTCAGTTAATGAGTAATGAGGTCAAACAACCCGAGTTTAGGCCAATCCTAGAAGTTGCCTACAGAAACGACCCAGCTGGCATATTGTCTATCATTCCACCTAAAGTTGTCATGGTGCAAGATGTGAGAAAATGTTATAACTGCAAGATAGGTGTAGTAGGTGATCTAGAGATATTCCAAGCCTATGAAAAACTATGTGAAAACAAGATTCTGAAGGACAAATTCCAAATTGTTGAGAGAAAGGGTTTGACCAATGCCCTAGTTTACCCTATTGGTTTCAAAACTAAATGGATAAGGATTGTCTTGAGTAGAATTCATAATGGATGGAAATAGGACCAATAAATATTACCAAAAGAATAGTTCATATGGCTACAGGTTTCCTAACCCTAGATTAGCCTAAAACCCTATGCAGTGATTCCAAAGAGATCATTGAAAGAAATACAAGAGCCAAATGGAATAAGAGGGGTACGACTATTAACACTATTACCGATCCTCTTCTAGACTTTGCTGTAAAAGTAATATCCCACAAATTTTATCAATCCAATAGATTGAATGGTGTGCCATGTATAGCTATTGATGTAGCCTATAAACTGGTAAAGAAAGATCACACATATGATCTGTCAGAACTAATGTTGTAGCAAATAAATGAAAACCTAGGAGAAATAAGGAGATCAAAAGGTGCTCAATGCAAATTTGGTTCAGTTCTTATGTGTATATTCTTTTATGTCATGAAAGAGTTTCCTTCTATTGGAAAGGTGAATTGGAACCCAATTAAAAATAAAATCACACAAATCAATGAGTTCATTGATCAGATGGGTGACAATTTTGAGGCCCAAATGATGAGTTATTTTTAGGATTTTAAGAAATCCATGAAGCAAAGGGTTAGAATACCAGTTTCACTAGTGGAAAAACACATCAATGACATATGCTTTTTGGTTGACATTGATTATACCTACATCCAAGTAGCAATACCAAGAGTAAGATGGCTAAGGCCATTGGGTTATGAGCTTGATATAGATGAAGCCTCAACAAAAATCAAAACATTGCTTGTAGAAGAAATAGATAAGGCAACTCCTCACTTTGGCACATATGATGTTGTCAAATCTAAAGTTGAGACAAACTTGAAGACATCCTCTGTTATCAAGAAGAAAGATAAATTAGTAAAGAAGATAAAGAAGAAACTTAAGGCAAATATTGAAGGAGAAGTAGGTGGTGAAGAAGAAGAGGAAGAAGTAGAAGGAGAAAGTGAAGAAGAAGAAGAGCAAGGGCAAGACCTAATAGAGCTGACACAAGGCTTAGGAGAAGACAAGGAGGAAGGTGTTGAGGAAGAAGAAGCCAAGGAAGCACCTACAGAAGCTGAGCAAAAGAAAAGAAAGGTAAAAACTTAGCCCGCAACTCAACCCAAGCTTAAGAAGGTCACTAAGCCTGCACAAGCTAAGCCAACACCAGCAACAAGGGCTACTACAAGGGCAACAACACAAAAGGCCAAAGAGGGACCAAAAGAGAAGAAGAAGGCTAGTGAACATCCTACTAAAGAGCCAAAGAAAATAAGAAAGTATGTGGCACAACCAGATACAAATGATCAAGAGAGAACAGAATCAGAGGACCACAACCAATTCAGAGTGGTAAGTCATCCTCCAAAGTCTGCAATTGATAAACTTTGTGAAAAGATTAGGAATGCAGATTTAAATGACTTAAAGACTCTTGATTTCAATAAGCTTAGCAGAGAAGAGAAAAATAAAGTAGATGAATCTATGTATTCCATGATGGCAGAATTTAAAAACACACCTCTAGAACTTGACAATACCATGCCCAAGAAACTGTATGAGATATTTGAGAATAAATGACATTATTGTCTAAAAATGGAAAGGGAGATCAGAGAATCTACCCTAGCTCAAGTAAAGCTTGATATGACAAAAGGTCAAATAACAAAGGCTAATAAGAAACATGGTGGAAAATTTTCACCTAAGTATAGAGCCTTCAACATCCTTCAAAACAAGATTGAGGATGTAGTGAATAAATCCACACAATTGTGGAAAACAATTAATAAGATAATTGATAAAAAATAAGAGGAAACAAATAAGGCAAAAACTAGTGCCAAGGAAAAGATAGAGGAAAAGAGAAAAAAGAGAAGAAAGGAGAGGAAGAGAAGCAAGAGGAAGAGAAGGAAGCAACAACAAGAGCAGATGAAGAAAAGAAGAAAGAGGAGGAAGATAAGAAAGATGAGGAGGATAAAGAAAAAGGAGAGGAGGAAGAAACACAAAAAGAAGATATGGCAACAACTGAACAATAGCAAGAAGAGGAATAGAGTGTGCAAAACACACAAATGCCACCTCCTAGCCCTCCTCATATAACCGTCACACCTATAGATACAATAACTATTAAGGATGTTCTTGACAATTCAGCTCAAAAGATAAATCTCCTAATTGTAGAGGATCTCTCCAAGATCCTTCACCAATCCACTTTACAGGCACAGTTATGCACAAGCCCTATATTAGTGAGTGTAGATGAACTACATAAGGTAGTAGCAAAACCACAAAGAGAAAAGGTGAAACCACAAGAACCACCTTTCACATATACAGTTACTAGTACAAAAATAATTTTGATGCTTCCACCACCTCCAGCAATAGGTGATACAATACAAAAGCCAAGTGTAGAGGAAGGAAAATCTAATGAAAAGTGTGATACATCAAAGGAAAAAGAGCAGGCCACCACACAAACATTGGTAGAACTACAAAAAACAAGCACTCCTACAAAGACCCTTCAAAAGCTGAGCACTGAAGCCATACCATTACAAATTTCAACTCCAGGCTCAAGCTCAACCAGAGTGGCTAGGGTACTTCACTATGGAGACCCTGAATTAGATGAAGACATAGTAATACCTTCCTATGACTCCAAGACCATCACCATGGCTCATATCATAGAAATTCAAAATGCTTTAGATAGAAGGAAGAGGCAAGAGATACTTAGAAAAGAGCATAAACACAAGCAAGCATTGAATGACATTAACGACATCTTTATGGATGCATTCAACTTGCAGTCACCAGATGAAGCAAAGCCCGTAATAGAACAACTATCTGATATAGTTGACCAAGTGACTAGTGAAGAATAGGACATCAATGTTAAACTTATGGAATGGTTTGAGAGAAAATATTAGGGGAAAGTAAATGAGAATATATCAAGTGGTATAGCAATTGAATAAGTTGAATTGGCCAAGAAAATTAATAAGGTCAAAGTTGTACTTGAGAATATTTTCTCATTATACAAGAAATTGTGTAATTTTTCCAACTTCACATAAGAAACAAATTGAAGTATATTGAGCTTCGAAACAAATTTGAAGATTTCTAGCATGCAACTGCCAAAAGATCTAGCTCAAAGTAAGAAGCATTTTGCACAATTGCTTCACACTCAAAGGGAGTTAGTTGTACTCACAGCAGAGGAAGCCAATATAAAGGCTAAATTGATGAAAATTCAATCCTCCATAACCCCACACTTGGAGGTCCTCCATAAGGAATAAGTCTATGCTGAAACTATTTTAAAGAAAGATCCAAATCTTTCTACATTGGATGGACTTGTACATTTTGTTGCAGAGACTGCCATCCAACACAAGTCACTTGACATTTCTTTGGAGAATTGGGATGCAACTCTGAAAACAATAATGGAGGTAAACGACACGTTTTTGGCTAAGTATGGTATTACTCCTTAGAACCCTTTGACATTAGTGTCAAAAAGGGGGAGATATATGTTTTAGGGGAGATATAAGGGAGATATAATATTTTGATGAAGATATAACTAAGGGAAGAATACTAAGTTTTGATTACATTCTTTCATGGGGAGATATGTAATAAGACAAAGTGAGGGGGAGATACAAAATTTTGGCAATCATATGGAAGATAGCTCTATTCCATATAAGATTTGATACAAAATGCAAAAATTCCATAACTCTGATAGATCAGATACAGAACATAGGTACAGAATACAGGAATAGGGAAAAAGACAAAGAGTATCAGGCACATTAGTACAAAATTTTGGTTTCAAGAATGTCAAGGCACACTCAACTTAGGGGTAGTAACAAGTTATTTTGAACAAATTTTGAAATTGTGTACATATGCAAAACATATTGGATAGGGCACTAATAAGTACATATTAGTAATGATAAGTGTTTTTGACACTCATGTTAAAGGGGGAAATTGTTGGTCTTAGAATAGTTTTGACATTCAAGTTTCAACACACTTAATCACTTTTTTACATTGAAGTTGAGTACACTATGTATGTCGAGCCACAGTTGGTGTCGAGTCAAAATTCCAACAGGTGCCGAGTGACTTTAGGTGCCGAGCATTATATAGGTGTCGAGTGATACATAGATGCCAGAGTTATACATGTGCCGAGAAAGATAGATGTAATAGGTGCCAAGCAAACCAAGAGAGTATATGTGCCAAGCACTAGTAGTCCAGTATGTGCCAAGTAACATAGAATCAACATATGAGTTTGTACTCTCACAAACTCAGATGTAAACCATTTTTGGAGCTAACATAAAAGGATTTCGAAGGTGAACAAGGATAAGATTGAATATTTTTCATTTCCTATGTAATCAACATACAACCAATCAGAAAAATGGAGAAGGCATGCAACCAATGAGAAAAATGCAAGGAATGAGCGGGAACTTAAGATTCAATATGGGTCATAGATCCATACCTAATGCTAAGTCTTTACAATCTTTAAAAGGAGAACAAAAACCCCATTGTAAGTGTGGATGGAATAGTGTATGGGAAAACTATAGTGAAATTCAGAGTGAAGTGTGAAAGACTTAGAAGAATAGAGCAGTAATTATATATCCAGTTGATAAGAATAAAGCAAGGGATATGAATAGATATTAGATCAAGCAAGATCACATTAGAGTGAGCAGAACAAGTGCCTAAAATCAGAAATTGAAGATTGTAAATAATTAGGTCAAGAGTTTCTAATACTCTCTAGCCATTGTATTAGATAGTCAAAATCCTATGTTGATAGATAGGTTAGCTTAACAACTATTTTTTAGATCCTTTGAAGAGGTGACTAAATCCTTTAACAGGGTGACACTTCATTTAAAGTGTTTATAAATCCTCTAACTAGGTCACTATTGACACAAAGTAAAGCCTTTAACAGGATAAGCCTTTCACAGGGTAGACCATCAGAAGTGGTTAAACAATTAGTGCTGTAGTAGTTTTTGTGGGTATCATCCCCACCCCAGTTTTACTTTCTTATTCCTGGAGGGTTTTTGGGTTACCAAATATGGTGTTATGTGTGTTATTGCATGTGTTTGCTTTATGTTTACTTAATATGTTTACATGCATGCATCTTATTTTCAGTTATTTGATTTAAAGGATTAGAAAAGGTTAAAAGTGTGGTACTTCTGATTCACCTCCCCTCTCAGAAGTACTCTTCCCATTTTGAACATTCCAACAGTTACTATTTCACATATGATATGTAATGAAAGGTGATGATCTTTCATTAACATATATAAACAAAAGGTAACCATTATAAGATAATGATCTTGTAAATGGTAAACCTGTTATCATGGTTCTTTGGGCCAGATTTTGCTGGACACCATGATAAAAAACAAACATAAGGTAATTGTTTGTAAGGTGACGATCTTGCAAATGATAGGCCTGTTATCATGGACATCTCTAGACATTGCTTGGGGCAATTAGAGATCATAAATAATGAATTCATGTTATTATCATGGACATATTTGGACATTGCTTCAGGCAATTAGAGATCATGAATAAAAAATTTTATGTTATTACTATGAACATATCTAGACATTGCTTTGGGAAATTAGAGATCATAGATAACATTTCCATTATTGTTACTCTAGATATTGTTTCAGACAATTAGCGATTATAATGTATATTATGATAGTGTTCATAACTTAGTGATTGTTTTTATTTGACCTATAATTGTTTCATTATGTGAAGATCAAATAAAGTGACTAGGTATTCTATACTGAAATACAAATGGTGTATTACTTCTCCCTTGCTAAAGAGGGAGTGTTAATGTTTTAGCATTAGTAGAAGTAAATGATGCCTATCTGATATACTAATCTTTGTTTATGTTTCTAGATAAATGTTCATTATAGTCACACACACACACACACACACACACACACACACACACACACACACACACACACACACACACACACACACACACACACACACACACACACACACACACACACACAAATAAAAAAAATTGTGTTTGGATTAAACCAATGACATTACCGACTGAGAAAAAATTGACTGATTGTGTTATATGTTAGTGAAGATCATAATATATATGTATGAGTGTATGTATGTATTTCTATGACTTACATAAGCTATGAGAAATGACTTTGTTGTAGCCTCTATTGGATTAAGTTTATTAAAGTTGCATCATTGATGATAAATTGTCCTTAAGATAAGTATCTTGTATATATAATATATATTATATATTATACATTATATATCTTATGTATATAATATATATATGATATATGTAATATAATATGTATTATTCATTATATATTGTTATATAATACTATAATAATATAATATTATATTACATATATGATTAATATATTAATATTATATATATGTGTTAAAAGTGAGTTATTTATAAACTATATGGTGATTAACTCTAGAGACATGTCTCCTCCTCTCATATTTATATAAGATCCAAATCTACATTTGAATATCACCAATCACAATGGCAATGAAAATAAATTTGTAGAAACAATCTTAGTTACTTTAACATGGTATCAGAGTAGGCTACAAATGCAATCATACTGAAAGAAACATTCCTCCACATAATTGAATGCTTTTGTCAAATCTTTACAAGTTCATTCCAATCACAAAGATTCGCAGCATCTTGTTTTCACGAGAGACATTGTTGTGAGTGTTGCCTTTCACCACTGTGTTGATAGTGACCAAATTGAAGTGCAACCTGTGTAGTCCCCTTATTGATTATTATTAGGTTTCTAAGATTATATAAGGCACTTAATTTATTGTGTTGGGGACAAGGCTTGCTAATAAAGATAATATTGTTGGGGATGAGGGTTGCTAATAAAGATAATATTTGTGGAAGAACTATTCAAGTCTATTGTGACTACTATTTGAAATCAATATTATTAATGCTCAAATTCAGAGTGGCCATATTTTTATGATTTGGATTGGAAGCCTTCCTTCTCCTTAATACTGGTGAATACTATCCTTGCATAATCTTCTCACTCTTGAACATTAGTTCTTGGGTGTAAACTTGAACACGTTAGCTATAGAAGAACACATTGAATTGATTATAGAGAGGAGATCAACAAGTCATTCTTAGAGTCATGACTAACAAGGGACCCAAGATTGTTTCAACTCATAGGATGTGATGGAGTGCTAAAGTTTTGCAGATCCAGGGCTTCCATTTGTATACTTCCTATGATTTTCTTACCATATGTTTAACACAAGATTCAACAATTTCTGCAAATTATCATTTGAGACTATATATTGTTATCTTGGATTGATCATGTTGCATATAAAGAAATGTGTGACCTCATTGCACAAGAATCAAGAGGTTATTTGAAAAAGAGTAGAATCAAAGGGCATGGAATATTCAGTATGGAGGTTGTGTGTGTTCTAGAGATAGTTCATTATCAAGATCTAATTCAAAGTCTATAAAATCTGAAAATAAGTAAAGTGTTTCAAGCTTGCTCATAAAGAGAATATGCCAATTTTTTCTTCAAGAGATGATATATGTCTGGGCATATGAGTGATGATATCTAATTAGAATATCTTGTACATATTGTATAAATATTTTTTATGGACAGTGCACAAGATAAAGTAGTAAGAATCTATGACTAAACATGGAGGTTGGCAACATGTGAGAGGAAGTACAAATTCCTGTGAAGAAGTTTAGTCCTAGAGTGAAAATGATGATACGTGGAAATATTAAGAAATTACTTAAGGAACAAACAAATTGACAAACATCAGTAATAGGTAATCCTATGGTGGGATGAGATAGTATCTTTAGCTGAGACAATCAAACAATCTAGACTCTTCCTTATGCCTTGTTTGAATAAAGAAATATATGCCTACAACACATAGCATTAGAGGCCAGTCATGTTTCCTTCAAGTTTACAGATAATAGGAAAATGGGAACAATAAACCATACAGACAATAATATCCAGCATAATGAAGCATCAAAGGTGCCCCTTTCAACCATTATATTTCATTACCAATGATTTGGATGTGACACATAGGAAGGCTTACCATTGAGAATATGAATTAAAAGAGAATGATTAAATGTGGTTGACATTGAATACCAAAGGAATCCATTCATTGACGAGGATTTATTTACTATCGGCATGGAGGCATGGAGCAAACAAGAGACCAAAATGAACACATCACATCGGGCATCTGCACATCTTGACAATTGATATACCACTTGCACCAGCAGAAGGAAAATGAGTCACCTATCAGTTGGTATGGAAATAAATAGAATATATCTCTTTTCTTTTGTTTTATAGCATTGGAAGTTGAAAGGAAATTGTCTCCTCTGCCTCCAAACTAGAAATAGGTTTATTCAGAAAGGAACAAAACCATTTTATACGGTGAACATTAAATATAATTGGCATCTCCATTCCAAATAAAATGCCACATTAAAATTCCTAAGAAAATGGTCTAATTTTGAAATGTTGTATGGTTTATATCAGACATCACTTCTTAAGTATTGATTAAAATAATAGTTTAATGTCTATAATAAAATTACATTATATATATATACATGTGTGTAAATCTATCAAAAATGAGGTGTGGAGTATGAGAAAATGATATCCCATAGATGCCACAAAAGGTATGGGTCCCACAACTAACGTAAGAAGAGGTAAGAATATGAAATGCATTATTTTTTCATATATAGATATATAGTAAATCTAACATGATATCTTATTTATATCGATTATTATGAATGTTTCAAATATGAATTGATAGTTTGTGAAATCAATAAAATTTCTAATGTTATTATAGTTAAAATTATTATTAAGAATCATTAAAGATGATTTATTTATTTTTTACTATAAGAGCTATTTGTGTTGATATTTTCCTTTGAGAAAGTTATTGCAGGAAAGTGAAGATTGGGATTCAAAGAGAGTTTGACATTTTATTAGAGACAAACGTAAAAGAGAGGGAGAAGATAAACAATATGATACAACATTTATTGAATCGGAGGGTGCAAACAAATGTTGTTATGGAATCTTCAGTGATCAATACATTCAAATTGATGCAACTATGTGAATGAGCCTAACCCTTGTGTACATCATAAGAAAGTTGTGACTTTAGTCAAACTATCTATGAGTCTCTCTTTGATAAACAAAACTTGACGTATGAGTTGTGTAGTCATTCAAGTGGCAAAATCATACTCAATCAAGATATTGGCATATTGTGGATGAGGTTGTCAAATTTATTGTGATGTAAAAGTGTTCAACAATATAAGAGTGAGAATTTTACATTGAGGGGGAGAAATGATAAGAAATGTTTTATTCTCACTTGAACCATCCTTAGAAAAGGAGATATTCCATGACCCTTTTGGGAAAATAAGTACTTGTATCTTTTACATTTATCAATTCATTTATTTGTAATTCTATACATACTATAAGGGTTATTTTCTTTGATTTTTTTCCTTTATGTTTGAGAATATTCTTATAGGAAAAGAAGGTTGGTACCTCAAATATGCCACCAAATATTGTGTTGACTAGATCTAATGATAGTAGTTCCAAAGACCCTGTTGATTAAGATAGATAAAATGAGGCTTTCCAAGAATTTTTTTTGTGCTGATTAAGATCATGAGATTCTTCTACATTAAGAGGGAGTATGACATTTCTTCGAAGGCAATGCTTGAGCTTAGAAGATTGATACTCATAGGGAGTATAGAAATACATGTGGGTGACTGCATGATATTGATGGGTCTACTCCTATGCATATCACGAGGGAGTGATGAGTTTGACAGGCATCCTTGGGTAAAGAGAATTTTTGAGGAAGTAACAAGAGGACCTAACCTCCTAGGATCAATGTTCAAATGGAGAAATTTTTGAGATACAATACTTTGTGGATGATATCTTCTCTATGATGATAAGTTCTAAAGAGAAATTCTCTATCATGTGCTCTCCTCTATGAGAGAGAAATATAAGGTGAAAACCCTTTTGTACCACCCTATGACTAAGTTCATGGTAGTTACTATTTCACATATGATATGTAATGTAAGTTGATGATCTTTCATTGACATATATAAATAGAAGGTAACCATTATAAGATGATGATCTTGTAAATGGTAGACCTATTATCATGGTTCTTTGGGCTAGATTTTGTCGGACACCATGATAACAAACAAATAGAAGGTAATTGTTTATAAGTTGATGATCTTGAAAATGATAGGCCTGTTTTCATGGACATCTCTAGACATTGCTTCGAGCAATTAGAGATCATAGATAATAAATTCATTTTATTATCATAGACATCTTTAGACATTGCTTTGGGTAATTAGAGATCATGAATAACAAATTTTATGTTATTACTATGTACATCTCTAGATATTGCTTCAGGCAATTAGAGATCATAGATAATATTTCCATTATGGCTACTCTAGATATTGTTTCAGAAAATTAGAGATTATAATGTATATTATGATAATGTTCGTAACTTGGTATTTTTTTAATTTGATCTATAACTATTTCATTGTGTGAAGATCAGATAAAGCAATCAGGTATTCTATATTGAAATACAAATGGTGTATTACTTCTCCCTTGCTAAAGAGGGTGTGTTAATGTTTTAGCATCACTAGAAGTATATGATGGCTATCTGATATACTAATCTATCTTTATGTTTCCAGATAAATGTTCATTATAGTTACTTATATACATATTGATTGGATTAAACCAATGACATTATCGTTGAGAGAACATCGACTGATTGTGTTATATATTAGCGAAGATCATAATATATATGTATGAGTGTATGTATGTATGTCTATGATTTACATAAGCTACAGGACATGACTTTGTTGTAGCCTCTTTTGGAGTTTATTAAAGCTACCTCATTGATGATAAATTGTCCTTAAGATAAGTATCTTGTATATATAATATATATATAATATATCTTATATATATATATATATATATATATATATATATATATATAATATGATATATGTAATATAATATGTATTATTCATTATATATTATTCTATAATAATATAATAATATAATATTATATTACATATATGGTAAATATATTAATGTTATATATGTGTGTTAAAAGGGAGTTATACATATAGTTTTTTATAAACTATATGGTGATTAACTTTAGAGACATGTCTCCTCCTCTCATATTTATATAAGATCCAAATCTACATTTGAAAATCATCAATCACAATGGCAATGAAAATACATTTGCAAAAATGATCTTAGTTACTATAACATGGTATTAGAGTAGGGTGCAAATGCAATCATACCAAAAGAAACATTCCCCCACATAATTGAATGCTATTGCCAAATCATTACAATTTCATTTCGATTACAAAGATTTCTCAGCATCTTATTTTCACTAGAGGCATTGTTGTGAGTGTTGGCTTTCACCATTGTATTAATAGTGACCAAATTGAAGTGCAACCCGTGCAGTCCCCTTATTGATTATTAGTAGGTTTCTAAGATTATATAAGGCACTTAATTTATTGAGTGTTGGGGACGAGACCTGCTAATAATGATAATATTTGTGGAAGAACTAATCAAGTCTATTGTGATTACTATTTGAAATCAATATTATTAATATTCAAATTCAGAGTTGCAATATTCTTATGGTTTGGATTGGAAGCCATCCTTCTCTTTAACACTGGTGAATATCATCCTTGCATAACCTTCTCACTCTTGAACATTAGTTCTTGGGTGTAAATTTAAACATGTTAGCTATAGCAGAACACATTGAATTGATTATAGAGAGGAGATCAACAAGTCATTCTTAGAGTCATGGCTGAGAAGTGACCCAAGATTGTTTCAACTCATAGGATGTGATGGAATGCTATTTTTTTGCAGATCTAGGGCTTCCATTTGTATACTTCCTATGATTTTCTTACCATATGTTTAGCACAAGTTTCAACAATTTCTACAAATTATTATTTGAGACTATATATCATTACCTTAGATTGATAATGTTGCATATAAAGAAATGTATGACCTCATTGCACAAGAATCAAGAGATTATTTGAAAAAGAGTAGAATTAGAGGGCATGGAATATTCAGTATGGAGGTTGTGTGTGTTCAAGAGATAGTTCATTATCAAGATTTAATTCAAAGTCTATAAAATCTGAAAATAAGTAAAGTGTTTCAAGCTTGCCCATACAGAGAATATGCCAATTTTTTCTTCAAGAGATAATATATGTCTGGACATATGAGTGATGATATCTGATCAGAATATCTTGTACATGCTATATATATATATATATATATATATATATATATTTATAATGGACAATGCACAAGATAAAGTTGTAAGAATCTATGACTAAAGATGGAGGTTGATAGCATGTGAGAGGAAGTATAGATTCCTGTGAAGAAGGTTAGTCCTAGAGTGAAAATGATGATATGTGGAAATATTAAGAATTTGTTTAAGGAACAAACCAATTGACAAACAAAAATAATAGGTAATCCTATGGTGGGAGGAGACAGTACCTTTAGCTGAGACAATCAAATATTCTAAACTCTTCCTCATCCCCTATTTGAATGAAGAAATATATGCCTACAACACATAGCATTAGAGGCCAATCATGTTTCCTTCAAGTTTACATATAATTAGAAAATGGGAACAATAAAACATACAGACAATAGTATCGTGCACAATGAAGCATCGAAGGCACCCCTTTCGATCATTATATTTCATTACCAATGATTCAGATGTGACACATAAGAAGGGTTTCCATTGAGAATATTAATTGAAAGAGAATGAATAAATGTGGTTGACATTGAACACCAAAGGATTCCATTCATTTGATGAGGATTTGTTTACTATTCGACATGGATACATGGACCAAACAAGAGATCAAAATGAGCACATCATATTGGGTATCTGCACATCCCAACATTCGATATACCACTCACACCAAATGGAGAATGAGTCACCTATCAATTGGTATGCAAATAAATAGAATAGCTCTCTTTTTTTTTGTTTTAGAGCATTGGAAGTTGAAAGGAAATTGTCTCCTCTGCCTTCAAACTAGAAATAGGTTTATCTGGAAAGGAACAAAACTATTTTATATGATGAGCATTAAATATAATTGGTGTCTCCATTCCAAATAAAGTGCCACATCAAAATTCCTGAGCATATGGTCTAATTTTGAAATGTTGTATGGTTTATATCAGACATCACTTCTTAAGTATTGGTTAAAATAATAGTTTATTGTCTATAATAAAATTACACTATATATATGTGTGTGTAAATCCATCAAAAATGAGGTGTGGAGTATGAGAAAATGATATCCCATAGACACCACAAAAGGTATGGGTCCTACCACCAAGGTAAGAGGTAAGAATATGAAATGCATTATTTTTTCATATATAGATATGTAGTAAATCTAACATGTTATCTTATTTACATCGATTATTATGAATTGTTCAAATATGAATTGATAGTTTGTGAAATCAATCAAATTTTTAATGTTATTATAGTTAAAATTACTTTTGAGAATAATTATTAAAGGTGATTTATTTTTTTTTACTATAAGAGCTATTTGTGTTGATATTTTCCTCTGAGAAAGTTATTGCAGTAAAATGAAGATTGGGATTCAAAGAGAGTCTGACATTTTATTAGAGGCAAACTTAAAAGAGAGGGATAAGATAAATGATATTATACAACATTTATTGATTCATAGGGTGCAAACCAATGTTGTGATGGAATCTTCAGTGATCGATACATTATAATAGTCAAGAGGATTGAAATTTATGCAACTTTGTGAATGAACTGTAATGCCCCGCTCGGGAACCCAAGAGAAATAAACCTAATATGTTACAATGTTTACTGAACTATTTTTTTTTAAAAGTTTAAACAACATCAAGATAACATTAATGCGGAAGCAATAAGAACATACATATCAAATACACATTTGCAATTACAGATACAGTTTCAATTCCTCAAGGATTCCTTTACGTTGAGTCACATTTAATAATTTTAAATTAATTAGTTTAAGTTCCAAGTACAATGTCTCAAGATCATAAAGAAATAACAGATACATAATCGCATAAGCAAATGCATAAGTATAAACAATACAATGAAAGTACATCCAATCAATAACATCCACTACACATGTCATAGGGTATGTGAGAAAATATACAATACATCAGAATACATGATAACATATATACATCATCTAAAAAGAAGTCTCTGAGATAAGAAATACGAATGATAAAGGTACATCTTTTGCAACGAACATCCAACAGCTAGCAATGTGAGGGGAACCCAAATGGTAAGAAGGCACTACCTCCCGACCGCGTGGTTACCTAGTTAGGTTTCCACTCCCACCGTGCAGGGAAGATAATGAACGATCCTCATACGAGAAATTAGACATAAAACATTCCTAGGCAAGGTACCCTAATAGCCAAAACTAGCTCAAAGGTAACACATACTACTCAAGAAGATAAAATAATCCAAAAGTAAGAAAACTCAATCCAATACCGACACCACATAACCAACATCATATACGAACCAAGTATAAACCAAATACCAAGATCATAAGATAAAGTCAACGAAAGATAATCCTCCTCAAGTCAATAACCACATGTCAAAAGTACATCATCCATGAATCACTAATCATCCTCAATGAAAGTAATAACCACAATAAACATATCCAACAATAAATACACCACCAACAATAAGTACACAAATCTATAGAGGAGACTCAGGCTACATACTAGGGAGTGTCATCACATGGCTGCTTGAGTTACCCTGGACTGATCTCTTAATAGACCTCGGACCCTCAAGCGTTGAGTTACCCTGGACTGGTTACTCTGAACCCCGGACCCTCAACATCACACATATGGAAACTAGAAAGCCCTCTCAAGGAGACGAGGCACTTATCTCATTCCCATCCTTAGTCTATACAAGCACTCAAGGCATGGGTGGATCAAATATCTCTAACTTATCTTTTTAGTGCGTTTCCCCCCATAAATTTTAATTACTAGATTATCACTTATTACATAACTTGCATTAGGTTACCCTGGCACTGACCACTTTGGGTCCTGGACCCCTATGCAAGCCACTCCCAAGTCACGTACCTAGACAACCTCTCCTAAGCACATAAAAACACAGTTGTGTCCCATACCACAACACCCATAATGATCAAACTCGGTTCCTTAACAGGCAACCTGAATAAGATGGTTCTCCCATCCAAGTAAACATAATTTCTCCACAAGATAAACCTCATAAATATAATCTCCAATATGAATCACAAAACACATCACAACATCTAGTCCCATAAATAGTATACAAGAAATCTCACAGAACCCTCTGGTGTACATCCTAGACTGGTCAACACCTAATCAACACCAAAATCCGAATGCATAGATATTACAAACAAACAATACAGTTCATAGTTGGGTTTGATTTGAAAAGACATAATAGAGTCAAAAATAACGTTTTCAATTTGCATTTCAATGAACGTTTAAGTGTATAAGATTCTCAGTTTATCCCACCCAATAACCCATTCAACTATTTGACTCAAATATATAAAGTTATGCTCATGATAAAAGTCAATTTTCTTAAAAGCATAGTCTGAGTGTGCCCATTTATATCTTCAAGTTATAAAAGTAACACTTAACTAATTTTAATCAAATCATGATCATTAACAATAATAAATAAGTTTACACATTCGTTCAATAGCTCTTGATATTAATAATCCTTAATTAGATCCAATTTAATTAAGTCAATTATTAATTTTTTTTTTTAAAACATCTTTTAGTTATTAATAATTAATTTAGTTATTAATAAAAATTAATGATAATATAATTTTAAAATTTAATAATTAAAGTTTTGTGTAATTTACATTTAATAATTTAAAAGTTTAATACTATTAAAATTTAATAACCCTAAATTATAATAAAAATACAATATAAAATAAAAATTTAAAAAAAATATATATTTATGCGTTTTAAGCCCGCCGACTTTTAACACCGGTCGCAGCCTTAACTCTGCGGCAGCTTCTGCCGTAGTAGGCTGTTGCCGCAACAACAATACATAGTACTGCTGCGACAGCAACAGACTGCCGCATACGAAGGACACGAGGGTAGGGGGTGGGTAAAACCCGCCCCTCCCCAGATTTTTTTTATATAATTTTTTTTTTTATAATAATTAAATCGCCAACTTCAGCGATAGATCTTTTCAAATTATTATATTTGAAAAATTTAACAACTATTTTTATAATTTGATAATTTCCTATTTCATTAAAATTTATGATATCCATTTCAAACAAATTTTACAATGAAATTATTTAAAAGAAAAAAAAAGAAAAAAAAAAAAGAAAAAAGAAAAAAAAAAAAAAAAAAAAAAATATATATATATATATATATATATATATAAAGTTTACATTATTAGTCTGATAGGAAAACTAAGTTTGACCATTCAATTTCTAATTCAAATTTTCTTTTTATTTCAAACTTTTTCCCAATTAATTTTTGTTCTTAGAATCTATTGAAAAAGGACGTTTATCTTTTAAATCTCAATCTTGATTTCAATGTCCTATGGATTCTCATATTTAACTAATTTCTTATTCAAATACCATCCTCTAAAATAAACTCAACGAAGTATTCATCTAAGCAACACATGCAGAAGACACGGAGCAAACAGAAACTTGAAGAGTGAAACCCACTATACAGTCAAGCCACGAGATCCTACCTGGATCTGATGCTAACCTTTGACAACTAGATGCTAATTCCTACCGCAAGATCCTACCTGGATCTGATGCTAACCTTTGACAACTAGATGCTAATTCCTACCGCAAGCAAAATCTTTCAAGCCACGTAAAATTCTTTTCTTTCCAAACCCTTCGAGTTGCTCTCCATCAACTTGTGTTTTCAATAATGACCCTAAAAACCTCTAATATAGAATCTAATTACCTTTTAGGGTTTCTGTCACCACCACTTCTAAAATTATAATTATTTAATTCAATTAATTCTTTCATGCACAATTAATTTTCTTTTAATTAAGATATTCTTTTATTATTCCTTCATGCACTTTAAGTGAATTATTAAATTACTTTATTTAATCTTTCCACTAGACTTTACTTTAATAAATTTATAAACTTTTTAAATCTCATGCGCACTATAATAAAATATCTCAATCATGTGCACATATTTTATCTTTTAATTAATTTCTTATATTTTAAACTCATTCATGCAAACTTAAATCATATTCATAATTTAATATCTTTTAACTTCTTAATTTATTTATTTTTTTGAACGTTTAATTTGATAAATATTTATTAACTTATATAACAATAATATTTAGCATTTATTTAAAAATAAACTCTAAATATATTATTATTAAATTAAATAAATATTATCACATTCTAAATTTATTCTTAAAACTTTTACCTTCAAATTCAATTCTTTATATTTAATTAATTTCTCAATTAATTAAATATTCAAAATGTCATAATAATTTTCCATTAAATTAAGTTATTAATTTAATCTTTTATTTAGACTTAATTAACAGAAAATTCATCAAAGACTCACAAAACAACATACACACAAAATACTCACGGGTTTTTTAAAAAAGGTAGACAGTCTGTTACGAGTCCTCCTTGCAGGACAAGTATTATAGGCTTATGGCTAAGATTGGACCTGATCATTATCTTCCCATTCTCACCATTTGAGTATTTGTAATAGGGCACGCTCATCTTGGCAATTCAGGGAAGTCGATGCCCGACACCTACATCCTGCATAAAAGATGAGCATGTACATGTATATAATATATCTAAACTAAACAGACAATGGCGGGGAGTGGTTCATCGTGTAGATCCCGACTAGCAGGTGACTATGACTCCCTCCCTTAACCACATCAAACACGTCAGACAGAAAGATAAAATAAACACGCACACCATACACATGCAAGTATGGGGTAAGTATTGTAAAAATCACAAGTCTAACATCAAATGCGTACATATAATAATGCATCTCTATCAATACAACATAATCATCACTAAAGACATCATGCTAACATTTTTTTTATGAAAGAAACCACATTTACTAACTAGGATCATCAAAATATCATTAACAACACATGAGTGAAATCAACTAAGCAATAATAATTGATACATTTGTAATCAAAGTCATGCAATAATATCATAGTATTGTAAATCCAATATCTCTAAACTAATCGATGCATAAAATCAACCTAAAAGAATTTGACAATGATAACAAAAATGCGATCTAGGGGCAGACACTACATGAACCTACCCCCTGTGTACATCATAAGAAAGTTGTGACTTTAATCAAACTATCTATGAGTCTCTCTTTGATAAACAAAACTTAACATATGAGTTGTGTAGTCATTCAAGTGGCACAATCATAATCAATCAAGATATTGGCATATTGTGGATGAGGTTGTCAAATTTATTGTGATGTAAAAGTGTTCAACAATATAAGAGTGGGAATTTTACATTGAGCCGGGGAATAATAGGCAATGTTTCATTCTCACTTGAATCATCCTTAGAAAAGGAGATATTCCATGACCCTCTTGGGTAGATAAGTACTTACATCTTTTACATTTATCTATTCATTTATTTGTAATTCTATACATACTATAAGGGTTGTTTTCTTTGATTTTTTCCTTTATGTTTGAGAAAATTCTTACAGGGAAAGAAGATTGGTACTTTAGATATGCTACCAAATATTGTGTTGACTAAATCTAATGATAGTAGTTCCAAAGACCCTGATGATTAAGATAGATAAAATGAGGCTCTAGAAGAAAAACATTTTTTGATGATTAAGATCATGAGATTCTTCTATATTAAGAGGGAGTATGAAATTTCTTCAAAGGCAATGATAGAGCTTAGAAGATTGATACTCAGAGGGAGTATAGAAATAAATGTGGGTGACTGCATGATGTTGATGGGAATACTCCTATGCATATCATGTGGGAGTGATGAGTTTGACAAGCATCCTTGGGTAAAGAGAGTTTCTGAGGAAGTAACAAGAGGACCTGACTTCCCAGGATCAATGTTTAGAGAGAAATTTTTGAGATACAATCCTTTGTGGATAATATCTTCTCTATGAGGAGAAGTTCTAAAGAGAAATTCTCTATCATGTGCTCTCCTCTATGAGAGAGAAATATAAGGTGAAAACCCTTTTTTACAACCCTATGATATATGATATGTAATGAAAGGTGACAATCTTTCATTGACATACATAAATAGAAGGTAACCATTATAAGATGAGGATCTTGTAAATGGTGGACCTATTATCATGGTTGTTTGGGCCAAATTTTTCTAGACAGAATGATAACAAACAAACAAAAGGTATTTGTTTGTAAGGTGACGATCTTGCAAATGATAGGCTTGTTATCATGGACATCTCTAGACATTGCCTCAGGCAATTAGAGCTCATAGATAATGAATTCATGTTATTATCATGGACATCTCTAGACATTGCTTTGGGCAATTAGAGATCATGAATGAAAATTATTATTTTATTACTATGGACATCTCTAGACATTGCTTCGAGTAATTAGAGATCATAGGTAACATTCCCATTATGGCTACTCTAGATATTGTTTCAGAAAATTAAAGATTATAATGTATATTATGATAGTGTTCATAACTTGATGATTTTTTTATCTGACCTATAACTGTTTCATTGTGTGAAGATCAGATAAAATGATCAAGTATTCTATATTGAAATACAAATGGTGTATTACTTCTCCCTTGCTAAAGAGGAAGTGTTAATGTTTTAGCATCAGTAGAAGTATATGATGCCTATCTAATATACTAATCTATCTTTATGTTTCCAGATAAATGTTCATTATAGTTACTTATATATATATATATATATATATATATATATATATATATATATATATATATATATATATATATATATATATATATATATATATATATATATATATATATAGTTTGGATTAAACCAATGACATTATCAACTGAGAGAACATCGACTGATTGTGTTATATATCATCATAGATCATATTATAATGTATGAGTGTAGGTATGTATGTCTATGACATACATAAGCTACGAGACATGACTTTGTTGTAGCCTCTATTGGATTGAGTTTATTAAAACTACCTCATTGATGATAAATTGTCCTTAAGATAAGTATCTTGTATATACAATATATATTATATATTATACATTATATATCTTATTTATATAATATATATATGATGTATGTAATATAATATGCATTATTCAATATATATTCTTATATAATAATATAATAATATAATAATATTATATTATATTAAATATATGGTTAATATATTAATATTATATATATGTGTTAAAAGTGAGTTATACATATAGTTATTTATAAACTATATGGTGATTAACTTTAGAGATATGTCTCCTCCTCTCATATTTATATAAGATCCAAATTTGCATTTGAAAATCATCAATCACAATGGCAATGAATATACATTTGCAAAAATGATCTTAGTTACTTTAACATGTGATTCATCCATTTGGCCACTTAATTCATCCCTTTAACTGATTGGTTGCATGTACTACATAAGGATCCTTAATATAGATTCGTTCTTATCATCTTGAATCACAAAATAATCCTTAAGTCAGCTCAAAAATAGTTTACATAGAAGTTTATGCCATTACAAACAACTATGTCCTCGAAATCCACTATATATTCAATGTTGTAGCTCAGCCTCTAAATGAATCGACATCCATTGATCACTCAACATCTGAATCAGTCGGCAGTGACTGTTTTGCTCAACACTTGAGTGACTCAATAGTTTCTATTTACTTGACACATACTGTATATCTCGCTCGACATACACTATCTGGCAATTTATGATCGATATACATTACTTGTTCGATATGAACTAAGTTATATCTAGTAAATGACTTAAGTGTATTATCACTCATATGTCAAAACCAATATGAGATCACCAAAAAGTACAAAATATCTAGTTATTCCCTCTTAAAATATTATATTTTGGAAAATTTAATTTTACCCTTTTTCCACCAGATAAAGTACATAATAGCTAGGTACACCCCCACTTGAAATATTTTATCTTAACATAGTTGTACACTTTTTAGAGGTTTTAAGAGAATATGTGATGGGTGTAATAGATATCATAAGATATTATGATATCACGTTTGATGCTTTGTGATAAAATCCTTCCACATGTGACTATGCTTAATAGATGTATTATAATAGTTGTAAGAGAATCTATAAATTTCTATTTTGGGTGGATTTGAATAATTCAAAGGAGCTAGGCATGAAATTATTCAAGTGGCTTGGTAGCTTTTTATTTTGGTGATGCCATAATGGTATTTATACTGGAAAAATCCTATAAATTGGTGTCTTAAGCTATAGTAACTCACTTGATCTTGTTTATATTCCACAATGATAGAGTGTTGGAAGTTATTTCAAAGATATACAAAGAAGTGTATTATAATTGAATTCTTCATTGGGTTGTTAATATAGTTGTCTCTATATTTATGGTGGATTTTTCTTCATCAATTTTTCTTGACATAAATCAAGTGTTTCATGTGCAATGCTTTTTAAATTCTATAATCACTTTGATAAGTATCAATCTTAGAGTTAAAATTTTCAATAATATTTTAAGTTTATACAACAATCTTCCTGCACCTTTTTTTACTAACATTTGGTATCAAATGCCTATTAGTTTTGTAAAGGAAGGGATGTGTTTATGTATAAGTATTGAAGTTTTTATGTTGCAACAATTTTTTAATTTTTGTGGGTATTTTTTTTTAGATTTGGAAAAAGGTTTTATACTAAGGAATCAACATTTCCTTGAGATATTGAAATCTTAAATAGTACTATATACTAGATTTAAGACTTGAGAGTTGAAGATCTCCTTGAGGAAAGAGATCATTAGTTACATGAGTATAAAGAAAAATAACTAGACGACTCTTATTTTTCAAATTAAGAATGGAAGAAATTTGACAAGGAATGGAGAACCATTCTATTGTGTCTTATAGATTCTATACTCTTAAATGTATTTAATAAAGACATGTCCTACAAACTACAAAGGAAAATAAGTGAAATCTGTCAATCTAAGAGTTTGTCTAATAAGTTTCAATGAAAAACATGGTGGTACTCTCTGAAAATTAAAAAGAGAGTGATTCTATTATTAAACATATGAATGCATTTAATTTAATTATATCTCAACCTACTTTAATATTTATATTTTTTCATTTTTTTAATTCTTGGGAAAACCTAGTTATTAACATGTGAAATAGTGATGCAAAATCTTTGTCATATAATGTGGCTCCTCACTCTTTTTAGAAGATACAAGGAGAAAGATCATGAATGATAGCTCTAAATATGTCTTGTATATTCAAGTAAGTTTTGAATTAAAAAGGTCTAAAGTGGATAAAATGTCAAAATAACATACTAAGACCCATAGGAATAACAAAGTAAAATTTTATTAGATCTTACTTGGGATATCTAGTCCTTGTATAACCTTTGTTTGGATCCCTTTGTGCTGTTTGGGCCTTCTTTGAATATCTTTTTTGTCTATGATGTAAAGGGATTTCAGGTCCCCTCAAAACTTGTTTCTACCTTAATCTAAAACAAAGCAAATTTTTAGAACTCATGGAAAAGAGAGCATGTGAAGAAGGAATATAAATAAGATAAGATAATATACCTTTATCAATACCCAACAAGTGACCAAAAACTGATTCAAGGGAATTTCCAAGAAATCAATAAGAGCCTAAACTACATCAAGGGTACAAAATGATACCTAAGAGAAAATACAAGAAAAAAAGGAAAAACAAACAAGGGAAAATGAGACCACGAATATAGGGTGGAATATTATAAAGGGACCACGTCATCCCTAGAGACTTGAAGCCTTAGTAAAGAATATGTGAATTAAGAGGTAAGATTGATAATAATGAGTGGTCCTAGAGTGTTGTTGTCAATCCATTAAGAAAGGTCATTGTTAGGGATTTTTGGAGGATGGAGTGTGTCACTACTATGAAGAACCTTTCCAAGGCCTAACCCATATGGAAGAATCCAGGAGTAAAACTGAATATTGTTAATTAATTTATAATTTGCACATGAAAGTAAACTAATAATGGTGAATAGTAATAATAACAATACACGAAGAGAACTCATAACAACATATTTTGTTAACTAGGAAAACCCTAGCCAAGGGAAAACCCCAATGGGGATGGTAGCCACAAAATGATCCACTAAACAAAAATACCATGTTAACGATGTTAACCCTATAAGGAGTTGATTACATACATATAGTGTCTTGGTCCTTGTTAGAGGACTAGGCCCTGTAATTAAAAATCTCAACCCTATTACGAGTTGCTTCAATACTATTAGGAGTTGGTACATACAACTAAAATATGTATGCAAGATGATCCCACTACCCAAACATGCAATTATTCAATATAGTTCATTGATACAAAAAGAGATAGATACAAAAACCTCTTATTATTGACATCTTCAAAATTCGATCTTTTCTTTGTTGCTCATCACATACTTCTAATCATACATCATAATTCACATTAGTATATTTCACATATCGCATTCAACTTGCATACTTCTTTGAATAATACAATCTTTTCCTTTATACCTTTATATTCTACAAAACCTACCCAATCAACCTTTAAGCTTTCACAAACTTGGGACAATACAAAATTAGTTCTTGCTAACTTAGGGTTAACATCTGGGATGTCACCCCTAATTACTTAAATAATTATTTTGTAAGCAAAATAATTCTTTAACCCATAATTACCCAATTACTGATATGCTTTGTTCTACTCTCTACACTACCTTTACTGGTGTTTATTGTATAACTCCTTTTGTATTATCTGTACAATCTTGTGCACTTAGTCATGTCATACTAATATATTGTACTATATGTCCTTAACTGCACACATGCCAATTATTATAGTGCCATCTATACACATCAAATTTGTCTTTGTTATACTAGATAACTATCTGATACTTATACATTTTTCTATATCTAACTGGATAAATTTTATCTGTACGTTGCACCTTCTTCACATAAGATATATATTGCCATAAATAACAACTATAACCTATCCTAATTAGCCATATTGCCAATAGAAAATATAATTCTTGGTATCCCAAACCATTGGGAGATTCATATAAAAGGAAGCCATAGTCTAAAGAAAGTAGTGTTTGAAAAGATTATTAAGCCCATATTTCCTATTTGAAGATTTCAATTTAAATGGGATAATCTTGATTTATGCCAAATATGCATGTGAAGAAAATTCAATATTAAAAAATATTGACTATTAAAGTATGATTGATGAACTCTAAATAAGGCAAAGCATTTGTCAATTTCAATACTCTCTTACTTGGCCAAGTATGTGTTGACAATTGGCTAATGAAGATATGTAATTATTGTCATTTATGACAACACATGATGTACATGCTTGTGAAAAACCTCAAAAATAAAGATACTTAGCTTTTTGGTACCCAGAAAATTGTCTAAGTATGAAATTGGTTTACAATAGTGTATTGTTTTGTATGTAACTTGTTATTGACATCATATCATGACTAGCAAAGTTAGACAGAGATGTTATACATGTTTATGATGATGTGTATAACATTGGACATCAATTTGGACTATATGGAAAAGAGATATTCACGTTCTACTAGTGAAACAAAACAATATAATTAAAGGAAATGAATTATTTTGTTTACAAAATAATTGCTTGATGAATTAGGGCCAACATCCTAGATGTTTAATCTAAGTTGGAAAAGTATATTATGATCTTAGCTGACCTAGCAACAATTTGTGAAAAGGCATGGTATTTATGCAAAGGACATCTCACAAATTCAAGTGTGTTGTGTTGAGCAATTGTATTAAATGATATGTGAACTTTCTGTGAAGCGATATATATGAAGTTGATTTTGTGATCCAAGATCTAGTTGAGGTCAGAGATCAGTCAAGAAAGAAGTTACAACACCTATATACTAGAGGAATAATTACTTTTTTAGGCAATGAGCTCTTCTTATAATTGGAAGTGCATATTTGGGTAGTGGGCTTATCTTGCATCTATTGTACTACAACTCCTAACAAGGTTGGAATCTCTTAACATGGACTCTCTATACTGAATTTGTTTATTAACTCCTAACAGGATCCATCCTCTAACAAGGAACACATATATTAATATATTATCTAGTGGGTGTCATCCCCATTGGAGTTTTCTGTTGGCCAAGGTTTCCTTACTTAATAAATTATGGTGTTATGAGTTATCTTTGTGCATGGTTACTATTACTATTCAACATTTTACTTTCTTATGTATGGTTCAAAGTAATAAATAATATTCAATTGGTGACTAAAGTTTGTAAATTATTGATTCACCACCCCCCCTCAATAATTCCTATTTTGAACAATTGGTATTAGAGCATAGTTACTCAGAAGAGGCTTTACAACTTGAGTAAGATCCCTATGGATATGGAATAGTTGATTAAGAACCTTGAAGAGGCACTTGAACAAATTGATCTCCTTATTGAAGAAAGAGATAAGATGAAGGATAGATATGACGAATCCAAAGTATATATTTGACAATTAAAGGATAAGATTGAACATCTCAAATCCAAGCCTAAATCAACTGAATCTAAAACCAGTGATGATGAGTATTCAAAGATGAAGACATAGTACAAGATCTTGAAGCATGAATTGAAGATTACCAATCTAAAGTTGACTTTGAAGAATGATCCTAGCAAATCTGAATCTGATTTGAAGAATGAGAATAAAGATCTTAGAAAAAATCTGGTGAAGAAGACATATGAATTTGAAATATTGAAAGAAGATCATGAAGAACTTCATAAGTACAACACTATTGTGAAAGGTGAACTAACTCAGTGCAAGAAAAAACTTGAAAAGCTTTATTATAGTAGAGAAAAAATTGATGATTCAATGTCAATACAAAGACCTACCTATGATAAGATTGGTCTTGGTTATCTATTTAACATGTCTACAAAGAAACCTAAAATGGATCAGATTTGAAAGAGAAATATAAATCTGATGATAAGATTGAATCTAATCAATCTTCTGATAAACTTAAAGAAGTTGGAAAAGATAAGGAAGTTGAGATATTGGATGAACCAAAGCAAGTGGAATCTCCTAAAAAAACTAGATATGAGTTTTGAAGTAAGTATTTTTCATGTAATGAAATAGGTCATATGAAAAGAGATTGTACAAATAAATCATTTAATCATGTTATGGATTTTTATTGTCATAATTGTCATGGTATGGATCATAAAGCAATTGATTTTAGGAAACCTAAAATGATAGAAGGAATAGTAGAATGTTTGGAAATACTAATCCTATAGATAGAAGAAGATCTAATGAGAGGTCATCGAGAGAAGGAAGACCTTATGAAAAAAGAAGACAGATCATGTGTTATAAGTGTAAAAAATTTGAACACATAGCCCATAATTTTCATGCACCTATTGATCAACAAAATCCTAGAAGAACTCCAATATGTTAGTTATGTAAAAACTTCAGACACATAACAAAGTACTGTAGAATGGACAAAAACTTTATAGATAGAAGGAACAATGGAAGAAACTTTGGAAATAGAAGAAATGATGTAAGAAACATCAAAAATGATAGAAGGAACCATAAAAGGAACTCCAAAACTAAGAAAGAAAATGAGGAACAAAAAAATGTAGTCAGGAACTTTGAGAAGAATTCAATGATACATTTGTAAAAGGATTAGACATCTCAGAAGAAAAGTTAGAAGATGGTGAGATAGGAAGATCAAAGTCGATAATCGAGTTTGATTCAACTAAGTTGAATTAAGCTTGTTCACAACACCAAAATTTGAAACTTCATTTAGAGATCAAACTATGGGTAGCAAAGTTGGGAAAATGTGTATCAAGATAAGTTTAGATGGTAGCTAAGCTCGCTTGAAATTTGGAGCTTATCAGAACTTGTTACGAAGGAATTAAGAGTTTTGTTATTATAGAGAAAGTTAATTTTATAGCAAAAGATGAAAAATATGTTTTTACAAAGAATTTTGTGGAGCGAAGATTCTTGGAGCATTGTCATGATGGAAGAAAGATATGGTAAACCTCGAGTAGCATTTGAAGATCGAACAAAAATTTTGAGCATATATTTGATTTCAGAATGTGATTAACAACTTTTTTGTGTTTACAAAGTACACAATTAATGCAAGTTTGAATTGAATGAATAAAATGGAGTACAAACTTGATTACCACTTCATTGCAATTACATCAGAAGCATAGAGCACTCCGAAGTGACTTGACAAGGTGATTTTGAACTAAACCCTATTTTTAGAAAGAGGTATTTTGTCGTTTCTCCATAGAATTCCTTTGGTAAAGTTTATATTTGATAGAATCATGGATATGTCAGTAGTTCATAATGTTGAGAATGAGGAGAGACCAAAATTGAAGGTTGTTTTTGTGAAACTTGTAGAAGTGAACCCTAATTTAGCATTATCTATTACTCAAAACAACATAGTGTATTTGGAAGACGTAGGAAGTTATCTTAACAACATGTTTGAAACTATTGAGACTGAGTACATAAACAAAGATATGGAAGTTTTCTTTAACCATGATATGATTGTAAAGCTCAGATTTGAACATTTGAAAGAACAATACCTTTTCAAATATCACTTATATCGAGAATTGGACACCGAAGTGTGGACACAGATCATACTAAGTAGAATTGAAGATAGAAAATTATGGATGGAAGACAATGTAGTTGACATTTTAGTTGACCTTATTCAAGAGTTAACTGGTCTTAACAAACAAGGAAATGTACCTATAGGTGAGAAACTTGTTAAGAAGAAGGTTGAGAGCTACACAAAAGTAACTTATAATGGGAAGGCCATGGTGATCAGCACCATCAAACAAGATGATGTAAGATTTATAAGTAGAATCATTTCTTATTCTATTTGTGCAAGTTCTAAGATTGATCAATTATCAGTAGGATTCATCTATGCAACCTATAAGATTTGTGTTGAGAAGGAACAAGTTAACCTAAGTGAATTTCTAAGAATGCAACTTGAAAACTTAGAGAAAATCAAGAGGACCAAGAATGGTGTGTTTAGATTTCAGTCATTGATCAATCATATATTCTTTCATGTACTTAAGAGATTTTCGTACTAATTAGTTATAGAGATTATGATTAGTGAGAGATGTACCATGGAGAATATTATAGATGTATGTAGAAGATATCCAATAGATAATATCTTGGATAGCAAAAATTTGATCATGAAAACATTTCAGAATGGGATGAGACAAAGATTCAGAATTGCACCTGCAATTGTAGAAAGATTCAAAAATGATATATGTGTTATGGTTGATACATATTTAACTCATATTCAAGTAGTAGAACCTTAGGAAACATTCCTTGACCCCTTAGGTTATGATTTAAGTGATGATGTAGCAATTGGATATATTGATCTATTGTTGAACTCTAAGAAGGACCAAGCTGAGTATAGATTTGGGACATATCAAGGATTACCCAATAAACTCATCAAGCATCCTTAGAGAAAGCATCTCAGAAGAAGATTGAGACAATAATGAAGAAAACTCTAACTGAGGCCGGTATGACAAAAAGTGACTCACAAGTAGTTAGGTAGAAAATGAAACAAGGAATAATATATGTGCAACCATTATCAATGTTTATTATAGAAAAACATCTTTAGAACAAAGAATTCCATATGCTACAGTATCGGCTGAACAACCATGTGAGCCGAAGAGAAAATTAGAAAGATTAGTGGAAGTTGTGACCACCAAGACTAAAAGAGTCAAGCAATAGGCTACCAGACCAGGAAAAAGACAAAAGTCATTGTTAACAATTGTGGAATCTAGCGAAGAAGAAGAAGAAGAAGAAGTTAAATAGGTAGATAAAGTTATTGTTTTTAAACAAACAACAGGAAAAGCAAGGCAACCTTGGAAGTCAAAGATAAAGAAGATAAACTTAGCCATTGCAAATGAAGGGAACTTTGTTTAGATGAACAAATTTTATGATTTATATAATGATATTGAGAAAGATTAGATTGAAATCTCTATTGTGAGACACGTAATTACTAACAATTTGAAACTTAAGGATATTGAAGGCACAGTAAATCAAAAAGTCTATGAAAAACTTATAGAGAAGAAAACACCAACTCAAGAAGAGGATATAGAACTTCAAAAGTTGATGATAAGGACCATATGAAAAATAGATGATAAGGAAGAAATCAAGAAATTGTTGAACAATCTGGCACCCTACTTAAGGGACAAGGTGAGACCATTTCTATTTATGGTGGGTAAGAAGGATAAAATAAGGAATGAAGCAACTACAACTATTAGTTAGATGATGAGAGAGTCAAAAGAAACAGCTTCACCATCACCTAAAAATTTAGAAGTGTCAGTAAGTGGTGACACAATGAAAATTGACTAGATCAATGTTACTATTAACATTGATGACACTAACCCTTTTGAGAGTTTTGAACAACTTGAATCTTAGGACAAGGTTGTTCAAGATCAATTGAAACTAATTGAAGAAGAAAAGAGGCAATTAGAGGTAGAAAAGAGAAAAATTGAAGAAGTCAAGCAAAAATTGCTTAAAGAAGAAATGAAAAGGAGAATAGAGGAAGAAAAGAAGAAGAAGATAGATGAGGAAGAAAAGAATAAAGAGAAGGAAAGAAAAGAAAAGGAACAGAAAGAGAAAGAAGAGAGAAGAGTTAAAGAGGTAGCAAAAAAGAAGCAAAGGAAGGATGAATCTAAACCATCTAGTTCATCTACTCCACTTTCACTTGCTATCCTAACAGGTGATGATGATGATCAAATTGACTTGATGTCATCTCTGATAAAACTTATTAAGAAGAATAGAAAAGTAAAGAGCTTACAAAGAACCTTAATGGAGGTAATTGGAAAATTACATAGTACTCTAGCAGTCAAGCATATAGAGGTAGATCTTGAACATAGCAAATAAGAAGTGTTAAAATATTTTGATGAAGAATTTACAAATTTGTTGAATGTTGTAGAGTCAAAGGTCTATATTTCACATGATGCTAATCTATTTAGCACCATTTGTCAAAATATTGAGAATGATTGCTAAGTCTTGATAGTTGTATCAAGGAACTTCAAAAATGTCAACAAGATGGAAATGCATTGTACATTAAGTGTACCTTATCTCATAAGTTGACCAAGGATTTTGACAGTAAGATTCAAGGAAAGTTGAGTGAGCTAGAAGCTCTATCAAACCAGATATAGCAACCTTCCAACAAAGTTGATGACTTTAAAGGACAAGTGGCTAGTATTCATAGTGATACCAAAAAAATTGGAACTTAATAAAGATTTTTTTTTGAAGAGATTATTGGAATTCAGAGAGTCTATTTCTCTAAAGATATCTACTATTGAGAGACAGTTGGAGGATTGTGTCAAAGCCAAGGGCACCTATTCAAATTTCATATACTCCGATCTCAATGTAGTTGAGATTGCATCATATGCCCTAAGTGCAATTCTCACTTCTGCTAAAACAACCAAGGACACATGGATAAAAGGTTTAAATAGTCTCAAGGTAATTTTTGACAATTGCACGAAGATATTATTAGCTTAAGGCAGATGGACAGAGTTTTTGATAGTAGATGGACAATTTTTGACAGTTTTTGACATTCTAACCTTTGTCATTGATGTCAAAGGGGGAGAAGATGCATAAGAAAATTGTAAGGTAAGGTATGAAATCATATCAAAAGAGGGAACATATGTAAGATGCATAAGTTGTAAAAGATGATTAATGTATTTATACTGTAATGTTTTGACAAGTTTTTGACACTTAGCCAATTTTTCCTATTTTGTTGCCATCAATGCCAAAGGGGGAGATTGTTGACAATTGGCTAATGAAGATATGTAATCGTTTTCATTTATGGAAACACATGATATACATGCTTGTAGAAAACTTCAAAAATAAAGATACTTAGGTTTTTGGTGCCCAGAAAATTGTTTAAGAATGAAATCAGTTTACAGCTGTGTATTGTTTTGTATGTAACTTGTTATTGACGTCATATTATGACTAGAGAAGTTAGATAGAGATATTATACATGTTGATAATGATGTGTATAACCTCAAACATTGGTACTGACTGTATAGAAAAGAGATATTCACATTCTACAAATGAAACAAAACAATGGAACTAAAGGAAAGGAATTATTTTGTTTACAAAATATTTTCTTGACCAATTAGGGCCAACATCCTAGGTGTTCACTCTAAGTTGGAAAAGTATATTATGGTGTTAGCTGACCTAGAAAAAATTTGTGTAAAGGCATGGCCATGCAAAAGGCATCTTGTGAATTTAAGTGTGTTGTGTTGAGCAATTGTATTAAGTGATATGGAAACTTTCTATGAAGCGATATATGTAAAGTTGATTTTGTGATCCGAGATCTAGCTAAGGTCAGAGATCAATCAAGAAAGAAGTTACAACACCTATATACTAGAAGACTAATTACTTGTTTGGGCAACAAGCTCTTCTTGTAATTGGAAGTGCATGTTTGGGTAGTGGGCTCATCTTGCATCTACTGTACTACAACTCCTAACAGGGATTCAAAGTCTCCTAACAGGGACTTTCCATACTAAATTTTCTCATTGACTCCTAATAGGGTCCATCCTCTAACAAGAAACATATATATTAGTATATTATCTAGTAGGTATCATCCCCACCGGGGTTTTCCCTAGTTAATAAAATATGGTTTTATGAGTTATCTTTGTGCATGGTTACTGTTATTGTTTAACATTACTTGTTTACTTTCTTATGCATGGTTCAAAGTAATAAATAATACTAATTCAACCCCACCCTCCATTTTTAGTAATTCATATTTCTAATAGTATGTGCATATATATGACATTTAAAAGACAATGCCTTGAGTGGACGTCTCTTCACAAAGTGGAGATATATTTTCACAAGACATTTCCCTTCACTAAGAGTGATTTTTTGTGTAGATAAATAATTACCAACTAGTGCCAATTAAGATTAGTTTTAATTTAATCACACCTCTACACAAGGTCATCGATCTGAAGGGAGATTATTTATATGCATGTTATCCAATCTCTTGATCATGGCATGATCAATATAAGAACATGAAATATAAAAGAATAGATATGCATGAATAGATCAATATAGTACTTGGATAGGAGTAATATATTTATAGGATGATAATATATTGATTTGCATTATAGTATATGTATTAATATAAGCCAAATTAATTAGTACATATGCATGCATTTTTTTAGTAGATCAAGGGATATTATATTATCTTCCACTTTATTTGAGTGAAGTTATTCATAAATAGTGTCAAAGTATGGTAGTCTCGTAAATGTAGAGAGAAATACATTATTGATCAATGTATATGAAGAATGTGGATAGATCTTGAGAAATCCTAAAATGGTAGTAGAAACTCCCCCTAATTGCATAATAAATAATGTATTAGACAATGAAATGATCCTTAACCTTTGGTTCATCGCTACTGTAGAGTAGGAAATCTCTGTGTTCCCACTCTAATAAATAATTTGTCTCAATGTGAAGCTAGAGCTGATGAGAGCCTATTATGAAGGAACCAACATAGATTCTAAGGGAGCAAGGTAAATATTGAGAAAGATATGAGGGCTACAATTATCCCATCCCAAGTCTCAAGAAAGTGTGTTACGTAAAATTCCATCTTAGGGAGAAGGCTTTTGTGTAGGTTAACACATGTAGTACAAATGAACTATCTATAAATATTAGTCTTAATGCACTTATTCATCTCATGTTAGGAGGAAGGAGGCAAGGAGGGAACCCAAGAGAGTAATATAAGGGAGGGATATGATTAATCTTGATACCTATGAAACTAAAAAGGAATCAACCTCTATAAAACAACTACAAACCCTCTCATAAGAGGAAGAGGAAACAAGAGAGTCCAAGGAACAAAGTTCAAGGAAGGGATACCTAATTCATCCCTCACCAAAATTAGAAACTCCTCTAAGATAGTAAATGAACCAAATTAGATCAATTATGGACTTAAGTCTAAAGGGATAGACATGTAAATCAATAAAAATGATATGATGTATAATGGTCTTGTTACACTTGACAATGTATCGGAGAACAAGAGCTTGAACACTTTTTATAGAAATTTAATCTAACCCCAAAAGTGAGGGGTCCCAAGTAATAGAATCATAGAGGACGGTATGCCTAATAAGAGTGTTAATGAGGGTTATCTTTGACATGGTTTCCTAGAAGCGATGTAAAATACACTATTACTTAGAGAAGGCCAAAGAAACATAACCTTTATTGATATGTGGTTGAAGAGTCACTCTCATGTTGAAATGAAGGCCAAAGAACTTGACCCCCATGTAAGTGTAAGACAAAGAGAACTCCACCTTCACAAGCTTAAAAAATAAGAGGATGTAAGAGGTCTTGAGTCTATTGAAGACCATGGCCTTGGTATTTCCAAGATTCACTGTGATGTTTCATTGATTACACAATAAGGCAAGACCATCTAACTACTATTGTAAGCCCTCAAGAAAAGAGGATAAGAGGATCAGAATCTAGTGGAGGATATACTCATTACCCAGGGAGTTCTCTTAGATAAAACTCTCTAACTCATTAGTGGAGATCCCAAACAAAATGGAGGAAGGGGAGAGCACTGATTAAACTTGATAATGCTCGTGATGAAGTCAAAGATCCCATAAGGGAAGCTAAGATTCCTAAAAACCCTTTCATATAGTCTCATGATAGTAATCAAGAAAATATTTGAATACCAATTTATCCATGTCTTTAAAAGATGAAAAATCTTAACCCAAAATTAGAGGATTTGTGAAAATCCAAAAAGAAATAGTATAACTTTGAGGAACAAAAATAATCCTCTTTATTAATAGTAAGAGAGAGTTAGAATGTGATCCATGGTTCTAAAACTAGTTTGAAGCCTACTTTCCATTTAGCTTGGACATCTCAAAGTTCTAAATCCATGGAAAGAAGAGTGTGGAGAATCATAGCATATAATTTGGAAAAGGTGTGGCCCACCATAATAGTTCTATGATATTTAGGATAGAGGTTTCCCCAAGCTCATGGATCATATCAATAATGTAATGAGACCAAGGGGGGAAAACCCATGTAGACCACATGGTTGAAGATATCTACAAGGTAGTAGTCTAGAAAGAGGATCTAAGCTTAAAGATTTCATCCTAGATTAACCCTTCCTCATCTATCACTCTATTGCTATACATGTTTTTGACATTCATATAATTTATTATGTGGCACTAGGGGAGAGGTGACTTGGAAGGGGGCTTGGTTGAGAATTTCATAGAGTTGGTGGTATGGGAGTCCTAAATATTATAATTAAGCTCAGGAGAGAGGTGGGATTGGTGAGTAAAAAGAGTGTTTAAAAATAATTTTGGGGAATGAATGATGGAGGGCATAAGGGCTCTCCTATACTCTAAAATAAAGGAGCACTTTTTGCAGTAGAGGAAGTAGTAGTATGAGGTTTTCAACTAGGTAAAGGAAGGGTGGTGAAGGGAAAAAGTTGAGAACAATCTTTGATGAGAAAGAAAGAAAAATAGTATCAAAGCTTCCATATATCAGTCCTTAGATGACAATAATATTACCACTCTGTCGATATCAATGAGCACTATTAGCAATGATGACTCACTTGTTGATTTTTGTGCTTCCTACCATGTGACTCTTCGAAGAAGTGGTTTATGAGTGTAGACACCTAAAGTTGTCCTTATTTAAATAGATATTTTATCTATTTGATTATTTACTATTTTTTTTTTATTAATTAAATAAATAGCTTATTATTTATTTAATTAATTCATTTTCCTTTATATCCTAAAAAATAATTTATTGATTATAATTTAATTACCTATTTACTATTTCCTTTTTCTCCAATTTATAAAATTATTTTTTATTTTATAAATTCTCAAACCCTCTTCTTTTTGTTTCTATTGATAAACTTTGATCACATGAATCAATTCGTAAGATTTTATGTCACTTTTCACTTATCACTTGTCTCTTCATTTGACCTTTCCCATCTTGAATATGTTTAGGTTTTGTAATATATAAAAGGGTGATCAATGTGGTTAACCACCAAATTATATATACATTGCAAAAAAGAAAGGTGGGGGCTCAAAATTGACCTTTAGAATACCTAAATCAAATCACAACCCAAGTGGATGTGAGAGTACCAATGCAAGATCTAGATCCTTAAAGTATTATTAATTCAAAGGTCTCTTTTTCCTCATTGACAAGTAAAGATGTAAATGTGAAGAATGATATGCAAGTAAAGTAAATACACCCACAATGATAGATAACAAGAGATCTAATCTAATATACTAATATAAGTGCAATAAAATTAAAAAGAAGAAACTTTATTCACCTTGAGGATAGTAGAGGATGAAAATTGAGATCTAAATAAGGACTATCAAATTGCACCAAAAACTAAAATAGAACCAGATCTAGAACCTAAAAGGCTAAAGCTGCATGCTGTAAAAATTTGAAGGTCCCAAGAAGAATTTAACTTTCTAGGTATAAGAATACTTGGGATGTAGGTCAACCTCAACCTATATGTGAGATTTTTAAAACTAGAAATCTCAAATTTTCAATGACAACTCCAGATCGATAAAATCTTAAAGTATATGAATCTGCACCTATACACAAGAAAATGGGGATTTTTTTTTTGGGAGGAAGGGGTTTTCCTTGTGATAGAGCCTTTATTTAGTAATTAACCTTTAAATGAAATAATTAAAGCATGTGAAATGAGAAAAATGTTAGTATTCCCCCTTCTTGTCTAACCTTCATGGATGGATTCATGTTTTCTATAGCCACAAAGATGTATGAATGTTTGTATGTGTACTGTTAGTCCCAACTGATAATGTTGTTAATGAATGTGAAAGAGTCATATCAATTGTTATGTTTTAATTTATGTCAAGCCTTAGTTGGTTATACATTATGCTAATTTATTAGAGTGCCATATCATTTGACTGAGGAAGAGGATTTGAAGAAAGTAGGATGAAGTAAGTATTGATAAGTGTATGGAATTCAATGGGCACTTGAACAAGCTAGACTATGATAGTTTAATGTTGTTTTGATAATTTTACATGATTTGATTAAGTGTTGATATCATGTATAAGAAAGATAGTTTGGTCAATGAATGAAAAATTACAATATTTATTGAGCTACTATAGTTATCACCATGCACCTGAAGAAGAAATGAAGAAAATTTCATGTCAATTGAGAAATTATAGTATTGATTGAGTCTAGTGTCGACTGAGCAAGATATAATGTTAACTAAGAAAATAATAAAAGAAAATATTAAATAAGAGGCCAATATTTGATGTAAATAAATAAAATTTGAGAAGTTTAAAGGGTACGGATGAAGTTAGCTGTGAGGTCAACTACTAGAGAAATTAACAAGTGATCTAATGTAAGAGATTTTCTATTTTTAGAATGTGCACAAAATTTATGGTGAATAAGTATTAATCAAGCATCTAGATTCAATGGATATGAGTATATTGAAAATCTACAGTCATGATTAATTGACAAAATAGACGGATACGATAGAATGACAAAGCTGAAAGACAACTATTTAAGGGATGAACACAATGTTCATCATTGTTGATCAAGTGGAAGAAGTTGATAATGAGAGGATAATCGAGCGATCCAATCAAGAAAATGAAGTGATAAATTAATGTGTGAAATGTGTGAATCCACCAAATAGAGATCAAAGGACAAAGGTTAAGTGACAACTGACATCTGAACAAGAAAGGTAGTGCTAAAACTAACATATCATTTCATTATTTCTCTCTAATCATTATAGGAAAAAAATAAAAATAAAATCTTAAACAAGTGAACCTAACAATATTTTGAAATCCTATATGGTAACATTCAATAGTAATCTTCATAAGTCCTTTAGAGTAGCTCATTCTTTAGGAGTGTCGAAGAATGAATAAGGTATATATGATCATTGGTGAAAACCCTCTAACAAGGTCGCATGTAATGATGTTTATGTAACCTTTAACTAGGTTCACTCCTAACATAGCTCCTTTTAGAAGAGTGAAAATCTAGGGTACTAGTTCCCAGATAGTTTTTCCCATTATAGGATTTCTATGTTAAATACTTGTGTCAAATTGTGTGGATGTTTATTGTGTTGAATGTTATATCATGTTTATTGCTTATTATTGCAACTCGGTAGAAAATGGAAGTATCATACTATTATTTGGTAAATGAAGGAAATAAAGTAAATAGTTTAATGCAAATTATTTATCAGTTTAGATTGTGATGTTATATATGGTTACTAAGTTATTGATCTACAATATATGTGTTTGAATTGGTGGAAAATATTTTTGAGGACTATAGGATAACTATTTATAATTGATTCACCACAAACCCCCCCACCTACTCTTAGTTATCTAACAATTGGTATTAGAGCTGAGTGCTTGAAGGAAATTTTAAAATGGAATTAAGGTAAATATCCAAAGATGTATAAGAGAGAGGTACTAAAGCTAAATAAGGAGAACTTCTCTTTGAGGAAAACTAGGATGAGACTTTATCTATCTAGGATTGGAAACAATGAACTATTTTATTTGGTCGACCAATACACCCATCCTAATATCCCTATGATAGTTGATGAGATGAACCAAAAAAATTATCATAATAGTTTGATGATCTGTATTGCTTTTGCACTAAATTATTTTAATTTGATGATGTCAAAGATTGTACTACTACTAAAGAGATATGGGACAAGCTGATACTTGTATATGGTAGAGATCAGAATGTATTGAGAGCTAAAGTAGAAAGTATAAGAGGAAATTATGATGAGATGTGGATGAAAGAAGGAGAAAACATTACTCAATTGTCAACCAAATCAAGGAAGTTGTGAGTGCCTTTAAAGCTACTGGAGGTGCCATCAATAATGAAGAAGTTGTAACTAAAATTCAACAAACATTATTACCTATTTATGCTACTATTTAGGAATTTAGAGCTATGTCTAGTAATGATCTTACTCTTGATATTTTGTTGGTAGGTTGATTGCATTTGAATTGAGTACCTATGATAATAGTGTGCCAAATATTGAAAATGCCTTTAACTCATCACTAACCATTAGAAGTTCAAAGAAAAAGAAGAGTAGCAAAGATGAGAGTAATTCAAAGTCATATGACAAAGAGATGGATAAAATTGAAGAATTTCTATGAAGGAGGCTACCAAGAGGCAAAGAAAGATTCAAAGGTAAATTACCCCTAATATATTTTAAATGTAACGAGGTTGATCATTTTGCTTCTACATATCCTAAGAAGAACAAGAGTGATAATAAAGACAAGATGAAGAACAAAAACATAAAGAATAAGGACTACAAGGATTATAAGGACAAAGGGAATAATTCATGCTAAGTTTTTTAGGAGGATCATATTGAGTAAGATTATGATGATGAGAATGAAGGAGAAAAAGTGGTATATGTTGATGTCAAAGAAGCTCCAAAAGAGGAGAGGTATGAGGAGGAAAAATCTCTTAGTTATTATATTAATAAAAATAATACATGGATTATTGATAGTGGATGTTTAAATCACATGACTACTAATATTAATGTTCAGTGGTTAAATGGAAGCACTTTAATAGGATGTAGGCCTCCACTTTACGAGGCACCAAGCCATTCAAAATATGTGTGTGAGGGAAAGAGGGGTATTTCTAAGTATGATTCCATTTATGATACAAATTAGATTAGCTAGGACCCAAAGGGAGAAGGGTGTTAATACTAAATCCGGGTTGTAAAAAGTAATTCAATACAAAGAAATACACTCACTTACACCCTTAATAGGATAATGTGAGTGTGAAATTGAACTGATCACTTAAATAATGTAAATGTAGATGCTATATAAATAAAATCAACCCAATTAAGATGTAAATCTATGGTAGAGATATGAAATAAAATGAAATGTAAAAGAATCATCTTGAAATGCATAGAGGAATATGTGTTTTTGCTCAAGAACTTTCGGATCTGAATCTCTTATGAGCTTCCATCTGTGAATCTTGGATTGAAATGAAAAAAGGAACAAAATCTAGAAATCTCCCCAGAATCTGAGACTGAAGACTAGGTTGACTTGGAAGGATGTCCTACAACTAGGTTAACGTAGTTTGTGGCTATGAAATTGACAACTCTAGAAATCTTGTGAACTATATGTTCCAGATCTGAAATTAGTTTCACTCCCAACTTTCAAATTAATACATAAAAGAAAGATTTGGGGGTTGGGGTTTGATGACAACTTTCCTTGGTCAAGTGCCAGGTTAAGGAATTAACTGTAATTGAGAAATGTAAATGTAAGTGACTATAAAGAACAAGACAAATGTTAGGATTCCCCTTTTCTGCATGTATGTAAATGTGTTATATTTTAGATCTTGAATTTGGTACGAATGATGTAGAATATCTTTACAATTGCAATGGATCTACCATAACCACATCATGGAGCTTGTTAGCCCCTTTTAGGAGTTGGATCTTCTTTAATTCTGGATTTGAATATTGGTTTACAACGGTCTCATTTTTAAAATCTTAGAGTGAGAATTTATCATCTAAAACCCTAAGTAAGAAATAAAAGGTTTACCTTGGTTTTAATTTTTAACATCCTTGTTTTAAGGGTTTTATTCTAAAGGTGTTACATCCTTAGTCTTGCATGACTTTTTGTTTATTTATCCCCTATTTTGCGAGTCATTATTTATGTTAGAGCCTTTTTAATTTAAATTCTCAATAATCTTTTACTTTTGGTGGACCCATGCTATGGATTATTTTCTAACCATTAGATTGGCATTGAATCAACAATTATCACTCTTTTGCTAATAGGATATGTGAGGGTTTTAATCACTATGAGGATGCAACCTTTTGATGCATGTTTAGTGGGGCCATCAAGCATGGTAGTTGAAGGCTATTGTGGACTATTGGATCCTCGTGAGATCAAGGGTTTCCGCATGCCACTATACCAAGATGTGTGATTTTTACTCATTGTGACACAGTGACAGTATGGAACATGTATATATTGGGGCCCTAACACTGATAGACTTTACAAATAGATGTCATTGATGATGGAAACATGTCAAAATTAGGAATACTTAGATAAAAAGGTCATATCTTTGAGAGTTTGTTTGAGACCATTGATCTTAGTCATGATCAACGACTGTTGCATTGTTGCTAGAATAGAAAAAATATCTAACCATTGTGAGATATTGTGCCACACATCTTGGTGGGGCCCTAAGTGATTGAAGGACTTATGTGATCCCTATTTGTGTTAGATGCATCCACATGCTAAAATCCTAGGTGACCTATTTTCTTAAAACACTACAAATGGTGATTTGTTGTTGATCGTTGGATCAAAAGGAGATCAATGACTGTCATGTTGTTTCTATTGAAATGTATAAACTTGTTATGAAACATGAAAAAGGGACCTTCCAACATGTGTCTTTGATGGGCCAAACTATGTAGTAGAATTTCTATTTTGACACTATTGATCTTGATCATCATCAATAGTTGTCACGTTATCACAAAGATAAGAAGAATGATGTTTATTCATTATGGATGTGACAACCTACCTCGTGTCTTTGGTGGAACCTAAATGTTACTAATCTTAATGTTACTTTTTCATGTTCAGATACATCCACGTGGCACAATCTTAGGTGAGATATCTACTTGAAAGGATGTAGATAGTGTACAATTATTGATTGTTGGATTAAAAGTAGATTAATGGTCATCATGATGTCTCTAAAGACAAATGCAAGATTCTTAGGTATTGTGACAATGCAACACATTGATACATGTCCCAAGCAAGTCAATGAGTAAAAGTTCTCCAATAAATCTAAGGTTGTTGATATGAAAGTAGATCAATGGTTGTCACATTGTCATTATGAGAAAATGCATGACCTTTATCCTTCACAACAATATGACAATGTGACACATGTCCTAGGTGGGCTAAACAATGAAGGTTTTTGGTTAACTTTAAGACCGTTGATCTAAAATGTGATCTAGGATCATTTCTATATTTCTATAATCAAATGTGTGATGTTTACACATAGCAATAATGCAATGTAGTGACACTCGTCTAGAGGGCCCCAGCAATTTTGAAACAAAAACTAATATCTTGGTCATTGGATCTATAGGAGATCGATGAGCATCACTATGTTGCTATATTTAGATGCATGATTTTTGCTAAAAGCAACAATGTAACATTGCACCACGTGTCCTTGAGTTTTAAGCAAATACAGACAAGACTCATAAATAAAAAGTATTTTCCAGCTGGTGAGATGTGATTGGTTTGACTACCAAATCAACATGCATAAAGATGATTAAGCAATGGATTTCAATTACGGTCATTGGATATGTTATTAATCAATGGTCTATTTTCAAAATTAGCCGCAAGACATGAATATCCATTCTCTACAACATATTAATGGTGATTAAGTCTCCTCATGTGGGTATAATCTAAAATATAATGCACATGCATCACATGTTTTTCTACAATTAAGTTGTTGAGTCCCAGAGTAGAACATAAAAACAAGAATTTTTAGGGTTAGAGGATTGTTGATTGTTGTAGAAAGAAGGACGAACAAAAAATTAGTAAATGCATATTTTCATCTTGATAGAAAGGTTTGTCTACATTCAAAGTTTTTATTTTTCTTGAAAGATGTCTCCCAGATGAGTTTTTTGGGAAAGGTGGATTGTCAACACATGAACGTTCATGATGACTTCCTTGAACAATCAAATTTCTTGACAAATGATTCAACCAAGGGTAAGGAATTGATTCCCAAAGCCCCTAGATTAAAGATTGATGAGGGTTTATATGAAAAGGGAAATTTATTTAGAGATGAACAAACATCCATGGGTGGTCTAGAGGTGTTCAAGAGATGGTTTTCCTAGTGAAAACAAGATACCCCACACAATAATGTATGGGAGTTTGAAATTGGTAGGCTTATCATACCAGGAGTCCTTATGGATGTATATTTGTTTGTCATGCTTGCTAGAAGATATGAACCTATGTTATGATTGGTGGGAAATCATTCTCAAGATGATATTTTTAAGATTTTAGCAAAAGTAATCAAAGAGGTTTTAATGACGAGTCCTTAAACTTCCCTCCATGAGAAGATTGACTTTGGAAAGTTACAAGTGAATTATGATACTTAGAGGGACTATCTTAGAAGTGGGCCACTACAGGAGCACTTTGCCAAAGTAGGAAATCTGACATTGGTTATGTCATCCACCCTTGAACCATTGATGAAAAAGCATTTCAATCCCACAGATTAGGCATTGTATGTTTCTTTATGTAAAACATTTAGTATAAATGAGCAAAGATTATGTTCTAGTTTCCCTAATGTACATGATGGTCCAAATCTTGGAATATGGAATGAATTTTATTTTTGATTTTGCATCCTATTTGGTGGAAGAGATACATAATATATTGATAGGGATAAGTAAAGAGAAAGTTGATAAACTCTTTGGATGGTATTCCATACTCATGTGTATGTGAATGTTTAAAGAAGTCTCTATTTTTTAGAAGGAAATGAAGTTAGAAAAAGAGTATGAGGGTGAGAAAATTATAGTGCATCTATGGAGTGCTGAAATGTGCGAGGAGGTAAAGGAGTGAAGTACAACCAGGCACTAGTGATGTGGCCATTTGGTGCAGGAGCAACTAGGATAACTCCTAGTCCTAGTTCTACATTTTTTTTGGCTTGCACTAACCTTAGCCAAGTCATTTGGGTGCATTTGGGCCTTAGAAGGTCATGTGTGTTTTCTCCTAGATGGATTTGACTAGGCTCAATCCATTCTCATTATTTTTAAGTTATTTTTGCTAACCTTGTGTTTAGGTTGTAAGGAGGCAAGATTAGGTGTATGGGTTTTATACCTTAAAATTCTAGGGAAAGTTTTGTTTTGATATTAATTTGTCATCTATGGTGTCTTTGTATCTTTTTTCATAGGTTGGAGGTCACATGTCATTTGGCACAAAGTAGGGAAAGATGTCAAAAAGATGTAAATGGTTACAAAAGTTGTCAATTAGGTAAAATTGATTAAAACCATGTGAGTTGATGATTTGAAGGCTAAATTATGCCTAGAAATCATAAAGATACCATAATAAGACTATTTGGAAGTTTCCAAGGGCTAAATGTAAAAGTTGCTAGGAGTTGCAAAAAACTTGTCAGCAATTTTGAAAAGTTGCTTGACAACATTGTGACATGAAAGTTGCATATCATGGACATGGAGTTGATGGTTAATATAATTGTCTAAAACCTTTGAGGAAAATTATAAAAACACAAAGGAGACCCATTCCAAAGGTTTTAGTTGGTAATAAATAAGTTTTAAAAATTGAAAGACACAAGTTGTTGTTCTAAAAATAATAGTTTTTGGGGTTTTTCATTGCATGAATACTTTAATGGATTAAATGAATTCTATTTTCACTTGATCCTTTTATTTCATTATCTTACAAAACATTTTTATTTATATTCCAAGTTTATAGGATCTCATTTGTTCATAGTTAGAAAATATTTTGTACATAGACAATCTGTTGTTCTTGTTTTAACTATTTTGGGAAAAATGACTACTCCATGAATCCTCACTGTGGAATCATCAAGGCCTTAGGGGCATGGAAGTGGAGTATTTGTACAATGTATATACCAAAGGAGGGGCCTAGAAAAACTTATTTTATATTTTTCAAGTGATTCCTAGGAAAGCTTTCAATGCATGGCTAGGCAATCACAATGCTTGCAAGATGAATTTGATGGATTGAATGTATTAGATAGTTCAATATGAGAGTTGCAAAAGGAGGGATGTGTGAGGAAGATATGTATAGAAGGAGAATTTTTAAAGATAATCTTTTTTAGGAACTTCATCAGATCCTAGGAGATGCTAATACAAAATGCTTGAAAACCTTGCTATTAGGCTTAAATGTAGCAAAATTGTGTACGGATAGGTTGAGGACCTTAGACCCACAAAATCCTAAAGTACTTCCAAGAGGGTATCCATATCCGAGAGTAGTTTTCCACCTTGTTAAGGGAAATGTGGAGTTGTGGCCTAAAAAATAACTTTGGAGGCCTAATTAGGGCAATTTTGCTAAATTTGAAGGAATCAATAAGGAGATCTAAGGATTTTGAAGCCATTAGTTTGGTAGAATTCAAAAATCCCTCAAATTGAATCCCTCACTCCTGGCTGAAGGTAGAATGACCATTCTTGGTAAAGTTGTGAGTTTGGGAAAAAAATTGGAATGTTCCTATGATGGATGCAAGTTATAAAACATTAGTGTAGCTAGGTGGGGAAGTGCAGATGATAAGAGAAAAATCCTCTTGAGGTTAGGGTGACAAAGGAGAACCCTAATAGGCTATGAAAGAATCCTAGGTGAGTCCTTAGTGAAGAAAAGGGTCTAGTTTACATCATTTTGGTATCAGAGCCACTAAATATTTGGGGTGGGCATACATGGTGACCAATGAAAAACATGCCAAGGAGACAAATGATCAAAAGGAGAGGAATAGGCTCCTAGAGGAAGCATTAGAGGTGATGAAAATAAAATTGGAGGAAGCTGTTGAGGCAACCAAGAACACATATCAAGAAGGAGAAACTAGTGATAAAGGTAAGGGAAAGGTTGATGAGGAAGACATCATTCATGAACCAGACCCTCCATTAACTGAGGATCCATTCCTAAATTCCATCAAGGCATTGTGCAGAAAGGCCCTAGAAGGAATCTCTTTGTTTAGTGAGAAGATGGACCCTAAACTCATGATGGAATGGATTGAAGGGATGGAAAACCACTTTGAGTGTGAAGGGGTCACTAAAGCACAAAAGGTCAAGGTAGCCAAATCTAGGCTAAGAGGATCGACACTAACCTAGTGGAAGTATCTTCAATAAGAGAGGGAGAAGATGGGAAAGAAGCCAATTGAAAATTGGAAAGCCATGGTGACTAAGGTAAAGGAACAATACCTACCTAAAGATTGTAAATTTCAAATACACAAGAAAAGGAAAAGTCTAAAACAAAAAGATATGGATGTGGCAACATATACTAAATAATCTTAGAAGTTATGTTTGAGATTAGGAACTCAAGAAGTAGAACCTCTTAAGGTGGCTAGGTATCTAGGTGGGTTGAAGTGGAACATAGAGGAAGAAATCAATCTATGGACACCTACAATAGTCCATAGATGTTTCCAATTGGTACTGCAAGTATAAGTAAAGAATAAGAAGAAATATGACACCAAATTTAAAGGAAGAGGAAGAGGTAGAGATTGTAGGAATCAAAGAGGTTATGGTGGTAAAGGTTAAGATTCAAGAAGCCAACGGGAAACTAAGTGGATTGAACAATAAGAAGGGAACTCAAATAGAGGAAGTTTTTGTAGGGGATGAACCTCTAACAATAATGGAAGAGGAAGAAGCAAAAAACAAGGTAGAGGATCCTACTTTGCAACCATGAAGTGCTATAATTGCAAAAAGATGGGACACCTTGCATATAAATCCCTTGAGAAAGGTTATACTTCCCAAGGGAGTGTGAAAAGAGTTAATTATGTGCAAGAAGAGTCTAGTAACATAAACATACCATCTGAAGTACCCTTAGAATTAGAAGAAAGGGAAAATATAATGATAAGAAGGACATTGATTAAGGAACCCATAAAGGAAGAACCAATCCAACAAAGATAAATATTTAGGGTGAAGTAAAAGATGATGGGAAAAGTGGGTAAGGTCATCATAGACTCAAATTCCACATATAATATCATATCAAAGGAGGCAACTAGCAAACTAAATACGAAAATAATTCCACATAGTAATCCCTATAAGGTTACATGGCTCAACAAGGGGCAACACATTCTTGTAAGTGAATAAGCATGGGTTGAATTCTCAATAGGAAGGTATAAGGACAAAGTGTTATGTGATATACTACCTATGGATTCATGTTACCTTCTACTAGGAAGGCCATGGTAGTTTAATAGACAAGTAATGCATGATGAAACCAAAAATGCATACTCCCTCAAGAAAGATGTTGTGACATTCAAGATTAAATCCCTAATAGAAGAAGGAGAGGTGAAATCTCCAACTCATAATGTCCTCATGGTGGGTGAGAGAGAGTTCTTAAAGACCTTGGAAGAAGGAGAAGGAGTAGGGTTTACATTAGTATTGAAATCTAAACAAGAAGTTGGTAACAAAGTAGGAAAGTAAAAAAAGTTACCCAAGGAAGTGTAAGAAATTCTTAGAGAGTATAAGGACATTATTAGTGATGAATAACCTGCTACCCTACCTCCTAAGAGACATGTTAGCCATCAAATTGAAATTATTCCAAGAGCCACCTTCCTAAAAAAGTTTCCTATAAAATGACCCTCAAAGCCTAATTAGGAAAAGTATAAGCCCTTGTGTTGTGACTACTATTTTAGCACCCAAAAAGGGGAGAAATTGGAGACTTTGTAATGATTCAAGATTCGTTAATAGTATCACCATTAGGTATAGGTTCATAATACCTAGATTGAAGACCTAATGGATTGTTTAGGGGAACCAAGGTACCTTACCAAGATAGATCTCAAAAGTGGCTATCACCAAATTAGGATAAGGGAAGGGGATGAATGGAAAACAACTTTCAAGACCATAGAGGGTTTGTATGAATGGATTGTAGTTCCATTTGGCTTATCAAATTCTCCGTCAACTTTCATGAGGCTTATGAATGAGGTATTGAAAGACTACATTGGTAAGTTTGTTATTGTCTATTTAGACAATATATTAATTTTTAGTAAAACTAAGGAGGAGCATATTAAACATTTGAAAATTGTTTTCAAGAAATTGTATGAGGAAAAACTAATGACGAATTTGGAGAATTGTGACTTCATGAAGTAGGAGCTAGTGTACCTTGGGTTTGTTTTGTCTCAAGGGAACCTCAAGATGGATCAAAGTAAGGTGGATGTCATTCTAAATTGGCCTAATCCCAAAGTTGCAACAAAGGTGAGAAGTTTTCATGATTTGGCCCAATATTATAGGAAATTTATCAAACATTTTAGTGCTATTTGTGCTCCTATGTTAGACAATATCATGAAGGGTGGAATGAAGACAAAGTTTCATTGGACTTCTTAAGCCAATAATGAGTTTGACACACTCAAAAAGAGAATAACTAACGAATCCAATTTTGTTCTACCTAGTTTTGACAAACTCTTCACAGTGGAGTGTGATGCTAGCAATATGGTAATTGGGGTAGTCCTAAACAAAGAAGGGAGACCAATAGCTTTTCATAGTGAGAAGTTCAATGATTTTAAGAGGAAGTACTCATCCTATGATTTAGAGTTATATGCTCTAGTACAAGCTTTAAGTAAGTGGAGGCATTACTTGCTTCTAAAAGAGTTTGTGGTATATTTAGATAACCAAGTCCTCAATTTCCTTAACTCCCAAGATAAGTTAAGTAGAAAGTATATGAAGTGGGTCGAATACCTACAATCTTACACCTTTATCATCAAGCATAAGAAAGGAGTGAAGAACAAGGTAGCTAATGCATTGAGTAGGAGACTCCTCATAGTACAAGAAATACAATTCTAGAGCATTGATATTGACATCTTCAAGGGCCTATATGCTGATGATGAAGATTTTGTAGACATTTACAAGGTATGTAAGGAGTGTAAGAATAATTTCCATGGTGGATTTTCTAATTACACTTTGCAAAATGATTTTTTGTTTAAGGGTGGTCAACAATGTGTCCCTAGGGAATCAACGAGAGATAATTTGATTAAAGAAAAGCACAACAGGGAACATAGTGGTCATTTTGGAGTCAATAAGACTCAAGAGTTAGTCAGTGGATTCTACTTTTGGCCTAAAATGAATAGGGATATTAGATAGTATATGGAATGTTGTGTGGTATGTCAAAAGGCAAAATGTACATCTTCCAATGTAGACCTCTATCAACCCCCTTCCAATTCATAGCAAGCCATGGGAGTGCTTAAGTATGGACTTTTTGATAGGGTTACCAAAGACTAAGCAAGGATTTGATAGTGCTTATGTTGTAGTTGACATATTTAGCAAAATGGCACATTTTGTTCCTTGTAAAATGGTCCATGATGCTTGTCAAATTACTCATTTATTCTTAAAGAAATTGGTAATAATCCATTGCTTACCTTTGAACATTATTTTAGATATGGACACAAAGTTCATGAGCCATTTTTGGAAAACCTTGTGGCATAAACTAGGAACAAATCTGTCTTTTGGATTTGCCTACCATCCTCAAACAGATGGTCAAACTAAGGTAGTAAATAAGAGTCTTGGAAACTTGCTAAGGTGCCTTACAAAGGAATATGGACAAGTTTGGGATCAACTCATTGGGCAGGTTGAAGATGCATACAATGATACAGTCAACTGGTCAACTGGTAAAAGACCATTTGAGATCATTTATGGGTTACATCCTAGAGGGGTGTTTGAACTAAGATATCTAAAAGATGACACACAAGATAGTGGATATGCTAAGGAATTTTCCCACTCCATGAGGGAAGTCCATGAAATAGTAAGGAAGAACTTAACTGACAATGATAAGAAACTCAAGTATAAGATGGATGACAGTAAGAGGTACGTGTAATTCCAAGTTGGGGATCTTGTGATGGTTCATCTAAAAAAAACAAGGTTTTAGAAGGGAGTTTGTCATAAGCTTCAAATGAGAAGGTTGTGACCTTGCACAATACTGGTCAAGTATGGCAAAAATGCATACAAAGTAGAGCATCTTGAAGATGTTGGGTTATCACCAATCTCTAATGTTGCTGATTTGGTTAGGTAAAAAGGCCATACTCTAGATTTTGTTTAGATACTTAAGGAAGTTACTCAATATGTAGTATACCCAAACATAATTCCTCCACCACCTAAGGCAACTGAAAAAGTACTTGACTCAAGGGTTTACAAGAAGACTAGGACAACAACTTATTGGGAACATCTTCTCAAGTAGTATGGAAAAGAATATGCAGAGTTTACTTGGATCAAGGAAGTAGACCTGAAGAAGTTGGGCATAGCAACAAACTTTCTTAGTCCAAGGATGGATTGAAATTTTGTGTTTGGGGGAGTGTGGTGTAGGAGTACCTAGGTTAAATTTAATTTTTGGCTTTTACTGACCTTATCCAAGTCAATTGGGTATGTTTGGAATTTAGAAGGTTATGTGTGTTTTCTCCTAGATGGATTTGACTAGGCTCAATCCGTTTTGGATGTTTTTAAGTTATTTTTGCTAACCTTGTGTTTTAGGTTGTTAGTAGGCAAGATTAGGGGTAAGGGTCTTATACCTTAGAAGTTTGGGGTAAATTTGGTTTCTAGCTTAATTCATCTTTTATGGTTTCTTTTCATCTTTTTGCATACGTTGGAGGTCACATGTTGTCATTTGGCACAAAGTAGGGAAAGATGTCAAAAAGATGTTGTCAATCAAGTAAAATTGGCCAAAATAATGTGAGTTGATAATATAAAGGCTAAATCATGCCTAGAAAACATAAAGAGATCATAATAGGCCTATTTGGAAGTTTCCAAGGGTTAAATGTAAAAGTTATTAGGATTTGCAAAAAAGTTATCAACAATTTTCAAGAATTACTTGACAACATTGTGACAAGAAAGTTGCATATCATGGAGATGGAGTTGATGGTTAATACAACTATTTGAAACCTCTAAGAAAACCAATAAAACCATGAAGGAGACCCATTCCAAGGGTTGGAGTTGGTAATAAACAAGTTTTGAAAATTGAAAGACACAAGTTATTGTTCCAAAATCAACAAATTTTGGAGTTTTTCATTGCATGAGTGCCTTAATGGATTGAATGAGTTTTTTTTTTCATTTGATCCTTGTAGTTCATTCTCTTATAGTAAATTTTTATTTTTATTCTAAGTTTATAGGAGCTCATTTTTTCATAGTTAGAAAATATTTTGTACATAAGCATTCTATTGATCTTGTTTCGACAATTTTGGGAAAAATGACTCCTCCATGAATCCTCACAGTGGAATCATCATGGCCTTGAGAGGCATCAAAGTGGAGTATTTGTAAAGTGTATATACCAAAGGAGGGGCCTAAACAAACTTTTTTTCTATTTTTAAAGTGATGCCCTAGACAAGCTTTCACTACATGGTTAGGTGATCACAATGCTTGCAATATGAATTTGATGGATTGAATATATTAGATAACTTAATATGAGAGTTACAGAAGGAGGAGGGGTTTTTGAGGAAGATAAGTATGGAACGATAAGTTTTCAAGATAGGTTTTGTTAGGAATTTCATCAGACCCTAGGAGATGTTGATATAAATTGCTTGAAAACCTTGCTTTTAGGCTTTAAAGTAGCAAAGTGGTTTACAAATAGGTTGAGGATGTGAGACCTATTGTGGCCTCACAATGCACAACCAATTTTGAGTTACAAAATGGGGACCCCCTAGTTTCAAATTTCTTTATAATCCATCTAGTCTGAAGCCTTAGACATTTTGAACTCTCCCTTGGGTTTTAGGTGAAACCCTAGTCTCTGATCAGGAAGGGTCAGGTAGTTAGACATAGATAAAAAGATCAAGTTTAAGACTTTAATATGATTAAAGTGTGCACATGCACACTTAAATAGGTACTCCATGTGTGCACATGTGCACTTCAACCCCACTCTGGGGATGTGCACCCTCAGAGGTGTGCACATGTGGAGGTGCACACTTTGGTCCTCCCCAAGGGCTTATATAAGATTCCGCCCTTTGCTTGTACAATACTAATGTGCATGTGCACATGCATACCTTGTCAAAGTGTGCATATCCATGACTATGTACTTTCCCATTTCCAAGGAAAATTAGTGCACTAGTGCATCTTCCAAGATGCACTAGGTGCACTAGTGCATAAAATTGACTTTTGGGGGGAAAATCCACTGTCTTATCTATTTTGACTTGAGTTGACCCACTTGTTTTGTCAGTCTGAGTCCTATGGAGTCCTCTTTTGGGTTTTTCAACATAATATAACTAATGTTTTCTCCTTTTTATAGATAAATTAACATCCTCATTAACCATAGCACAAAAAATATCCATGGTATTGCATATGCGTTTTGAAAATAGACACCTTGGGATTTTAGATAGAAGAAGTAGGAGTTCAAGCCTATGAAAATGTTGGGCTATAAAGAGGATATTAATCATCAAAAAGGGAAAAATAAGTACACTAGAGTGCTCTCAAATCCCATTTGAGCAAAACCTAGAAACTGTTTTCAAAATTAAGAGCTTAAATTTTTTCGTGAATTGAGAGCACCTTGCACAATTTCCCTTAAGGTGCGCATGTATGTAGGTGCAAAGGTGAAAAATTTGAAGATTTAGTGAATGAATTATCTCTTAAGGTGTGAAGGCACACATATCTAAAACATCTAGAGGCCCCTAAGGTCCTGAACATTACCATGGCTTCCTTGTCTTCTGCAATAACCAAGATCACACTCAAACCCATAACTTTCAAGTTCCACAAAATTCCCAAGAAGTCACACTTTATGATTACTATAGAGAAATAAGGGAAAAGTATGAAGCTTTAGACTTATTAGCTCATCAATAAATCACCTCTTCTATCCAAAAGTTCAAAGGGGAAGAAAAACCAGATGCTGAAAATCAAGTTTTGACACGTAGAAGAATTTTTTAATTTTTGGAACCTGTCACCAAGGTGCACAGGTGCACTTTTCTCAGAGGTGTGTCGACAATTTTGAAGAAGCAAGAGTGTGCTAACAATTAACAACGAATTTATATTTTAAGAGCATTCCATGCATCAAGAACGGATTTTGATCATAGTTCAATTAAACATTTAGAGAAGGTCAAGATTCCATTTTTAGAGCTTCCAGTGACTCTTAGATCCTCTTGAAACTTCCTTCTTCCTATCTGCTTCTTTTAGTGTTTCAAGTCATGTAAAGGATTGTATACCTATTAATTAATATAAAAAAGGGTAGAGACTTACTTAGAACCATTTAGAGAGTCAGTTTGTATATAATTAGATTTGTTTTATTAGTTTTTAGCATGAGTTGCATTTTAAGAAATCTCTTTCCTAGCACAAAGGGAAGAGATGATTTCTTATAAATACATGGATGTAATATGTACTCTAGGTCATTATTTTGATGCAATAATATATGTTATTGGTTCTCTCATTCTGAATGTAGTTATTCTTGTCATAGTGTGTTATTTTTGTGAATGCATGTTAATGAATAATAATGGAGCCAATAGTTTTTTTGTGTTGATTTAATTGTGTGACCTTTTAGTTATGGTGTTTTCCCCATCTTAAAAAATTCCTTTGACATAATAAGTTGGACAAAAGTTCACCTATTATTCCTACAGAGCTTCTTGTCTTGCATGAGTGCTCCTTCCATGACCTTTAAATTTTGATGAGAAGTAAAACATCTTTCAATTTTTACTAATTTCCCATCGACAATTGCATCGGTAGAATTGAGGAAGCGTTGCTCCTATTTTCATTAGTTTTCTACCTAATCTTTTTTATGATTTAACTTGCAGACATGTTGTTACCGTGGTTTATGTCCGTTAGGAATTTCCCTTTATAGTTATTTTGCTTCAATCTCACATTACCTTATCTTTGTTATTTTCTTTTCTAACACTTGGTTAATAGGAATTTATATAGTTGCATCGATAAATTTCATTCGCAATAAAACTTAAAATACCAAAAAACAAAATTTTTGTGGTTACCTTTTCAAAATAGCAACAGCTCAAACATCTCATCTAAAATTGATTGGAACCAGCAAATATCTCCTCATGAACAAACACATTTATCTTTAATTGAGAAAATTTCAATAGGTTGCAAGATCGCCTAGAACCTTGGAGTTGATCCTGAAGTGCTTCCAAAAGGGTATCCATATCTAAGATTAGTTTGCCACCTTGTTAAGGGAAATTTGGAGTTGTAGCCCAAAAACTAACTTTGAAGACCTAATTCAATTAGGCCTAATTAGGACAATTTTTCTAAATTTGAAGGAATTAATAAGGAGATCTATGGATTTCGAAGCCATAAGTTTGGTGGAAGTCCAAAATCCTTCACTCTTGGTTAAAGATAGAATGACCATTCTTGGCAATGTTGTGAGTTTTGGGAACAAGTTGGAATGTCTTTACGATGGATGCAAGTTGCATAACATTGGTGTAGCTAGATAAGAAAGTGTGGAGCATAAGACAACAATCCTCTTGAGGTTAGGATGATAAAGAACCCTAATAGGATAGAAGAGAAGCCTAGGTGAGTCCTTAGTGAAGAAAAGGGCTATTAAGCAATCCACTTTACATCATTGTTATAGAAAATAAATGAATCTAGGCTTCAAGAGATTTGTGACGCAAAACATACAGGAAGCTTGATGGTCTATAGGGTAATAGAGACTAACATTAAATAGTCAATCCTCATGAATAAAGAAGTAGTAGATTTTAATCTAGATGTAGCTAGAAAAGACAAACAAAAATTAATTGATTTAAATACTAGGTTTGAGAAAGTCTTAGAAGCATACGATGAAAGGGGTAGAAAAATTAGTGAAATGGAAAAGATCATTGCTAACTTTGAGAAGCAACAAGGGAAACTGAAGGTGGTTGAAGGACCATCTCAAAATATTATTGCTACATCCCCTACTCCATCTCCTCTTGCTAGGCCAATGTTGAAATCCCATACACTCCTCTACATCTTGAATACTACACTAAAGAGGAGTTGGAAGAAGAAAAGGCCAAAACTCAAGGCTACACAAGTAGAAGCAGTACAAAAATAGAAGATAAAATCGATGATAAAATTCTATTTTTGGTTTATCGTGTTAATTGGCCTTTCTTTCATTAGGAAATGTCTAAGATAGTCAGCATATGGACTAAATTAAATTATAATGAAGTTGTTTTGAGACAAATTTTAGGCAAGTAGACCAACAAAGAGCAAGAGGAAATTAATTTCTGTGTCAATATAATTGGTAAAACTGATGCTAGTACATGGATTTAAAAAACATATGATCAAACTATTGATTTACTAGATTTTGATACAAGATGATAAATACTTCAAAGAAAAATGAAAAGATTTTTCTCTAGATATATTAATAAGAGTTTTGATATTTTCCCTCATGTCCTAAGTAACCCAACTAATATTAAACCAAAGGAAGCATGGGGAAATGAATTGAAAGAAATTATGGGCTTATGAATGAATGCCATTATAAATAAAGAAGAAAATTTTTTTTTTGCAAGGATGGTGGAAGAAATTGTGAATGTCCAAATGTTTTTTTGATTCTTTCAAACTTGAATTTGAGGAGTTAAAGAAAATGTGGCAGAATACCTTGATTAAGGAGAAGGAAATCTTTCATTTTTATTGGCAAAGTGATTAATTTTATGGTGAATGGGTAACAAAACATTCCTTAATAACATAATCTTCATAGGTGGTGATAGAGGATAAACCACAAGACGTGGACACAATTGAAAAGGAGCAACAATCAATTATAAAAAGTGTTCAGTAGGAGGGAAAAAACATTCAATTAACAACTAAGGAAGCAAAAGAGAATGGACAAGATAAAGGAGAAAAAGAGAAAGAAAAGGTGGCCCCAAAAAATACATAAGAAACAAAAGAAGAAAAGGCACAATAGGTTGTTACTAAGCTTGAAAAGGAAAAAATTGAAGAGGCTCTTGGCCACCCGAAAGCATGGACAACTAGGATGAATGACAAAAAATGATTATCAGAGAAAAGAAAGTAGTTATTATAATAGGTTAACTTACTTTTGTGGTTCATCCACTATGGGTATGCCTACATGACAAATTATGAAACTAATTTCAAATCATATGGAGTATGGCACATGTACTTAGATCTGCTATGTCATGGGTTATTGAAAATGACTTTTTTTTTGTTTTTGTTTTGAGTGTAACCATATTTTGTTAAAGGATGGTTGTCCTTTTTCCTCTTTAGAAGCTTGAAGCTTGTTGCAACTCACCCTATATAAGTGAACTCCAAAGGCTAGAAAATGGTTTGAATTCTCATTTGTTGGAATGAATGTATATTCCAATGTTTTGAGTTTATCTATAGCTATATAGTCTTATTATCCCAGGAATGTTATTGATGGAAGTGCAAAGTTAGATTGTTGAATTTATTTGAGATTTCTCACTAAAGTTGATACAAAATTGTATATTTTCAAGAAAGATAATACAAAAGCACTTACTGGCTAATTATTCAATCTAGATCTTGTCTCTTCTTGTGTTGCTTTTTATTTTCTGGAATTTTATGACAATGTCAATTAAATCTCAGTTATAATTGACTTCAGATTATATCTTAGTTCATGTATTATTGATAATATAATGGGTTATGTAAATTATTGATGTCATTTTGGAGAGTTGAAATTTATCAAAAGAAGATTATGATAAAAATGATATTTTAGATTGAGTATTTTTTTCCTTTTCACAAAGTGATAGGATAGATCACATGTCAAAGTTTTATGAGTAATAGTCCAATGTATAAGGCACTAATCAAGTTTAGAATTGGTAAAATATGGATGAACTATATAGTACAAAGTTAATTAATCAAATATTTAAAAAATTTTATTTTAAATTTGAAAGTATAGTTAGCACTTGATTTCAGGAGTCTTAGGGTTTGAGGAGTTCACCATCTTGCATCCCTTCTTTAGTCCTTAAATTAGAAGATTCATGGGCATTCATATGTTATTATAGAATTCATCCCAATAATTGATAAATATGTGGAAGACATATGAATTCCAAGGTACACTAACCTAGATCTTGCAAAATTTAAAGGGAAGAAGACTAAAATAGTCTTAATAGTTGGCCCTTTTGATTTGCCTTTAGAATACTTGTTATGGTTTTCAACTATCTCCTAGGTACTCTATGCAACTTCAAAAGGTGGTTAAAATATTGTCAAATCAGGAGCCAACAAAATAACAACTCTTCTAGGGAAGCATATGACGTGGGTTTTGTTTTGAATAGTTGTCAGTGGTATATAAAAGTAGTGCCTTGTCCTTATGACAGAGTATGTATTTTGGTTTAAAAAAGAGGTTTTCGAGTTGTATCATCTTTGAATGTCTCTAGAGTTTTATTTTTACAAAAATATTGTGAATTTGAACTCATTTTCTATTGGGTGCTTGTGTAAGTTTTGTTTTCAAAATCCCATTCTCTTGGTAGTTTCTCATTTTTAGTCATATTAAAGTATTTCCCCATAGTGGGTGACAACTTGGTCAAAGGTTTTAGTAGCTAGTGTTATTTTTAAATATTAATTGAAATGGTTGATAAGAGGAGAAACACAAGAGCATATGCAAAATCAAATCCAAAGATCCCCTTATACACAGAGCTACCTCAAGCTGATAGAAAACACTTACATAGGAAGAAAGCAGATTCTAGTCATACATGAAAACTCTGATATAATATATTAGGTCATTCTCAATATTAGTCTAGGGAAGAATAGGAATACCCATCTTTGAATTTTGAATCTTAGAGTACAAGACTTTTGGTTGAGATCTTCACTACTTCTTTTCTCAAGGAGACACTATACCAGGATAAGACTATTTCTTCTATTTGAGATACTACCTTTAGACCAAATGTGTCGAAATAGATCAATGTTGGAAATACAAGAACACCCCAGATAATAGGAAAAATATTGGGCATATTCCATTTGTTGAGAGGAAACTTATTATTTTGAGTGATCTTATAGATTTAGAGACTACCTTACAAATCCTAAGGAATTATTGTCTGAAGTTGAAGTACTTAGGAAGAAGGTTGAAGAGGAGGATGCCAAACACATATGTTTGGAAAAGAAAAGGAAATGATCACCATAAAACATCCTCATAGAGATGCTTATGGTGAAAATATAAGAGGAGTAACTAAGAGGGGAGGGTGAATCAATTACCACAAAAATAAATCCCAGAGCCCTTAGATGTCAATACAAAACATAAACTCTATTGGAACAATTGTAACTCGGTTAACACACTGGCACTCGATTAACACTAACAATATGTTGTAACTTGACAAATACCGAACATGCAGATCTTAAGATGTTTAATTGTGATTAATATTAATTAAATTAGTTGCATATGCATGAAAGAAATATCATGAACACAAGTGATACCAAGATTTAACATGGAAAACTAATTTGGGAAAAACCACCAATTGTAGTTAGTTATTATTTTTTACTCTTCTAAAGTGAGCCCTATTAGGAGCCAACCCTACTAAAGGCTACAAAACATAGTTTTAGGTGTGAATTTGTTAGAGGATTTAATCACCCTCTTAGGAGTGGCCTTCTTAGAGGTCTTTGGACACTTCAATCTAAAAATGTCACCTTATATTTAGCAAATAGTTAAGCCAACTTTGTTAAGAGATTTGATACACTGCTATAATGGTTATAAAGTAATAATGATAAGACCTGATTACAGATGCAAAACTATCTTTTCTGATTCTAGATATCAATTCTGGCTTGAATACTTGATCCTTCCTAATTGAATTTATCTTTGTAGCTCCTCAAGGATATTCTACTTATCCTTCCAATTCGCTTCCCCTAAGCATCTTCTTATCTTCCACACACTCACACACACATTCAATCCTCAACTTGACCTTATATTTATATCATATACAGTATCAAGTTGGCTTGAATACAACTTAAAATAATTAATATTCATCTCTTTAGTTGGATAGAACCAACAAACAAATTCATTAAACACCATATGCCAAAACAAGAAAATCCTTTGTTAGTCGACCTTGCTTAGAAGAAACTAACACTAAAATAATTTTCTTGTATTAACCACGTGAACTCAATTAACATTGTATCTTCACAAAAACATTGGTTCCATCCAACTTTCCTTTTTTAATCGAGTAGGCTCAATTAATACTCAACTTTTGTGAACTTCTCTTCGATGCCCAAGTGAAATCGATAGACACTGTCCTTTGAACTTGGCAAACACTAGAATGATTGATAGACACAAGAAACTATCTTCATCAACTGAGTGAGCTCGACATACACTGAATAGTAAAGATATGATATATTGTGTAATATCAAAGACAATATACAATTGATCAATTATTTTTAACAATCTCCCTCTTTGGCATTGATGGAAACACAACATGTCATAATACAATGAAATTTTAGAGAAAAATAATAGTAAGGATAATATCCTTTGTTTCATTCTAATTCTCATCCATGAGAACACCCTTTATCAATATGAACTCCCTTTGTCTTTAGTTTCTCTCTCTATCAACAAACTCTCCAAGTGTACTCTATCTTCAACACCTTCTTCTGATAACAAATTTTTCTTCTTTGATATTAGACCAAGTTCTTCTTCATATCTTCAAAAATTTTTTTTGTGATATGACATCCAACTCTCCCTTTTTGACATCTTTTGCCAAAGATAATATTTAGTGAAATTCAATGTAACTTATGTACTGATTCATATGCAATCTTCCCTTTCATTACTACATCAACATACTATGGTTGATGCATTACTAAACTTCATTTAGTGAGTTTTAGATAGGGGAATAACCCCTAACTTACCTCTTAGATAGAAGAATGCATCCTTAGGTAATGGCTTGGTGAATATGTCTACAATTTATTCTTTAGTATTCATATATTCCAATCTCACCTCTTTGACTTGCACCAATTCTCTTAGAAAATGATATTTTATTACAATATTCTTGGTCTTGGTATGCATCATAGGATTCTTTGATATATGAATTACACTGGTGTTATCATAGAAGATAACCACTAGATCCTCAATTTCTACCTTCATACCTATCAATAATTGCTTGAACCAAACAATATTGGAACAACTAACTACTATTGCAACATACTCTACCTTTGTTGTAGATTAAGAAATGTAATTTTTCTTCTTACTTGTCCAAGACACTAGTCTCTTACCAATAAAGAACACTCCACCACTAGTGTTCTTCTTGTCATCAACACTTCATGCCCAATCTGCATCAGTGAAGGCTTTCAAATCTAAATTTCCTCCTTTATTGTACCATAATCCATAATCTTTAGTACCCTTTAGATAGCTCATAATTCTCTTGATTTCCATAATATGATTTTCTTTAGGATTAGTTGAAAATCTTGCCACCTTACCAACTACAAGAGCAATATCAAGCCTAGTATGTAAAACATACTAAAGTTTTCCAATCATTGATCTATATGTTGTCTGATCTACCTCCTTGGAATCATCATTTTTGGAAAGCTTATCTCTAGTAGACATAGGTTTTCCAACTAGTATTGAATCCTCCATTCCAAATTTCTTTAGTATCTCCTTGATATACTTAAATTGAGTACTGTAGATACCATCTTTCTTTTTTTGAATCTGCAAGCCAACAAAGAATTTGATTTCTCCAAACATTGACATCACAAATTCCTTACTTATTTCCTCTAAAAAAACTTTGTAGAAATCATCATTTTGAGTAAACAATGTATCATCTACACAGATTTCTACCAATACAATCTTTTTGTTTGGTCCTTTTATGTATAGGTTGTTGTTATCATTTGTCCTTTGAAGACCCATCTTCATCAAATGGTTATGAAGTCTTTCACACCAAGCTCTGGGAACTTGCTTGAGACCATACAATGCTTTGTGTAGTTTACAAACCATATCCTTTTTGCTAGGATCTACAAAATCTTTAGCTTGTTCTATGTAAACTTCTTCTTCAAGAATGTAGATTTCACATCCATCTTGTTAGCCCCATATTTGTCTTGTTGATTATTGATATTGATACACAAAGTTTTACCAAATTGAAGTTGAACTTGAACCTAGTTCCCTTTTACGTCAACTTCTAGTTCAAGCCAATATTTTTCACGAAAATGCATAATCCTTCCTTCCATTTGCTTGTTAGTCCAACATGTCCTATGCAAGGAAGAAGTTGAAGTTGAAGCAAGAAAGTGAAAATTCAACTTCAACTTCTTTTCTTTTTGTTTTAACATTTTCACTTATATTCTTCTCATAGGGATTTAGTTAAGTAAAGCGTGCACATTTTACTAAAAAGAGGCCCCACTTCCTTGCCATGTATCAAAGATGTAAAAGGAAATAAATGTGGTAGCTAAGTGGCATGTGTCAAAGTACCAAGTATTTCTAGGAAAGTAAAAGTAATGATCATATGGCATCATTAAAATGAGTTCGCATGTTGATGTGACAGAGATGATTAATGATAAATGACTAAGGATTCTTGTCAAATAAGTTCACATGCATATATTAATGATTTTTCACACTCCATATTTGTCCTTGATTTTCCATAATCTCATTCCTTAAATTCTTCTTTTTCTGGTTTAATTGTCTATCTTATCATGTCGAAGCCCAAAATATCAAGCTGGTAAGAATAGAACTAGAGTGCTTGACTTTGCAGAAATTAGTGAGTGCACAATTTGACCTTCTTTGTAAATTTCTCTTTATTACTCCTAGTTTTTGGTTAAGATTTCTTTTTAGCATTTAAGTTTGTGATCCCCTATCAAAGTGATCATCAATTTTTTTTGACCTAAGCTCCCTAAGCTTGAGAAGCCCTACTTGTTAAGTTATTTATCTGAGATATGAGATAATTTCCTAGTTAATATAGACTTAACCCAACTGGTAGAAACAGTGAATAATTCACAAGCTAGAACCATTTACTAGAGACTCACTAGTAGTGGTCTAATAGAAGCTGCCACTTTCCTGACTACCATTGGATGCCCAGAATTGATTGTTGAGTGTGTGGATCATTACATGATGTTTAAAGAAGGTTACAGGTGAAATTTTGGCTAGAAATGATAGGGTTACAATAAGTTCTTCCCTAAGAATACCTCATAAAGAAATCTATGAGCCATGGAAATTTGAAGAATCTGGACGTTTGTATGGAAATAGAAAGAAGGATTATGATTCTATTGTAACAAAAACTTGGACCGACACTAGGAGGCTCAAGGTTACCCAAACCACTAACTGATGCAGAGCCACACCTTGGAAAACTCAGGAGGAAAAAACTCACTCAACTGAGTTACTTCAAGGGGCACGACATCAATCAGCCAGGATCGAACTTGAACCAAACTCAAGATTGGATTAATCAGAATATATAAATCTCCATAGTTTATCTTCACCCGCACACCAAGATCTTTAACCCAGAATGTTCTCAAAGAAAATATATTTGCACTTTGACAAGAAAGACCAAGATCAAATTGCTGCCAAACTCCATAGTCGATTATCTATATCCTTTCTAAGGCAAAAACTGAAACTTTCTCTATTACCCAAATTCGAATGCCTCTCTTACATAGCTATTATTGGAATCTGACAATCATGCAGTAGGCCACATTTTAAATATCCACATTTTTTTTTCGTCTTCTATCCAAGAAAAGGATAAGAATCTGAAACATTTTTTCTACCAATATTAGACAGTCATTTTCTAAGTCAGGAATATTCCAAAAATGGCCTACTACCTATTATTGGATTCTAAAAATCATTAAACACTCCACCTACGAACTAAAAAAAAAACTATTCTAATTTAAGATCCACACACCTGGTTCTAGGTGGCTATATCTGAAGAGCTTATCGAACTACTACTCTAGGTATGCCACCACATGTAGGACATTATTACAAACTTAAAAAATAAAAGCATTTAAAACATAATATTAAATTTCCTATTACATTTTCAACAATGTTGCCTCCTGTAACATTTCTCTTCTCTGCCACTGCAGCATACTCCCCTGTAGAATGAATCTCAAGTCCTCTTGAGATGATGTGTTGTAGAAATGAATCTCATTCTTCTTTCGAACTTTCCAATTTCTTTGAACTAGGATGAGCATATCTACAAGAAAAACAAAAATAATATCCAACTTCTCCACCTTGTAGCTTTGATTCTTTAATGCTGTAAATGTCACAGAAAATTCTCCAGCATGATTCACTATACATGAAATCTGCATCCCTGCATAAACATTATTAGAAGAAAACATATCATTAGCATTAAGATTATTTGAGTTCTCTTTTTGAATATGAGCTTCCTTATACACCATGTAATGTGCATCATATCTATCTTCATCAATAGTAACCATAAACTTATCTGCTTCTTGACTATCAACCAGTTTCACATCTTGAATCTTAAGAATCGTATTTATCTCTTCTTCCTTTATTAAACATTTATCATCATCTTGATCTTCTGTAGTAATCTCACTTTCAAATATATCTTTCTTATTACAACTTTGCTCAAGAACGATAACAATATTGCACTCTTTCCTTTCTTCTTCAAGCTGAGTTTCCATACTACCACCATGCCTTTTCCATTCTACCACAATGGCTGCAAATTTTTCCCATAAATCAGATTCTTCTTTAGAACTTGCTGTTACACATTCCTTAGCTTCATCTTCTTGACATTTTTCTTCATTATGCATATTTAAGGCTTCATCAGTTGCCTCCAAAATCTTTTCCATAGGAGTACCTTCCAACATTGTACTCTTCTCTATTTTCAAAGGACATGTTACTGTTCCAACCACAAATTGTTCACACTCAAATCCCATAGGACTTGTCTCATTACTACTCTCACCAATAGTTACTTGCTGCACTTCTTCTTTCTGCATTTTATTTTTTCTCAACTTAGCTTCATTCTCTTCAAGTTTCCTTCTCAAACCTTTTATTTCCTCTTCTATCTTGCTTAGCTCTTCTCTTTGTTTTCTCCTTTCTTCTTTCTCTCTTTTCTTCTTTTCCTCTATCTCCTTCTGTTTAGAATCCTTTCTCTGCTGATACCTTCTAAAAAGATACAATAAAGCTGCTTCTTCTTGTCCCATCATTCCTTAGCTAGGTTATTTTTTCTTATCTAGTCTCCTAGACTTCTTCTCAAATTCTTTTCTCAACCTGTTATAACCTTTTAAACACACACAACCACTTTTTTCCAAACCTTTCACTGAGCTCTGATACCAAAAATGATGCAGAGCCACACCTTGGAAAACTCAAGAGGAATTAGTCACTCAACTGAGTTGCTTCAAGGGGCATCTACAACCTCCAGGATCACACACTAAAATCAGATTCAAAATAGAACTTTGAAAATAAAATCTCCCAAAATATCTTCTTGTTGCCTCCAAATAGACCAGCACTCAGACATGAATAACTTTCGAACCAAAAAAGATTTACTCAATCTAACTGTTGAGATTTGGCATAACTAGGTTTCAAACAACATATGAAAATTTGAGAGCAATCCAATGGTTTAAACTCAAGATATTGACCACGTATCGGAGTACATTTTTCTGCAAAACATTGCTTCTTGCTGTCTCTAGATAGACCCGTGAACAGACATGTATAACTTTTCTATCCAAGAAAAGGATAAGAATCTGAAACACTTTTTCTACCAATATTAGACAGTCATTTTCTAAGTCAAGAATATTCCAAAAATTTCCTACTACCTATTATTGGATTCTAAAAATCATTAAACACTCCACCTACGAACTAAAAAAAATATAATCTAATTTAAGATCCACACACCTGGTCCTAGGTGGCTATATCTGGAGAGCTTATCGAACTGCTACTCTAGGTATGCCACCACATGTAGGACATTATTACAAACTTCAAAAACTAAAAGCATTTAAAACATAATATTAAATTTCCTATTACATTTTCAACAATGTTGCCTCCTGTAACGTCTCTCTTCTCTGCCACTGCAACACTAACTATTGAGCATTTTATTTAAGAGACTGTCGACATAGTTTTTTTTCTCAACAGAGTAAAATGAAATGAACATGCCTTTCACTAGGATGACTGGATGTATTTTTTCATTCAAAAAATTGTTGAGGGATAGAAATTCAATTATTGAGGGATAGAAATTCATTGACTGGGCAGACTTGATAGCTGAAGGGTTACACACATTTTGTGTAGGTTTGAGTAACTTTAGCCCTTTGTTCATGTCCTCATTTTTGTTTTACATCTTAGCTACATCAAAAGAATGAGAAGGTCTCCCACATGAGCCTTGGACATAAGACATGACCATTTACTTGCATTATAGAAGCTTGCAAGCAAGGGAACCCTACAAAGAGTTTACGATAATTAATGATGTATTTTTAGGGAAACTAGTTTTTGAGCTCTAAGGTCAAGAGAATTGTAGGATATCTAAAGAATCTATGTAGGTGATTAAGATTTATGGTTATTATTATATACAATTCCCTAGATGTTAGAATTCTTTAGAATAACTGAGAGGGGGGGGGGGGATGAATCAGTTATCCAAGGTCCAAATGCCGTAATAATACTTTTTCACAAATTATAGTGAATCCATAAACATTTCATCCATCCAAGCTTAAATCAATCATCCTAGAAAATTATAGTAAATCAATATGCAGAGATAAAACATGCAAGATCAACACATGACACAGTGATTTACGTGGAAACCCAATTTGGAAAAAACCACTAGTAACATGCTACTTAATTCTCACTCTTCTAAAGTGATGCCCTGTTAAAAGCCTGCCTTGTTAAAGGCTTACAACACACTGTTAAATGTGACCTTGTTAGAGGATTTCACCATACTATTAGGAATGGGCTTGATCAAAGGACTTTAGAAAATTCACTTGGAATGTCACCCTGTTAAAGGATTTACAACATGGCTATTAAACCAACGTAAGTCCATAAGATTTAAACTATTTGTTACAATTGCTAGAAAGTAACAATAATGGGTTGTTGATCTGATACAACTTACAACATATTTTGCAGATTTTAGATCACACTTCAATTCAGTCCTTTTTCTTGGCTTTGATCACTTCAGCTCTAATAGCTTGTCATCTCAAGCTTCACCTCCTTAAGTCTTCTTACTCATCATACCAATGCAACCATATCTGTGGTCACCTTTTGAAGCAGAGTAACTGTGCTTTCTTACTCCTTAGCACCTCCTTCAACACTTTATGCTTTCATGCTTGACCTCCTCTTCTCTTTTTTTGCTTCGTGACCTTATGATTCCTTAAATAGAAATCTGGAATGTCTTTGTTGCTCAATTCTCCCTCTCCAATTTTAGGGTTTCAAATGGATTAGGTAGGATACAATGTATCTACCCCATATCTTGCTCTTATCTAGAAACTTCATCTAGAGTCCAGTTGCATTCTCCAAAAACATTCTACATGGTGTTCTGTGCCACCAGCTCATCATTCTTATCTTCTATTTAATTCACAGAATTCAAGATAACAACCTTGTCGGCTTAGATCTAACGAATCTTCAATTTTTGAAATAATGCAACAACTTGGCACTATTGGTTTACTGATGCTTGGCACCTCTATGTTACTCAACACTTGTATTTTCTCGACACTTGTTTCTTGCTCGGCACTTGTTTCTTGCTCGACACTTGTTTTTGCTCGGCACTTGCTTCTGCTCGACACTTGTTGAAGTTCACTCGACACTTAATGAAGTTGAACTTGCTCGACTTCAACTAGAAATCTGTTCAGCACTTGCTTGCTTGGCTTTCTCTTTCTAATGAACTTAGTTAGGCTTTACAAATGACTTAGCTAAAACCTTACATCTTTGATATGTTTCAGTGTGCCCATTCTCTGTGTCTTAGAGTATGTCATCAAAACACTTTTTCATCAATGGCTTAGCTGATCCTTCTACCTCATTACAACATCATAACTTCAACCTTTCTCTAGGTGTTCTAGTTACATTTTATTGATTGCCTCCTCCTTGTCAATCAACCAATTGATATTATTTGGATCACTAAAGCAATTGTCATTCCTGCAAGTAGCAAGTTTGACATTGATGACAAAACAATGATTGAGAATATTCTTTACCAGTTCCATTACTTTTTATGTATGATCTCTTTAGTCATTTCCAACAATCTCCCTCATAAGCTTTTCAATCATTTCCAACAATCTCCCTCTTTGTCATTGATGGCAAACTAAACTGATCAATTGATCAACTTAGTTACCACCAAGATTGTATACATTGTCTGCTACTTTCTTGATTGCTGCATCCTTACTACTGATCTCATATATCTCCCTCTTTCTTATATATCTCCCTCTTGCTTTGTATTGATTAGTTTTTTGCATATTTCTCCCTCTTTGACATAAATGCCAAAGATGTAGCATCTTTAATATACACAATATAAGCTTTGGCTATGATGTCTTCTCCCTCTGTCACCATGCTTGTGACTGATTTGGAGTTTCTGCTCCTGCTGTCATCCTCAGCATCATTCTTCAGATATTTCAATGATTTATTCCTTTTGATGTAGGGCATCTTCCTTGTTATTTTATACTACTTGAGCTAGGGGTATTACCCCCAACTTGCCTCTAAGATATTCATAAGAATCCTTGGGTGATGGTTTGGTGAAGATATCTGCAGTTTGTTCCTTTGTGTGAATGTACTCCAACTTCACTTATTTGTCTTCTACCAATTCTCTAACATAATGATACTTGATTGCAATATGCTTGGTTTTTGCATGCATTACTAGATTTTTGGATATGTTTATAGCACTTGTGTTATCACAATACAATATCATAGGTTTAGTTACCTCTTCTTTCATTCCTTTCAATAGATATGTGAGCCACACAATGTTTGTGCAATTAGCTACTGCTGCCACATATTCTGATTCTGCAGTGGACTGGAATTTGCATGTTTGTTTCTTGCTAGTCCAAGTAACTAGCCTTTTACCTAAAAATAATGCACCTCCACTTGTGCTTTTTCTATCATCAATGTTGCCTCTCCAATATGCATCTATATATGCATTGAGCTCAAACTTCTCATTCTTTTTGTAATATAGACCAAAGTTATCAGTTCCTTTGAGATATCCCATTATTCTTTTTACTACTATGAGATGATTTTATTTGAGATTAGCAGAGAATCTAGCCACTATTCCAACTGCTAATGCTATGTCTAGTCTGCTATGTACAACATAATGTAATTTTCCAATCATGGATCTGTACATTGTTTGATTGACTTCAGCTGATACATCATTTTTGGATAGCTTATTTCCTATTGCCATTGGTGTGCTGACTGGTTTGGACTCCTCCAATCCAAACATTTTAAGTATCTCTTTGATGTACTTTGATTGTGTCACAAATATACCATGTTTTAGTTGATGTACTTGCAATTCAACAAAAAATTTGATCTCTCCAAACATAGACATCTCAAACTCATGTTTCATTTTTTTAGCAAAGCCTTTGCAAAGCACTTCCTTTCCTCCAAAAATTATGTCATCCACAAAGATTTTAGATACAATAATATCCTTACTTTCTTCTGATTTGATGTACATGTTGCTATTATCATCAATTCTTTCAAATCCTATTTGCACTAGATACTTGTGAAGTCTCTCATACCATGCTTTGGGTGCTTGTTTCAGACCATAGAGTGCTTTATGTAATTTAGCTTTACGTAATTTACAAACCATATCCCTATTGTTCTCATCAGCAAATCCCTTTGGTTGTTCAATATAGACTTCATCTTCTAGTATACCATTTAAAAAAGTAGACTTTACATCCATCTGATAGACTTTAAAACCTTTATATGCAGCATGTGCAAGTAAAGTTCTTACTCCTTCCATTCTAGCAATAGGGGGAAATGTTTCCTCATAGTCTAATCCTTCTTCTTGAGCATAATTCTTGCATACTAGTCTAGCTTTATTTCTAGTAATCTCGCCATTCTCATCTAACTTTTTTCTGAATACCCACTTGGTGCCAATCACATTCTTGTCAACTGGTCTGGGAACCAAACCCAAGTTTTGTTCTTCTTTATTTGATCAATCTCTTCTTCCATAGCTTTATACTAGTCATCATCTTGTAATGCACCATATACTGTCTTAGGTTCAGATTTGCTGATCAGACATGATTCATGTCTTAGTCTATTCCTTGTCATTGGTCTTGCATCTTTGTCACCAATTATCTGTTCAACAGGGTGATGTCTTTTTACATATTTGGATAATCTTGGTTCTGTCCTTGTTTTCATGTCTAATCTTTCAAATTCAGGGTCACTATGCACTGAGTTTTTAGATTGTTCCTTATCTCTTTCATGTGTACTGACTTCAGGATTAGATTGTGAATTTCTTTCATTCTGTAACTCAGCTTCTGAATATAACTCGACATTCACTGGTTGTGACTCGGCTGAAACTAAAATTTGTTGTTGAATCCCAATTTGATTGACAACATCCTCGTCAACAGGCATTCCTTCATAAGAATACACAAAGGTTCTGTATTCATTCATTCTCTTTGGTTCTTCAGCTTGGAATTCTGTATGCTCATCAAAGTTTACATTTGCACTTTCCACAATTTGGTTAGTGTTAGTATTCAAACACTTGTATGCCTTACTTTTAGTGGAGTAACCAAGGAATATACCTTCATCACTTTTTGAATCAAAATTTCCATTTCTAGCATCTTTAAGGATAAAGCATTTGCAACCAAATACTTTGAAATGTTTTACATTGGGTGAGTGACCATACCATAATTCAAAAGGTGTTGTATTAGTACCTTTCTTAACTTATACTCAGTTCAGTGTATGAATAGCTACACTTATAGCTTCTCTCCAGTATTTTAGAGCAACGGTTTTTTCCATCATTAATGTTCTAGTACAGTCAATCACAGATCTATTTCTTCTCTCAAAAATTCCATTCTATGGGGGAGTTCTAGGAGCTGACATTTGTCTTTTGATTCCTTTGTCATTACAAAATATCTCGAATTCATTTGATGTGAATTCACCACCTCTGTCTAATCTCAAGCATTTCAAAATTTTTCATATTTCCTTTTCAACTCTAGCCACATACCACTTAAACATTTGAAAAGCATCAGATTTTTGCTTTAAGAAGATAACAGTCATCATCCTAGAATAGTCATCAACAAACAACATTATGTATTTATCTCTTTTATAGCTTTGTACTTCCATTGGACAACATAAGTCAGTATGAACTAACTCAAGTACTTCTTTGGATGTATGGTTTTTGCTTTTGAAACTAGACTTTGTCATCTTTCCTAGCTGAAATTGTTTCCACATGATATTATCAGGCTTCTTCAATTTTGGTAAACTTCTAACTTTCTTGATTTTACTGATATTGACCAGATTGTCAAAGTTGACATGCCATAGCCTTTTATGCCATAACCATTAATCATCAAATTTTGCAACAAAAAAAAAAACATTATCCATATCAAGATAAAATAGATTACTTCTTATTTGATCTCCTTTTCCTATCAATTTACCATCAGTATCATAGATTTTTGCAATTTTGTTTCCAAATTCTACTTTGCATCCTACATTGCCTAACTGTGAGACACTCAAAAAATTGTAGTTTAATCATTAAACATAGTATGCATTATCACATGAAATTTGTTCTATGAGCTTAATGGAGCCTTTTCCTTTTATTTGACATGGAGCATCATTACAAAATCTAACACTATTTCCATCATACTGAGTAAAGTTAACAAACTTACTTTTGTCTCCTGTCATGTGATGTGAGCATCCACTGTCTATGATCCATCTGTCATTTTTGTTCATATATGTTACCAGTGCTATAGGTTCTTCTTCATCAGACTGATCCTTCATGGCTACATAAACAACTTCATCATCATTATCATCAAAATTCTCTTCAGCAATATAACACTTCTTGCCTTTGTCTTTGTAATCTTTCTTATCATCTTCTCTTCTATATTTGTACTTGTTGCCTTCCTTGTAATCCTTTTTCTGTGTGCACCTTGCAGCAATATGTCCTACTTCATTACAATTGAAACAAATAATAGACATCTTACCTTTGAATTTTCCTTTGCCTCTGTGAAATCTTCTAGCTAGTAATGCTTCCAATTGTTCCACATCTTCCTAATCAGTGCTACTGTCACTGGATACATATTTCATTTTTCTTTCTTTCTTTGATTTCACCTATTCAACATCTTTCAGTGATAGCTTGGCCTTGAAAACAGACTCAACATTCTCAGGTCTGTAGTTATCAAAGTTGGATAACTCAAATGCAGTCAGTCTTCCCACTATACCTTCAAAACTTAGATTGTTTCTTGGCACACATCTCAGTTCTTGTATTGTTGATACTCTAATAGCATAGATAGGGAGCAAGGTTCTTAAGAACTTACTATTAATAGTATCTTCATTCAATTGACCACTCAAACATCTTATTGCACTTACCACTTCCTTTATTCTAGCACCATACTGAGCAACATTCTCACTTTCCTCCATTTTCATATCATCAAACTTTCCTTTGAGGCTTTCTCTTTTTGCTCTTTGGACATTCTAATCTCCTCCATAGATGTTTGATAGGGCTTTCCACATTTTGAATGTGGTGTCACATCCTTTGATATCATCAAATTTAGCATAGTTGAGTGCAGAAGCAATCTCCAGCATTATCTGATTGTGTTCCTTTTTGTTTTTCAAATATTCTACAGTAAGAGTACCTATTGGATCAACATGTTTAGTAACAATTGAATTTTGGGCATAATATCCTATGGATCCAAGATGTAGCTTCATCAAACTTTTCCATGCAACAAAGTTGTCTTTGTTGAGCTTGAAAACTTCTCTCTCAGGCATTCTGATCTTTTTTGCTTATAGTCCCTTTAAACTGAATCAATAGTTTGGCTCTGATACCAATTGTTAGAATTCTTTAGAATAATTGAGAAGGGGGGAGGGGGGGGTGGTGAATCAGTTATCCAAGGTCCAAATGCCCTAATAATATTTTTTTCACAAATTATAGTGAATCCATAAATTTTTCATCCATCCAAGCTTAAATCAATCATCCTAGCAAATTACAGTAAATCAATATGTAGAGATAATACATGCAAGATCAGAAAATGACATAGTAATTTACGCAAAAACCTAATTTGGGAAAAACCACCAGTAACATGCTACTTAATTCTAACTCTTCTAAAGTGATGCCCTATTAAAAGCCTGCCCTGTTAAAGGCTTACAACACACTATTAAATGTGACCTTGTTAGAGGATTTCACCATACTGTTAGGAATGGACCTGATTAAAGGACTTTAGAACATTCACTTGGAATGTCACCCTGTTAAAGGATTTACAACATGGCTATTAAACTAACCTAAGTCCATAGGATTTAAACTATCTGTTACAATTGCTAGAAAGTAACAATAATGGGTTGTTGATCTGATACAACTTACAACATATTTTGTAGATTTCAGATCACACTTCAGTTTAGTCCTTTTGCTTGGCTTTGATCACTTCAACTCTGACAACTTGTCATCTCAAGCTTCACCTCCTTAAGTCTTCTTACTCATCATACCAATGCAACCATATCTGTGCTCATCTGTTGAAGCAGAGTAACTATGCTTTCTTACTCCTTAGCACCTCCTTCAACACTTTATGCTTTTATGCTTGACCTCCTCTTCTCTTTTTTTTCTTTGTGACCTTATGACTCCTTAAATAGAAACCTGGATTTTCTTTGCTGCTCAATTCTCCCTCTCCAATTTTAGGGTTTCAAATGGATTAGGTAGGATACAATGTATCTACGCCATTTCTTGCTCTTATCTAGAAACTTCATCTAGAGTCTAGTTGCATTCTCTAAAAACATTCTACATGGTGTTCTGTGCCACCAGCTCATCATTCTTATCTTCTATTTAATTCACAGAATTCAAGATAACAACCTTGTCGGCTTAGATCTAACGAATCTTCAATTTTTGAAATAATGCAACAACTCGACACTATTGGTTTACTGATGCTCGACACCTTTGTGTTACTCAACACTTGTATTTACTCGGCACTTGTTTCTTGCTCGACACTTGTATCTACTCAGCACTTGTTTCTTGCTCGACACTTGTTTCTACTCGGCACTTGCTTTTGCTCGACACTTGCTTCTGCTCGACACTTGTTGAAGTTCACTCGACACTTATTGAAGTTGAACTTGCTTGGCTTCAATTAGGAATCTGTTTGGCACTTACTAGCTTGCTTGACTTTCTCTTTCTAATGAACTTAGTTAGGCTTTACAAATGACTTAGCTAAAACCTTACATCTTTGATATGTTTCAGTGTGCCCATTCTCTATGTCTTAGAGTATGTCATCAAAACACTTTTTCATCAATGGATTAGCTGTCCTTCTACCTCATTACAACATCATAACTTCAACCTTTCTCTAGGTGTTCTAGTTACATCTTATTGATTGCCTCCTCCTTGTTAATCAACCAATTGATAGTATTTGGATCACTAAAGCAATTGTCATTCTTGCAAGTAGCAAGTTTGACATCAATGACAAAAGAATGATTGAGAACATTCTTTATGAGTTCCATTAATTTTTATGTATGATCTCTTTAGTCATTTCCAACAATCTCCCTCATGAGCTTTTCAATCATTTCCAACACTAGATTCACCTATATCAGAGTTAGGGGTTTCACTAGTAAACCTCTTAAGCTACCTCGCTATTGCCTTGATAATGTCATTGTTTTTGAAATCTTTAGGAAACTCATTCATGTCATTAATTTGTCTAAAAATATTAAGGAGACTCATGCTACTCTGTTTCCTATAGAAATCAACCACTATGGATGTCCCAATATCAAATAGGCTATGTTGATAAATTCGGCAATGTACAATCTATGTCTCAAGTCCTACTTTGCTAGAAAAAATATTGATTATATGGGATTTTCTAGGGAAAATATAAAACATGTGTCCTCCCTCATGCACATTCCTCACCTAGAAGACTACTGGGCCAATTGCTTTGATGAGTTTGAAGTAAGAAAAAAATTATGGTCAAGATTGACCATAAGTCCAATACAAGCATTCAAAGTTCAACTTGACATGAACAGGTTAGAAGAAAATGATAGTGAGGAGGTGGTTGATCCCCTATATATTGAAAAAATTAGATGTCTACCTATTGCTGAACTAGACTGGAACAAGAGGGAAGAAGATTATTTGTATTCTCGCATGACAGATGTTTTGAAGAGGATAGAAAATTGGTTGACTAAAAAGAGGAATCAAGTGTCAACTCAAGAAAAGCCCAAAAAACACTCAAGAGCTAGAAAAGAGAAGTTGTCTAAAAAAGCTAATTGTTCCCTCTAACGATGCCATTGATGATTCTATTGTAGGTCAAAAGAAAGTAGAAGTTGAAGCATCTGTCTCTATGATTCAACTTCAAGTTCAACTTTAAGCAATAAGCACTGAAGAGCTACTCATTCACACACCAAAAGCAAGAAGGCCACACAAAATAGAGCAAAGAGTGGAATCACAATAGACTTGGATTCCCTAGAAACAGAGGTAGTAATAGAACAAACCATTGCTCATGATATGTTTGACTCACTAGAAGACCAATAGAAGGTGGCAGAAGGAGGTAGTGCATCAATGGGTACTTTGGCCCTAATTGGCACCACTGCCACACTTGGAAAGGAACCTGCAACCCCAAAGTGGTTAGAAAAATTTGTAGAAAAAAAATGAAACATGGTACCACTCTCCATGCCAATGGATGACTTGGTAAGTAAATTCCTTGGAAGGTCTTCTAAAGTTAAGAAAGAAAAAATTGAGTCTCAAATTGACTTTGATAAGAACATAGGATGCTAGTTGGCAAAAATTGCCAAACTTTAGGAAGAACTCTTACCTCAAGATTATTAGGTATCAAAGGTAGACCTATGTAAAGGTAGCAGAGCCATAAACATGAAAGTATTTGAGGTATTTAACAAGAAGATTGTAGACCGGGTGTGGAAAGATGCTAAAGACAAGAATAATGTGAAGGAAGCTATGGAAAACATGGCCTAATATATCAATGTCATTCTAAATCTTGAACCAAAACCAATTAGTGAAATGCTAGCCATAGTTGATTTCAAATCTCCAAAAAATCAATAGTTCAAGCGTAAAGTTACTACTAAGACATTTGAAGAATGGGTTCTGTTGGTGTAAATAAGTATTTACTTATTACACTTACTTAAGTTTAATTAGGTTAATGCATTATTTAATTATTTTTATTTGTGAGACACTTAGGAGTTTGTGCACTTTTATGGGTTGTCATGTAGACAACACAAGAGTACGCAACTCTATTTAAGCACATGGTGTCTACAACATTGATTTGCATGTCACACCCTTGTAGGCTTATCCTCTCATCATCACACTCACCTTCGTGCTTAATGGAGGATAATCCATATCTGGTGGACATGTGCTTGGTTTTATGACACATCATGGTGCTGATTATGAGGCATTCTAGATGTATCTCAGAGGCCTCTATATTCAGGCACTCCTAGTGTACTCTAAATAAATCAGTAATTGAATACATTATTATTCTGATCATACTCTCTCTAGGTCTACTATGTGCTTGTGTTTGAGTTTTTAGTTCCTGGGTGAATTTTTCCCTTAGGCAAATTCTTACAGGTTCAGACTGTGCAAAATGAAGTGATAATGTAAGTGAATCTTCTAAGTGATACCTAGAAAGAAACTTCAACTAATACTAAGAATGTTGAATCAAACATTAAAGGATATGAGAGAGAGAAAAGTAATTGGATGAAATAGGTATTGTGGATTGATGAAATACAAGGGCATGGTTTGCAAAAGTTTCTCTCTGAATGCCTTGTAGCTGGTCTTGATGATAAAATTTTCTACATGATCCAAGAATGTATTGAATAGAGAAATGCGGCAATCATACGAGATGTAGCTAAGATCAAAGAAATACTATCTAGGCTTGAGGTCATAGATGATATAATCCTCAAAGACCTAAAGTGATTTTATAAATAGTGTGCAAGAGGGCAAGGTGATTCTGTCACACCTACAGAAGATATCATTAGACAGATACAAAAGAAATTCTTGGAGAAGAAAAGAAAACACTTGTGAGACAAGATTTTTATAACATTGCCCATGTCAAAGCCATGTTGATAATCAACCAATGTTGGAATGTTTTAATGGAAAGAATGCTTTTGAGAGGGGGGGGGGGGGGGGGGGGGGGTGAATCAGAAGTATTAGCTTTTGACCTTTTTTTTAAAACCCTTAATAACATATTATTGAAATGAACATGCATGCATATAAACATTAAGCAATCATGAAAAACATATATGCATCACCACATAACACTTGAGATTTTGGTAACCCAGAAACCCTCCAGGAATAAGAAGGTAAAATTGGGGTGGGGATGATACCCACAAAATTACTGCAGCAATAATGTTTGACCACTTCTGATGGTCTGCCTTGTTAAAGGCCTGCCTTGTTAAAGGCTTTACACTGTGTCAATAGTGACCTGGTTAAAGGATTTAAAAACACTTTACATGAAGTGTTACCCTATTAAAATATTTAATCACCTCTTTAAAGGATCTATAAAATAGCTGTTAAGCTAACCTATCAACATAGGATTTCCTTTCTAATACAATTGCTAGAGAGTATTAGGTATAATAAACCTGATAGCTTACAATCTTTTGATTGCTAAATACAAGCACTTGATTTTCTTTCTCTGATCTTGAACCTTTGAGATCTGATACTCATTTTTATCCCTTGCTTTGTTCTAATCAAATGAATATTTCACTACTGCTCTCTTCCTCTAAGTATTTTTACTCTTCACTCTGAACTCCAGTATAGTTTTTCCATACACTTCTTTATCCTCTCTAATACAATGAGATTTTGTCTTCCTTATAAAGAAATTCAAAGACTTAGGGTTAGATATGGATCTATGATCCATATTGAATCTCTGTTTTTTGCTAATTTCTTACACTTTTCTTATTGGTTGCATGCCTTCTCCATTTTTCTAATTGGATGCATGTAGATTGCATAGGAAATAGAAAAGATTTGATCTTATCACTTAAATCCTTTGAGATTCATCATATGTCGACCATGAAAAAAGTTTACATCTGAATTAGTGAAGTTACAAACTCATATGTGCATTCTGTGTTACTCGGCACTTACTGATTCCTGATGCTCGACACATATAACAAAGCATCTTACTTGGCTCCTGTTGTATCTTTGTTTTGCTTGGCATCATCTGTGACTCGACACTTAAATATCACTCAGCACCTGTATCATGCTCGGTACCTGAAGTCACTTGGCACCTGATCTTCACTCGGCACCTGATGGATTTCCTGACTCGGCACATGTTGTGGCTCAGCATATGTAGTGTGCTCGGCTCCAATGTAGAAAGTGGTTAAGTGTGTTGGCTCTCAAATGTCAAAACCATTCTGAGACTAACAATCTCCCCCTTTGACATGAGTGACAAAAACACTTAACTAAGCATTATTTATCTGAACTTATGAGTACATTCACTAATCTACTCGATATATATACAGAGGTTTAAAGAAAACTTGATCAATTTTTTTTAATTTACAATATATATATCTCAAAATTATTATAACTCCCCCTGAGTTGATTGTGCCATTATCTATGCTATCTTGTTAACCAAAATTTGATGCTGTATATCATGCTCCCATTTTATCTTGTCTCCCCTTGTTATCTTATATCATGCTCCCCTTTTATCTTATCTCCTCTATTCTTCAACTTATAATATCTCCCCCTTTTTAACACTTATGTCAAAGGATTTTAAGGGTTAAGACCATATTTCGCCAAAAATATGCTATTTACCTCCATAATCATCCTGAGAGCTGCATTCCAATTATGCAAAGCAATTTCCAATGACTTGTGCTAGATGGCAGTCTCTGTAGCAAGGTGAATAAGTCCATCTAAAGTAGAAAGATTAGGATCTTCCTTGAGAATAGTTTCTGCATAGACTTGTTCTTTATGGAGTACTTCCAAATGTGGGGTAATGGAGGATTGGAGCTGTATCAGTTTTTCCTTGATGGTGTTATTTTCTGTTGTTAACACAACTACTTCTTTCTGAGTGTGAAGTGTTTGATTAAAGTGCTTCTCACTTTGAGTTGGACCTTGGGGTAGTTGCGTGCTTGAAATCTTTAGATTTCTTTCCAGGCTCATTATTCTTTGGCTTGTCTCCTGTGTGAAGTATGAAAAGTCACACAACTTATTGTACAATGAGAATATATTCTCAAGTATGTTTTTCACTTTGTCAAGCATTTTTGCCAATTCAACCTGAGAAAGTGCAATTTCACTAAATATTTTCTCATTTACTTTCCCTTGGAATTTCCTTTTAGACCATTCCATAAGTTTTACATTTGTTTCTTGGTCTTCATTTGTCACCTAGTCAACAATATCTGATAATTACTCCATTATATGCTTTGACTCATCTGGTGACTACAAACTGAAGGCATCCATAAAGATGTCCTTAATCTCATGTAATATTTTCTTTTGTTTATACTCCTTCCTAAGTATCTCCTGCCTCTTTCTTCTATTAAATGCTTCCTGCACCTCATTGATTTGATCAATGCTTATTTTTTTTGAGTCATAACTTGGTATGACTATCTCCTCATCTAATTCAGGGTCTCCATAGTGAAGTACCCTTGCAACTTTTTTAGAACTTGATCCTAGTGCTGATATTTGTAGTGGCATTGCATCATTACTTGGCTATTTTGAAGAAGTACTCGAGGTAGGAAAATTTATCAATGTTTGTATTGCCTCTTTCTCTTTATGGGTTTCCTCTATTTTCTGCTACTGCTGTCTACTACCTTGATCAATTATAGTAATTTTAGGAAGTGCACCTTGTGTTTGTGCTATAGGATCAGATGTAATAGTCTGTCCTGTTTGTTTTGTTTCTTTGTCTCCTACTGCACTCGGCTTCTGTACTATGGTGTCAACTATTCTTGATGAAACAACTATTTACATTTGAAGTTGACCACCAGTAGCTGTAGAGATGATGGAAGGTGGTTCTTGTGGATTCACCTTATCTCTAACTGTGTTTTCTACTAGTTTTTGTAATTCATCTAGACTGACCAATACTGGATCTGTACATAATTTTTCTTGTTGTGTGGATTGTTCAAGGATTCTTTTGAGATCCTCTATAGTTAAAGGATTGATGTTTTGAGTAGAAGTTTCAGGAACATCTTGTACAGTTATAGTTTTTGGAGGTGTGATGGGTACATGAGGAGGGCTAGAAGGTGGCAATTGTGTGTCTTGCACACTCTAGTCTTGTTGTTGCTCCTGCTCAACTATTGTCATTTCATCTTGCTTTTGTGTCTCCTCCTCCTCTGTTTCTTTCTTCTCTCCATCTTTCTTTTCTTCTCTCTTCTTCTCTTCTTCTTCTTTCTTTTCTTCCTCCTCTTTCTCACTAGGCTCTTCATGTTCTGTGTTTTGTCCGTCAAGGGGATCTTCTTCTCCTTCTTTGACAGTAGTCAAGCCATATATCAACTTCCATATTTTTTTTGACTTAGTGACTACATTTTTAATCTTGTTTTGTAAGATATCAAAGGTTCTATGCTTTGGTGTGAAATTGCCACTATATTTCTTATTAGCCTTTGTTATTTGACCTCTTGTTAGGTCAGGCATCACCTGTGCTAAGGTAGATTCTCTTATCTCCTTTTCAATTTTTAGAAAATGATGCCATTTATTTTCAATTATCTCATATAATTCTCTAGGCATGGTATTGTCTAGCTCTAGAGGCGTCGTCTTGAATTTAGCCATCATGGCATATACTGATTCCTCTATTTTGTTTTGCATTTCTTTATTGATCTTGTTGAAGTCAATGCTTTTCAAATCAGTAAAATCTGCATTCTTAATATTTTCACAAATTTTATCTAAGGGTGATTTTGGAGGATGACTTAACACTCTAAATTGGCTGATGTCTTCTAACTCCGTTCTTTCCTCCTCATTAGAATCTGGTTGTGCTACATATTTTCTTCTTTTTCTTGGTGCTTCACCAGTTTTTTCAATAGCCTTCTTCTTCTCTTTGATTTGTTCCTTGTCCTTTTGTGAAGATGCCCTTATGGTAGCTCTTGTGACTGGTATTTGTGGCTTGGCATGAGTTGGCTTGGCACTCTTCTTTGTTTTGGGTTGGGCTGGAGGCTATGCTGTTGCCTTTCTTTTCTTTGGCTCGGCTTGGGTTGGTGCTTCCTTAGCTTCTTCTTCCTCAACACCTTCCTCCTTGTCTTCACCTAGGCCTTGACTCAATTCCATTTGGCCTTGCTCTTGTTCATCCTCATCATCATCATCGTCATCATCATCATCTTCTTCTACTTTAGCCTCAATTCCTTCACCAAATTTCTTCTTAATTTTCTTCATCAATTTATCTTTCTTCTTCATTGTGGAGGCAGTTTTTAACTCCATATTCACCTTTGACCTTACATCATAAGTGCCAAAGTGTGGGGCACTCTTGTCTATCTCTTCTGCTAGTAATGCAGTTATTGTTGCAGATGCTTCATCTATGTTGATTTCATAACCAAATGGCCTTAGCCATCTCACCCTTGGAATTGCTGCTTGGATATAGGTGAAATCAATATCAACTAAGAAGCATATATCATTAGTATGTTTTTCCACTAAGGAAACTGGTATTCTTACCCTATGCTTCATGGATTTCTTGAAATCCTCAAAATAGCTTGTCATCAGTGTGTCAAAATTGTCTCCCATCTATTCTAAATATTCATTAATTTGGGCTATGATAGTTCTATCATTTCTCCATGTAACTTTTCCAAAAGAGGAAAATTCATTCAGAACATAGAAGAATACACAAACCAGAATTGCTCCAAATTTGCATTGGGCACCCTTTTTCCTTCTTATAGCTGCTAGGTTTTCATTAATTTGTTGTAGTTGTAGTTCTGCAAGATCATAAGTATGATCATTTTTCACCAATTTGTAGCCTACATCTACTACAATACATGGCACACTGTTGAGTCTATTGGATTGATAGAATTTATGGGCAATAACTCTAACAAAAAATTCAATGAGAGGATCTTGAATGGTGTGAATTATCATTCCTCTTTTATTCCACTAGGCACCTGTGTGTTTCTCAATAACTCCTTGGATTCACTTCTCAAGGTCTTGAACCGATCTAGGGTAGGATATCCAGTTACCCTATGAATGATTCTTTTCGTGATCTTGGTGAGAACATCTTCTAGCCACAGACTACCTCTAAGAAAAAGTGATTGAAATGATAAAATATAATAAAATGAAATAGCATGAAATAATAAATTTAATCCAAGAGAGAAATAAGAGTTTTACCATACAAATGATACAAGATCAATGGAGCAATACCAAAGAGGAAGCAACACAAGAGACAAGGATTTGATAAGGGGAAAGAAAACAAAACCCCTTGTGAGTATTATGAATAAGGAAAAAGCCTAAGAATGAGAGAGAGAGAGAAGAAATGGAGCAAAATAACTCATTTACAATAGCATCAAAAATTTGATGTGAATAATGGAGACTAGATGAAAATGAGAGAGAGAAGCACCTCTTTTAAAGAGATGAGAAAGAAGTTGCATGTCTTTGCTTGTGTAACTCCCATTTCTATGAATGCCACATTCATAAAAGATGTGTGCAAAGTGTCAAGTTCCTCTTAAGGGGGAATATCTATTTTCCTTATTAAAGGAAATACAAAAATGAGTTGTCCTCACAAGTGGACAATAGGACAAGAATGACATGTCCTTTACATGTGGACTAGAGGACAAATAAATAATACATAAGGGATACCTTGGTTTATCCCAATAAATAAATAAAAACAACCAAGGAAAGATTATTAATTCTAACACCCCCTTTTAATCTTTACTTGAGGAGATGTTGTCAAAACCAATTTACAATAATACAACTTGATTTTTTGAAATATCTTCATTGTGCAAGAAGTCTCTTATTATCATGGGTACATCATTGGAGAGCCAAGAGAAGTGGATAATTCTTCAAGTGTGTTACATTTTCAAGTGGATTCATGTGGCATAGGATCTGTACAACAAATAATAATATCTTGTATGTGCCTTGATGGATTACCTGAAACATAGAAATAGAGGCAACTATCCACAAGGATAATTTCATCTTATATTCAAGTTAGAAACTTTTTATGTATAAGTAAATTCTCATAGAGTAAATATAAGTGTAACTTGGTACCGCAAAGAAATCAAGATAAATCATATCCTGCAAAGAACAAATATGTTATCAAAAATTTCAAGAAAAGACCATAAAAAAGGCTAGCTAATGAATCCAACATCAACAATGCTTCAATCATGTGGATATAGATAGTCCACTAATAAGTCATTTTACTACAAGTTAATGGGCGATCAATCCATAACCTACATGACTCATGATTTAAGCAAAGAAGTATACATAACATTATATGGCATGTTTTCAAAGATATCAAAGGGGAGGAGTATGAGTATTAACAATTGACTACCTTCAAATAAGAGTAAAATGCCTTCAAGATGGGTCAAATGAACTAAAATTGGAGGGAAACTCCAATAATAAATGGTATTAACCATAAAGTGCCAATATGGCAATAAAATGATGCTAGAAAAGCATAAACTGCACTTATGTGCCAATCAGTAGAACAAAATAAATATTGAAGGCAATAGTGTATAATAACTCATAATCTCAAGGAATAAGAAAAATAAATAAAATAAATTTACTTATGTGAAATAAAGAATGCACTCATATTTGATAAGTCACAAGAGACACAATAATTTATATATTTATCAAAATATATATGTGGGCCCCCATATATACACATGAATAAATATACCTAAACTATCATGATATGAAATCATGCAAATAGAATTAAAGATCATATATAGAACATAATTTCTAAGCAACATACTAAAGAGAAATACCAAAGAAGATGAAAGAGAATTATTAACATCAAACAATATTTGCAGTAACTAATCCATCTAAGTTGAAGTCCACCCATTCTAAAATTTGATCTCTTTTACTAAGTACTTTTTGAAACCATTTATTTTTTCTCTTAACAAATTTATCACTAGAGGAAGAGTCATGATGTATGAATGCATCATTTGTTTCAACATTAGCTTTATTACCATTATCAATATTAGCATTATTACCATGATCTATAAATGCATCATTACCATTACCATTGTAAGAAAGAATAGGAGGAATAAAGGTAGATATATGAGGAGTAGGATTTAGAGAAGGAGGTTGGTTCTCCACTAATACAATTTTGCTTTCATGAACTTGTTCATTTTGAGCATTAGAAGAATCATGCACACCATTTCCTGCAAGACAAATATTTCGTGCTATGTGCACTTTGTTAGTAATAGGATTATAAGCTTGAGAACCTTTGGTATTTTGCATGTTTTCACTCATGCACTTTGTACATGTCATCTTAGATGAAGCAATAGGAGGTAAAATTTCAACTATGTTAGATGAGATATGCTCATTTTTCAAATGAGCAAGCCTTTCATGCTCCATATTAAAAGTAATATCTTTGTGCAAAGAGTGTCTAGAAGAGGTGAACCCAAAAAATTTAAATAAGTTATCATAGCCTAACTTAGCATTAGCAACAATTTCATTAGTGTTAGGATCAATAACAGAGCACATATCCCTATGAAACTCAACTTTGTAATTTTGACATAATTTTACAACAGAAAGAAGATTGTATTTCAACTCAGGAACATAAAGGACATCATGTAATTTTTCATTTGAAATACTAACATTACCAAATCTTTCAACTTTGCAACTATGATTATTAGCTAATTGAATTGGAATATTAGAAAGATTGGGTTTTAAATAATCAAACACTTTTTTATGAAAAGTAACATGTTGAGATGCACCAGTATCAATAATTCATTCTAAATTTTTAAGAACATTGTAACTAACAGTAAAAGCATGACGAGATGGATGAGAGTTTTGATTATTGTTATTCATAAGTTGCTTATCTTTTTATTTTTTAAAACAATTATTAGTTACATGACCATCTTTTTCACAATAAGTACAGTGAGATTTTTTATTAGATTGATTAGGATGAATATTATTATGATGAGTGTTTGGATGATTATTGTGATTATTATTATTATAAGTATTGGGAGAATCATTATTAGAAGATTTGAAATTTTGATTTTGACTTTTAGACACAAAAGCCTATTCATTAGATCTAAGAGTACCAAATTGTAACAACTTAGCTTCCTCTTGACGTAACAAATTTTGAAAAATACTATAAGTTAATTGAGTAGACAAAGTAGGAATAGCAAGTTGAGAATGAACATTAGTAATAAATTGTTGAAATTCTCTAGGAAGATATTTCTTTAAAATAATGGTAATTAATCTAATATCAGTGAGAGTAACACCTAATCCAATTAGTTGACTTTTAATATAATAAAATTTAAGTAAAAATTCATCCATGAATTTGAAATTAATATACTTCAAGTCTTCCAAATTGTCTTGCAATTGAATCTTGCGTGATTCAGATGGCCTGTCATACGTTTGTTTTAAAATATCCCAAGCTTCGTGGGCATTAGTGCAATGAGAAATTAGAACATATAAATCTGGGGTAAGAGATATACCAATGAGGCCAAGGGCTTCCTCATTTTTAGTATTCCATGTATTTTTTTTCATTTTGTGTAGCTGAGGTACTAGGAACTACAGAAGGGTCAGTAGCAACATTTAAAATATGCTTAAAATGAAATATAAACGAAAGATGAGTTTTCCAAGCATGATAGTTTGAGTTATTTAACTTGATTTCTGGAATTAAAGTCGACATGATTTAAAAAAATTACGTTTAAAATTTAAATAATAGATTTGAAATAAAAAAGTGAGACTTATTATCCACAAGAATGTTAAATAATTATTAAGAGATTTAGAGAGTCAAAATCAAAAACTAAAATGTTCCCTACAAAACCACTGGTCAGATTGAAGAAACAGGAAAATTAAAAATTTGAAAAACTGAAAAAATGTGTTACACACAGAGAGCGATAAATTTTTTAATTTAACTCTATTTTCAATAAAATTAAAATTTTTTTTTCATTTTTATTTCTTCTAAATGTTGTTCAAATTTTAGCCAAACTCAGATCACAGATTGAGAGATATCATAAAAATACGAACTGCTGTCTTAAAATTTCAAAAACAAATAATACTGCACATATAGTATAATAAATTTTGCAATACTATTCTGATACAAATAAAATTTAAAATATTTTTATACTTTTATATTTTCTAAATACTATTAAAATTTCAACCAAACCCAGATCATAGATTATGAGATATAAGAAAAATACGAATTGTTGTACTTTCTTTTCTAAAACAAAAAATAGAAAAAACTTGAATTTCAAAAACTTAAAAAACTTGCAATAGAAATAGGGTTAGATACAATAAAAAAAATAAAAAATAAAGAATCTTTTGGCGGCAAGCCTTCCAAAGGAGGTTAGAAAAAATAAAAAATGAAGAACTCTTTGGCAGCAAGCCTTCTAAAGAGGGTTAGAATGAATAAGAAAGAAGAAAATCTGCAAAAGAATAAGATAAGACTTTCAATATTTCAAACTTCAAGATCTTCACAATATCAAGCTCTTCTAATGAACCCTTCACACAAGCTCAAAAAAAGGATTAGTTTTACCATACAAATGAGAGCAAGAAGAGTTTTACCATACAAATGACACAAGATCAATGGAGCAATACCAAAGAGGAAGCAACACAAGAGACAAGGATTTGATAAGGGGAAAGCAAAAAAAACCCCTTGTGAGTATTATGAATGAGGAAAAAGCCTAAGAATGAGAGAGAGAGAGAGAGAGAAGAAATAGAGCAAAATAGCTCATTTACAATAGCATCAAAAATTTGATGTGAATAATGGAGACTAGATGAAGATGAGAGAGAGAAGCACCTCTTTTAAAGAGATGAGAAAGGAGTTGCATGTCTTTGCATGTGTAACTCCCATTTCTATGAATGCCACATTCATAAAAGGTGTGTGCAAAGTGTCAAGTTCCTCTTAAGGAGGAATATCTATTTTTCTTATTAAAAGAAATACAAAAATGAGTTGTCCTCACAAGTGGACAATAGGACAAGAATGACACATCCTTTACATGTGGACTAGAGGACAAATAAATAATACATAAGGGATACCTTGGTTTATCCCAATAAATAAATAAAAACAACCAAGGAAAGATTATTAATTCTAACACTACCATCATGTATTATGCTTAACACAAGTCTGATCCATTCTATCTTAAATACTATGGGAAAGCTCAAAACTCGTGTTAAACCCTTCCTTTCAAAAATTTTGTATTCATCTTTCAAAACTCCATCTACACACAACTTCTCATAGGCTTCTCTTATTTCCATATTTCCTATGGCTCCTATCTTGCAATTATAGCATCTTCTTACGTCCTGATACATTACAACTTTCGAGGGTATGTGAGAAAGGGCTCTGACGGGATCATTCTTGTATGCAACTTCAGGGATAGGATGAAAATTAGGCTACTTAACCTCATTAGATACTAGCTGGACTTCAAATGACTCTTTGTCCTAGGTTTTCTTAGAGCTCGAAGCCATTTGTTCAAACTAGGGTTTTCTTTTACACAAAAATATGAAACTGCATAGCTCGGCACAAATGAAAATACCTCAAGATTGATGAAAACATGTTGTAAGAGGTTGGAATCTGCTTGGAATGTTGGATTCTCTACTATGAAGTCACTCTGCTCTCTTTCTCTTCTTTGCTTCTTGTTCACGATGAGGAAGAATGATTGAAATTGTGATAATATACTCTATTTCCATTGCATTAAATGCTCAACTGCCCACTCAGCTTCTGAAAGAATTTTAACATTACTTGGCTTGCACTACATTTTCACTTCACTTGGCTTCCATTTGGCATTAGCTATCAACTCAATCGCTGTTAGGAACTCGACATCACTAGAGTTTTACTCGGCATCCAAAGACAACTCGGCATCATCATTTAAAATTTTGTCTTGGCATCTTGTCTCATGCATATTTATACTTTGCACTGCTTCTTCATGGTTTAGGGCTGATGTATGATACTTCCTTATATGTATCAGCCTCGTAGGCTCATCTTGTGATTAATTGGATGAGAAATGATCACTTGACCTTGTGGGTGAAGTGACCCTTCCATTGGATGTACTTAATTCATTCTTTTTTTGCCATGTCTTCTTCATGTCGATTTTGATGTGTTCCACATCAATCTTTTCTTTGCCCTTGTTTACTTTAGTCTTGGGTGCCTTTGACCTTGTAGGATAGTTTCTACTGATATGACCAGTTTTCAGGCAATTGAAACATGTGGTTTCGTTCAACCATCTTTTATAGTTCCCTTTGAAATGTGTTCTTATGTAGTTTTGGGGTATATGTCCATATTCCTAACAATAATGACAGCTATACCTGGTGTTATAGTCCCAATAGTAGTGGTTTTCTTTTGTTTTTGCTAGTTGATTTGTTGTCCACATAGGCTTTGATCTACATTCAAATTCTCTATGTCCATACTTATTACAATTATGACAATGTCCATCAAATCTTTGTGTCCTTGTGACTTTGGATCTACAATCTTGTGTTATATGTCCTTGCATGTTGCACTTGTGATGGTAACTCTTGACTTTGGGTGTGTTTGTCTGATTCATTCTTCTACTCCTGCAAACATTAGCAGTATGTCCCTTTTTATTATAGTAATGACAAGTGGGTTTAGAATCCTTACCTTTTTCACTTCTTTGCTCGCCACTCTTTGATGATTCTCCAACTTCAGTGTTGTTGTATCCAAGTCCTGATGTACTATGGGCGGATCTTGGGAATTTCATCAACTTTTCAAAGTAGTTGACAACTTCACTTGACTTGTTGAGATTCTCTGCTATCTCTTTTTCTCTATTTAATTCATTCTGCATTTTTTCATTCTACATCTTCAAAGTAGAGATCTCAATATCTTTCATATTGAGTTCATGATGAAGGTTCATCATTTGGGAAAGTGTATCCATCTGCATGTTTGAGATCCTTGTTAATTCAGTACATTTTTCTTCAAGTCTGTTTGCAAGATTTCTTTTGTCATCTTCCATCATGACTCTATCCTCAATTACTTTTTTCTTTTGTTCAGTGATTTCACATAACATTATGGCCTGTGATTCATGTTCCATCTTGAGAGATCTTATCTCTTCTGCTTGAACTTTTTTTTTCTCAATCAATTCTGCTATTGTTGCATCAAACTCTTTAGTGTCTCAATTGACAAACACTTGTGTGGTATCAATCTCCCTGTAGTTTATATCATTTTCAGCTATGGCTATCTCTTTCCTTCTTCTCAAAGATTTTCTTAATTCCACTCTAGCTTCTTCTACTTTGTGTAGAGTGAGATGCACATCTATCACCTGGTTCTCAATGATCTTTCCAAGTTTGAAAACTTCCATCTTTAGATCTTTTCCTCCAAGCTGTTAGGCTTCTTTTTGAGAGAACTTAGCTCTAATACCAATTGTTGGAATGCCTTAATGGAAAGAATGCTTCTGAGAGGTAGGGGGTGGGGGTGGGGGGTGAGGTGAATCAGAAGTATTAGCTTTTGACCTTTTTTTTAAAACCCTTAATAAGATATTATTGAAATGAACATGCATGCCTATAAACATTAAGGAATCATGAAAAACATATATGCATCACCACATAACACCTGAGATTTTGGTAACCTAGAAACCCTCCAGAAATAAGAAGGTAAAACTGGGGTGGGGATGATACTCACAAAATCAATACAGCTATAATGTTTGACCACTTTTGATGGTCTGCCTTATTAAAGGCTTGCCCTGTTAAAGGCTTTAAACTGTGTCAATGGTGACCTGGTTAAAGGATTTACAAACACTTTACATAAAGTGTTACCCTGTTAAAGGATTTAATCACCTCTTTAAAGGATCTAAAAAATAGCTGTTAAGCTAACCTATCAACATAGGATTTCCTTTCTAATACAATTGCTAGAGAGTATTAGGTATAATAAATCTGATAGCTTACAATCCTTTGATTGCTGAATACAGACACTTGATCTGCTTTCTCTGATCTTGATCCTTTGAGATCTGATACTTGTTTTTATCCCTTGCTTTGTTCTGATCAACTGAATATTTCACTGCTCCTCTCTTCCTCTAAGTCTTTTTACTCTTTACTCTAAACTCCAGTATAGTTTTTCCATAAACTTCTTTATCCTCTCTAATACAATGAGATTTTGTCTTCCTTATAAAGACATTCGAAGACTTAGGGTTGGATATGGATCTATGATCCATATTGAATCTCTATTTTTTGCTCATTCCTTGCACTTTTCTTATTGGTTGCATGCCTTCTCTATTTTTCTTATTGGCTACATGTAGATTGCATAGGAAATAGAAAAGATTTGATCTTATCACTTAAATCCTTTAAGATTCATCATATGTCAGCCATGAAAATAGTTTACATCTAAATTAGTGAAGTTACAAACTCATATGTGCATTCTATGTTACTCAACACTTACTAATTCCTGATACTCAACACATATAACAAACTAGCTTACTCGGCTCCTGTTGCGTTTCTATTTTGCTCGACATCATCTGTGACTCGACACTTAAATATCACTCAACATCTATATCATGTTCGGTACCTAAAGTCACTTTGCACTTGATCTTCACTCGACATTTGATGGATTTCTTGACTCGGCACATGTTGTGGCTCGACATACGTAGTGTGCTCGGCTCCAATGTAGAAAGTGGTTCAGTGTGTTGGCTCTCAAATGTCAAAACCATTCTAAGACTAACAACCAAAAACACCTAGAGATGCACAAGGGAAAGCTAGCAGAGATGAAGAAAGAAAAAGAAGTCTAGAAATAGAGGATTGGTTTTATTGGTATGCTACATCAGTCAATTATCTCATCTTTTACCACTGTATATGAAAGCTAGAAAGGTGGAAGAATTGCTACTAGCATGGACAAAGCCTTGTGACACCTAGAATCTTATAGTTGGATGCTTGCTAGATTTTATTTTCTTTGCTTTATTTTATTTTCAATTAGTTAGCTTGGTTAAGTAACCAAAAATTATCTACTCCTAGCAGGGTAATTTTGGATTCCATTATCTAGCCCCAAAGGGTATATATATGTTATAACTGATTTCAAAAAAGGTTCTCTCTCTTGGTAGATGTGAAACCAAAAATACTTTTGATTTGGTGTCCGCATTTTGAAAAGAAAACTTTCATGTAAATTTAGGCTATGATATGAAAATTATATTTTGAAGCTTTTCCTGGAATAGATATTATTGTCTATTTTGTAATGGTTTATGTCCTTGTGGAGAAAGGTTTACATTGTCTTATTACAATTTAAAATCTTCTTTTTGAGGTTGAGAATCTTGGTTATTAAATTTGAATGCTTTTTCAATTTGCACATTCTTTTCATTTTTATGAATTGATTGTTTAAACTTTTTAGTATTTTCTAGAAAATACTCACTAGGAAGGTTTTACCTCAAAAGAGGAATTAATGAATATCATTTCAAATTGGTTGTTGCACCTAATAGTATTGTAAAATTGTACTAAAAAAAGAATTCCTTACACATTTGAGAATTTCAATCTGTTAGTTTATCAACAATTATCCCTCTTTGAGGTTTAAAATAAAGGGAAAAAAATTGTTTACTAACACATCTGATATACTTTAAATCCTTAATATGCAGCATACTCAAGCAAGCTCCTAACACCTTCTAATCTTGCAATGGGAGAAAAAATTTCACCATAATCAATACCTTCTTCTTAAGAATAACCTTTGCATATTAACCTTGCAAACAATTCATCATAGATTTTGTACCACCAACTCATCAACCTTATCTTCCAACACAGTTCACACAATCCAAGAAATCAAACTTGTCATCTCAGATTCATCAAATTCTTGATCTTTCTCATAATTTTGATACTCGACATTAACTGCTTCTAATGCTCAGTACATACTGTGTTGCTTAGGATCCACTGTCAAATTACTTGACATAAACTAAAGTTTACTAGTGCTTGAAATCAACTAAACTTTACTCAATTTACATTGTTTTACTTAGCTTACACCGAAATAGAATTTTCTCAACTCCAACTTGTTTTCTTCTCAGCTTGCACTAACTTTGCTCAGCACCTATTGTGCAAATTGTCAAGCTTGGCATACAAACTTTGTTTAACTTGTTCTTCTAAACTTAATCAGTGTAACGAACCTTTGCAACCTTAAGCAGATTATTAATGCACTATAATATCATTGTCTTAATTTTTTCTTGTACTCCTTTTCCATATCATAACTCAACCTTTCTTTTAGGTGCTATTGTTACCTCATTTGATCAAATCCTCTTCATCAATTAAAAAAATGATAGTACTTAAATCTTATAAGCAATTTTTTTACCAGCAAGTAGCAGATTTGACATCAGTGACAAAATAATGATTAAAACACATTTATCATACTTGTATCAATCTATTTTCAACAATCTCCATCTTTGGCATTGATGGCAAACCAAACTAACCAAACTTAATCAGTATAAACAACAAAATACCAAAAAAGAAAATAATTCTTTGTATTGAAATATCTCCCTCTATTAGCAACTTTCATCTTCTGAATAGGTTACAAATTTTTATTTTGATCAACAAAAAATCAACTCATCCTTATGACTCCCTCTTGATCACTTCTTATTTCTCCCACAAAATTATCTCCCTCTTACTAGGTAGATGCAATCAATAGGTACACTTTCTCCCTCAATAGTCAGGATTAGGCAGATCAAGATCTCTCCATCCTCTCCCTCAGCTTTCATGAAACTTAGTACACTTTCTCCCTCTTTGATAAAAATGCCAAAGATGTGTCATCTTCATATGCAGATATGAATATTTTCAATTTCTGCCTCCATCACCTTGCTTGTAACTAATTTGTAGTTCCAATTCTTTGATTACTTTAGGTAGCTCCTAAAGTAAGATCCACTACATCAATGTGTAACATATGTAAATCAAGCTTGTTTGATGTAGGGCACTCCTCATGCTTCTTAGATAGCCTTTGATAGGGGTATCACCCCTAGTTTACCTCTTAGATACTCATGAGCATCCTTAGCTAATGCTTTTGTAAATAATTTAGCAATTTACTTTTTGGTGTTGACATATTCCATCTTCACCTCTTTATCTTGAACTAATTCTCTGAAGTAATGATACTTAATTGCAATGTTCTTATTCTTTGTATGCATCACACTATTCTTTGATATATTTATAGCACTTGTATTATCATAGGTTCAGTGACTTCTTCCTCCATACCTTTGAATAGCTATTTGATTCATACAATGATTGTACAATTTACTGTAGTAGCAACATATTTAGCTTAAATAATAGATTGAGAAATGCAGTTTTGTTTCTTGTTAGTCCATGTAACCAACCTTTTTCCCAAGAAAAATGCTTCTCCACTGGTGCTCTTTTGTCATCAATAATTCCAACCCAATCAACATCACTATAGGCTCTCAATACAAATTTCTCATTTTTCCTATAGTATAGACCACAGTCCTCTATTCCTTTCATATATCTCATTATTTTCTTAACAACCATCAAATGATTCTCCCTAGGATTAGCAGAGAATCTTGCAAGATTCCCTATAGATAATGCAATATCAGGTTTGTTGTGTACTACATATTACAATTTGCTAATCATAGACCTATTTAATGTTTGATTCTCATTAGCTAAATAATCATTCTTTGAAAAATTATGTCCTATCACCATAGGTGTACTTACTGGCTTGGAATCTTCCAATCCAAAAGTTTTTAGTATCTCCTTAGCATACTTTGACTGAGTGATGTATATACCATATTTCATCTGGTGTACTTGCAAACCCACAAAGAACTTGAACTCTCCAACCATAGACATCTCAAATTCTTGCTTCATTTCATTTGTAAAAGCATTACATAAAGTATCTTGACCTCCAAATGTGATATCATCAACAAAATTTTCAAGTAACAAAATACCTTTTCCTTTCTTTATCTTCAAGTACAAATTATTATTGTCATCAATCCTCTCAAATCCAATCTTCACAAGATAATTACGAAGCCTCTCATACCATGTATTTGTGCTTGCTTCAAATCATATAAAGCTTTGTGTAGTCTACATACCATGATTTTGTTGTAAGCATCAACAAATTCTTCTGAATGTTCTATATAAACCTCTTCCTCTAATATACCATTCAAAAATGCAAACTAAACATCCATTTGATAAACTTTAAAACCTTTGTATGTAGAGTAAGCAAGCAAAGTTCTTACTCCTTCCAATATTGCAACAAGGGAAAATGTTTCTCCATATTCAATCCTTTCTTCCTGTGCATATCCTTTACAAACTAATCTTGCCTTGTTCCTTGTGACTTCACCATTTTTATCTAACCTGTTTCTATATACCCACTTGGTATCAATCGCATTTTTTTCTTTTGGTCTAGGAACTAGAGTCCATATTTTATTTTTCTCAAATTGTTCAATCTCTTCTTTTATGGCTTTTCTATAGTCCACATCTTCTAAGGCATCTTTCACTATTTTGGGTTCTTGCATGCTTAGCAAACATGTATCATTTCTCAACTTGTTCCTTATCATTGGTCTAACATCTTTATCTCCAATTATTTGTACAACAAGGTGATGTCTCTTGACATACTTAGACAACCTTGGTTTTTTTTTGTTTTCTTCATTTGGTCTCTCAACTTCTAAATCACTATGTTCATCTCTGTCAGGTAGTTCAACATCTCTTTCATGCACACTAATCTTAGAATTAGAATGTTCCTCAACTTCATTCTGTAACTTGGCACTTGAATGTAGCTTAGTTTTTGAATGCAACTCGACATTCATAGTATGTGACTTGGCAATCACTAAAACTTGTTATTGGTTTGTAACTTGATTTTCAACATCTTCTTCAACAGGCATACCTTCATAAAAGTATACAAATGATTTGTATTCTTCTGGTTCATTCATAGGTTCAGCCTCATATACTTCTGTATATTCATTAAAATTTCACATTTTCACTTTCCACAACTTTGTTAGTGTTAGTATTTAAACACTTATAAGTTTTACTTCTTGTGGAATAATCAAGGAATATACCTTCTTAAATTTTTGCATCTAGTTTACCGTTCCTAAAATGTTTGAGAATATAGTATTTGCTTTCAAATACCTTAAAATATTTTACATTGGGTGAGTATCCATACCATAGTTCAAAAGTGTTGAATGAGCACCTTTCTTGACTTTCACATGGTTCAAGGTATAGACAACTATACTTAAAACTTCTCCTAGTATTTCAAAGCAATGTTCTTGTCCATCATGAGTGTCCTAGCACAATCCATTATAGACCTATTTCTCCTTTCAATATTTCCATTTTGTGGAGGGGTTATAGGAGCAGATGTTTATCTTTTGATTCCTCTGTCATTATAAAAAATCCCAAACTCATTTGATATAAATTCTCCTCCTTTCTCAAATCTCAAACATTTTAGACTTTTACCTATTTCTTTCTCAACTCTTGCTAAGTACCACTTAAACATTTGGAGAGCATCAAGTTTATATTTTAGAAACATAACTTTCATCATTCTAGAATAATAATCAACAAATAGATTAATGTACTTATCTCCTTCATAGTTTTTCACTTCAATTGGTCCACACAAGTCAATATGAACAATCTCAAGTATTCCTTTAGAGGTATGAGTCTTAATCTTAAAACTTGACTTTGTTATTTTGCCTAACTGACATTGTTTGCAAATTATATTGTCAGGCTTCTTCAACTTAGGAAAACCTCTAACTCTTCTCATGTTACTGATACTAAACAAGTTATCAAGTTTAACATGACATAAGCTCTTGTGCCATAACCATACATCATCAAATTGTACAATTAAACAAGTAGCATCCTCTATATCAAGGTAGAATAGATTACCTCTAGTTTGATCACTTGTTCCAATTAATTTTCCATTAGTATCATATATCTTAGCAATTTTTTTCTCAAACTCAACCTTACATCCTGAATTATTTAGTTTGGACACACTCAACAAATTATAGTTAAGTCCTTCCACATAATAAGCATTGTCACATAAAATCTTTTTTTGTGAGTTTGATAAAACCTTTTCCTTTGATCAAACATGGTGCATCATTACGAAACCTTACACTATTTCCATCATAACAATTCAAGGTAATGAACTTACTTTTATCTCCAGTCATATGATGTGAACACCCACTGTTAATGATCCATCTGTCATTCTTGTTCACGCAAGACACTATTGTAGTTGCCTCATCCTCATCAGATTCATCCTTCATTGCAACATACACCACTTCATCATCATGATCATCAAATTTATCTTTTGTCTCCTCTTCAGTAATGTAGCAAGACTTCTTGCCTTTATCTTTGTAATCTTTGTTGTCTTCATCTCTTCTACTTTTGTACTCATCACCACCTCTGTAGTTCTTCTTCTCTGGACATCTAGCATAAATATGACCAACCTCATTATAATTGAAACATATTATAGGTAACTTACCTTTGAACTTTCCTTTACCTCTATGAAATCTCCTTGTCAGTAGTGCTTCAAGTTGATCTACATCTTCTTCATCTATATCACTATCACTAGACACATATTTTAGCTTTTTCTTCTTCTTCTCATTGGGTTCCTTCAATGAAAGCCTAGCTTTGAAATCATATTCAATATTTTCAAGTTTGTAATTATCAAAATTTGATAGCTCAAAAGTAGTGAGCCTACCTACCAGACCTTCAAGAGTCAAATCATTCCTTGGCATACATCTTAATTCTTATATTGTACAGATTCTAATAGCATAGATGGGCAATAGTATTCTAAATTTTTTTCTTAGTTTAATATCATCATCTATTTTACTAGTAGCTCCTCTTATTGCATTAACATCTTTTATCTTATAACAATATTGAGCAACATTCTCACTTTCTTGCATTCCCATATCATCAAACTTGCCTCTAAGACTTTCAACTTTGGCTCTTAGAACATTTGTTTCACCTGCATAGATAGAGTGTAGAGCATCCCGCATTTTCTTTGCACCATCAGAACTCTTGATATCATCAAACTTAGCATAGCATAGCGAAAAGACAATCTCTAACATTGCCTAGTTGTGTTCTTTCTTCTATTTTAGATCTTTAGTAGTTAAGAGTCTAGCAAGATCAACATACTCAACAAAAGTGGTACATTGTACTTGATCTCCAAGTCCTCCTAGTTGTAGCTTCATCAATTTTTTCCATGCAGGAAAGTTATCTCTATTGAGCTTGGGTACCTCTCTTTTTGACATCTTAATCTTGTTGTTTCTATTACCTTCAAACTAGTCCTCTTAAGCAGATGGATTGATAACAATTGTTGGAATTCTTTAGAATAACTAAGAGGGGGGTGAATTAGTTATCCAATGTCTAGATGTACAATTTAAACTTTTCACAACTTAGTGAACCCATATCCATAAAAACATTTTCATCATGCATGCATCCATTAGATTATGCAATCATTAAACTTGTAGATTATTATCAAATCAATTTGCATAAATGTAAACATGAAACATAATAGATTCAATAACACATTTGACACAATGATTTAATATGGAAACCCAACTTGGGAAAAACTGGTAACATGCTACTCATTCTCACTCTTCCTAAGTGATGCCCTGTGAAAAGCCAACCCTATTAAAGTTTACAATAAACACTATTAAATGTGACTCAATTAAAGGATTTCAATCACCCTGTTAGGAGTGAGCCTTGTTAGAGGACTTTAAAATCATTTAGTTGGAATGCCACTCAGTTCAAAGATTTACCCTAGACTGATACAAGAATAGAAAGTAATAGTAAGGCTTGATCTAATAACAACTTACAACACACTTGCAGATTACAGATCTCTATTTTAGTCCTCCATTCTAATTGGCTTTCACACATTTCAGCTTTGATAGCTTGTTCACCCTTCAAGCATCCATACCCTTAAGCCTTCTTGATTTTCTTGCTAATGTAGTCTTTTCTCTTAGGTCACTGAATGAAACAATACCCTAGACTCCTTGTCTTCCTTAGGTTCTCAACATGACAACCCTTGTTTCTAACCAACCATCTTTACAAATGGATACTTAAGATCTTTTTCCATTCATCCTCCATCAACCATTTTAGGGTTAGGTAAGATTAGGTAGGATTCAATGAATCTACCCCTTTATTTCATTCCACTTCCTTCTAGAAACTTCTTCTTTAATCCTCTTTGAATTTGCCTCAAAATGGTTCATCGTCAATTTTGTGCCACAAACTCATCAACCTTATTTTCCACACAGTTCACACAATCCAAGAAATCAAACTTGTCAGCTCAAATTCATCAAATTATTGATCTTTCTCATAATGTTGACACTTGACATTAAGTGGTTTCTAATGCTTGAAACATATTGTGTTGCTTGGCATCCACTATCAAATTACTCAACACTAAATAAAGTTTACTGGTGCTTAACATCAGCTAGACTTTACCTAGCTTACAGTGTTTTACTTGGCTTACATTGAAATTGACTTTTTTTGGCTCCAACTAATTTTTTGCTTGGCTTGCACTAACTTTGCTGAGCACCTACTATACAAATTGTCAAGCTTGGCAGATAAATTTTTTTTAACTTGTTCTTTTGAACTTAATCAATGTAACCAACCTTTGCAACCTTAAGTAGATTATTAATGCACTATAATATCACTATCTTAACTGATTCTTGTACTCCTTTTCCATATCATAACTCAACCTTTCCTCTAGGTGCTATTGTTACCTTATTTGATCAAATCCTCTTCATCAATCAAACAAATGATAGTACTTAAATCATATAAGAAATTTTCTTACCAACAAGTAATAGGTTTGACATCAATGAAAAAACAATGATTGAAACACATTTATCATACTTGTATCAATCTATTTTCGACACTCTCTTCTTCACTCTTTTATGAAACGTCATCAATATTCACATGTGGACTTTCTATGATCCTATGAGTGGCTAGATTCAAACATTTGTATGCTTTACTTTTGTTGGAGTATCCTAGGAATATGCCTTCATCACTTTTGACATCAAATTTGCCTTTCTTAGTCATCTTCAACATACAACATTTTCTACCAAATACTTTAAAGTAACTTACATTATGTTTTTAGCCATACCATATTTCATAAGGAGCATGATTTGAGTCTTTCTTCAACTATACTCTTTTAAAGGCATGACTTGCTATACTGATTGTTTCCTTCCAGTATTTGATTGCAACATTCTTTTCTATCATCAGGGTTCTTGCACAATCTGTGATTAATCTATTCCTTCTTTCTACTCTACCATTCTAATATGGTGTACTAGGGGCTTATACTTGTCTTTTGATTCCTTTATCAATGCACAATTCATTGAATTCATTAGAAATGAATTCACCTTCTCTATCTGACCTCAAATGATTCAACTTCTTTCCCATTTCCTTCTCTACTCTAGCCAGATACCACTTAAATTTTTGAAAAGCTTCACACTTTTTTCAGGTACATTACCATCATCATTCTAGAATAATCATCAACAAATAAAATAAATTACTTATCTCCACTATATCTCTCAATTCTAATAGCTCTACAAAGGTTTGTATGAACTAGCTCCAAGACTTCTTTAGAATGATAGCTTTTGCTGTTGAAACTTGTCTTGCCCATATTACCAATTTGACAATTTTTGCATAGACCCATATCAGGTTTCCTCATACTAGGAATACCTCTCACTCTTTTGTTTTTGCTTATCTTGATCAATTTATCAAAGTTCACCTGACACAACCTTTTATGCCATAACCAACTTTCTTCTACTTGAGCAATGAAACATGAACTTTCACTAAGATTTAGGTAGAATAGGTTACCTTTTGTTTGGTTACCAAACCCAACTAGATTTACTTTTCCATCTAGCAGCTTGGCCTTCCCATTCATGAATTCTACCTTGAATCCAATTTTATTCAAATATGCCACACTCAGTAAATTATGCTTCACTTCTTCAACCTAATAAGCATTATCACATCTGAGTTCATTGGTTAGTGAGATACAACCTTTTCCCTTTATGCAACATGGTTCATTCTTTTTAAATCTTACACTTCCACCATAATAGTGTTCCATATATCTAAACTTTATTTTATCACCAGTCATATGATGCGAACAACCACTATCAATAATCCATATATCATTTTTCCTAACATGAGAGATAAGTGCCATTTTATCTTCTTCATCATCAAATGCATCTTTTATAATAATATAGACTATTTCATCATCATCACTACTATCTGAATCTTTATCCATGAAATGATACTTCTTACATTTATCCTTGGAGCTTTTAAAATCCCTCTTTCCTTTGTACTTGTTCTTCTTCTTTCATCTTTGTCTTTTTTGTTTGGACACCTTGCAATAATGTGACTAGCTTCTTTATAAGAAAAACAAATTAAAGGAAATTTTTCTTTGTATTTTCTTTTTCCTTTGGGATACCTTCTTACAAGTAGTGCTTCAATGGCTTCAAGATCACTGTTAGAACTATCTTCCTCTTCACTTTTAGATTGTGTGCCTTTAAACTTTGCAAATTTATTCTTGAGTGACAATTTGGCTTGAAATGTAGATTCAAGATTACTAGAAACATAACTATCATAGTTATCTAGCTCAAATGTTGTCAATCTTCCCACTAGAGCATCTAAGTTTATCTTATTATTTGGATCACATCTCATCTCTTGAATAGAAGACACTCTAATTTTATAGATAGGAAGAAGGGTTTTGAGTACCTTGCTTACCACTGTGGCATCATCGATTTTTCCTCTAGATGCTTTGATTATACTAACACTAGCTTTGATTCTTTCAACATATTTTGAAATGTTTTCATCCTCTCTCATTTTTCATCTGATCAAACTAACCTCTCAAGCTTTTTTCCTTAGCTCTTTTTATACTATCATCACCTCTATAGATATCCTTCACTTTGGTCCACATCTCATGAGTAGTAGCACACCCTTTGACCTCATCAAATTCTCCATAGTTAAGATTAGATTCCATGTAATTCATCATAATGGTATGATTCTTCTTTTCAACAATCTCCTCCATAGTCATGGTTTCAGCTGTAGCTTTATACTAGGTATTCAAATATTTTAGACTTGAATCACTAATGGTTGCTAGATGTAGCTTTGTAGGTTCTCACCATGCCTTGAAGTTTTCTCCATTCAACTTGGGGATCTCTCTTCTGTAAGACATCTTGACCTTTACTTTATGTCCTTGAAACCTTCTCTATAAGCACCAACATATCTTAATCTGATTGTTGGAAATATAAGAGGAGTAACTGAGAGGGAAGGGGTGAATCAGTTACCACAAAAAATAAATCCTATATCCCTTAGATGCCAATACAAAACATATAGTCTGTTGAAACTATTGTAACTCAGTTAACACACTAGCGCTCTGTTAACACTAACAATATGTTGTAACTCGACAAATATTGAACATGAAGATCTTAAGATGTTTAACTATGATTAATCTTAACTAACTTAGTTGTATACACATGAAAGAAATAGCATGAACACAAGTGACACCAAGATTTAATGTGGAAACCCAATTTAGGGAAAAACACCAATTACAACTAGTTACTATTTTTCACTCTTCTAAAGTGAGCCCTATTAGGAGCCAACTTTGTTAAAGGTTATAATACACATTGTTAGATGTGACCCTATTAGAAGATTTAATCACCCTATTAGGAGTGGCCTTGTTAGAGGTCTTTAGACACTTCAATATAGAAATGCCACCTTGTTAGAGGATTTGACAAATAACTGCTAATACAATTATGTTAGGAGACTTGATACACTGCTACAATGGTTAGAGAGTAACAATGATAAAACCTGATTGTTGATGCAAACTTATCTTTTCTAATTTTAGATCTCAATTCTGGCTTGAATACTTGTTCCTTCTTGATTGAATGTATCTTTGCAGCTCCTCAAGGATATTATGCTTATCCTTCCAATTCACTTCCTCTAAGTATCTTTTAATCTTCCACACACTCACACATACATTCAATCCTCAACTTAACCTTATACTTATATCATACACATTGTCAAGTTGACTTGAATACAATGTAAAACAATTAATACTAATCTCTTTAGTCAACTAGAACCAACAAACAAATTTATTAAACTCAATATTCCAAAACAAGAAAATCCTTTGTCAGCCAGCACTTCTTGGTAGACACTAACATTAAATGAGTTTTATGTGTTAACCAAGTGAACTCAATTAACACTACAACTTCATAAAATTCCTTTAGTAACTGAGTGAGATTAGTTAATACGAGTTCCATCCAGCTTTCCTTTGTTAACCAAGTGAGCTCAGTTGACACTCAACTTCTATGAACTTCTCCTCGATGCTTGAGTGAACTTGGTAGACACTATCTTCTGAACTTGGCAAACACTGGAATGCTTAGTAGACATAGGAAACTATCTTCATCGCTTGAGTGAGCTCGACATACATTGACTGGTAAAGATATGGAATTTTTTGTAACATCAAATACAATATACATTTTATCAATTATTTTCAACAACTTAAAGAGAAAAATAGGATGTTGGAGGAGAATTATTCAACTCTGCATTTAGATATATTGGAGAAATGAGGTCTAAGGTTTAGATCAAGAACATGCCCTACATGAGAAAGAAGGGCCTATTATTTTCCAAGTTCAACCCTATAAACCCCTTGGAGAGAATGTAATAGATCTCACTACTAAAAATGTTGACAAAGGAAAATAAAAGGTTGTTGGTATTCAGATTAATGAACCTGCTTATACATCTAACAGGAGTTCTAGTATCTCCAAAATTGATTTGGAATTGGAAAGAGCTAAGAAGGAAAGAGAGGATCTAGCAAAGGAGTTAGAGAAGGTTGAAAATGAGGCTCAAGAAGTAGAAATGAAAAGAAAAATACAATTCTTGAAGTCCACCTAACAATAGGGAAAAACCAAGCTTCACAAGGTATATCTTCTATCCCATAATGTCATCCTATGATAACTGATCAGGGAATTTCCCCATCTTTACTAGCCTTTTCTTCCATCACAATCGATAAAATAACTATAGCACAACAAAGGAAAACCTCTATACAAGCTCAAAATGTTGGACCTAGTTCTTTCAATGTCTTAAGATTGTAAAAGAGGCCCATATATATTGATAGGGATAAGAAAATATATTTTATACACATCCTTGGTTACCCAAATCCCATATCAAATGAAATAAGAGACAAAGTGTCAAAATTCTCTAGGAATAATGTTTTTAGTGGTGAAGAAAAGCTCAAACTTTATTGACATGTTAAATGATTATGAGGTGGAACATGAGGATGTAGTTATGAAATTGTTTGTGCACTCACTCACAAAGGATACCAAAGATTGGTTTAGGAAACTCCCTGATCATAGTATTGGTTCATGGAATGATTTGGAAAAGCATTTCAAGGAATAGTATGGAGATAACACTAATGCCAACTTTGTCCTAAATGAATTTAACAATATAAAAAAGAATCAGAATGAATCCACTTTTGGTTTCAATGTTAGGTTCCAAAAGGGGATGTACAAGTTGTTCTAGGTCATGAGATTGGATGAGAATGTGCTTGACTACCTAATGCATTCGATAGTAAAATGAAATATATACTAAGGGAAAAGGATCCGCAAATATTGAGGGATACTTTTAAGATAGCTCTACACATTGAAAACAACAGGAAAACATTTGCGAACTTAGGAAGAAGGGATGATCAAAAGTTGTTTAATCCTCGAGATAACAAAAAGGAAGGAGACAAGCCTAGTACAACTAAGAATCTTGAGGAAGATAAGATGCATCAGGTATTGAATTTATGTAAGAACTTAAAGCCTCCACTCAATAATGTAAATAAGCCAAATACTGCTAAACAACCACAATTTAATAACAACTTCAATATGCAAAGCTGATTTAAAAATTACCCTTAAAACACATAGTAGAAGATGATAAGCCCATAAATAACCCTATGAAAAATGAAAATGAGAGGAGTACACTAGATCTATTCCAGAGGAATTTTGTAAATATGGCCGAGGAAGTGCCTTGGTGTGTGGTTTTCCAATCCCCCATTCTCCTAAATATTGTGCAGTGGCTCAGTCATTCTCTACATCCTAAAATTCACAATCCGAAGGAGAGGAAGAGAAAAATCATGTTGATGTGGCATTTAACATGACCAATTCCCATTTTGATTATAAAAAATCAAATATAAGAGAATCTAAATTAGATATAAACAATCAACAAGGTGCATATCAAGTTTATCATCAATATATTTTCTCAAATGATGAAGATGAAATTGATGACAAAGCATGAAACATGACCTTAGAGGTGAGACACATGAATTTGAGAAAACTATCCAAAGAAGAAATTGAAAACTATGGAGATGATTGGTCAAGTTCAAATCACTTACAACTTAAGAAATAAAACAATGAACAATGTTTCTAGTAATGCTTCAGGCATCTTCATCAAGGATGTAACCCATCAAATGAATGATGAAAAAAAGGAAAATATCAAATGGTTGTCAAGCTCAAGGATGTTAAGGCTAAGAAGTGGGAATCTAAGAAGAGCATGCAAACCCAAATTACATGAGAAAAGAAGACAAAGTCTGATGCTCCCAAAAAATTTGAGGACACTGCTTACCAGGCACAAGAAAATGAAGGTAGCTCAGGTAGAATTCTTTCTTATAATCATATTGACATGATATCTATGTTGTCACAAATTACTGTAAAGGTCCCCTTATTTAAAGTGTTTAGAATAGACTATCAATGTGACCTATCTTTTGCTACTTTCCACATAGGTGAAAAAGTCATCAAAGTTAATAGGGAGCCTAGGGTTACTCATATGATTGAGGTTTCAATATGGATAATGATGCCACATGCTTCCTTTACACTAATGTAAACACTTTTAGATATGAAATCATTATTTTAGAAGTTGAGAAACCAATCCCATTAATTGCATAGGGAGTAACTTGATGTTTTGATTCACAAGGACTATGGGTCATGTACTTTGATGGTGCTAATTCTAAAGTAGGATCAAGGGCTAGGGTGGTGTTTGTTTCACTAGATAAGTGTACATTTATATATTCTTTCACATTGAATTTTACATGTACCAATAATATAACAAAATATGAAGTACTCTTACTAGGGTTTGGAGTAGCTGCCAAACATGGTTTTAAAAAGTTACATGTAATTGGTGATTCTGAATGGTGGCATCTCAAATTAGGAAAACTTATGCATCCAAGAACAAAAGGTTGAGAAAATATAGAAATTTTGTTTGGAATTATTTGGAATAACTTGAATGTATAGAATAAACAACAAAATGGTTGGTTTGCTTACTAATGTGGCTATAAAACTTGATTATGTTTCTTTTGCTAGAGTCTCAAAGGTTGAAGTACATAATAGGCCATCTATCCTTGATAATACAGAGAACTAGAAAGTACTTGAAGATAAAAAAGACATATTGAATTCTTTTTAAAATAAAGACAAGTACCATGGCTAGGAATTAGACTGAAGTACCTTTGTTGAAATTGTAAATGGGGAGAATACAATTTTTGGTCAAGAAGTTTTGCAATTGAAAATAAAAAAAGTTCATTGGTAGTGTTGGAGAATGTCTTTGACAATCATGAGTCAAAGACAAGAAACCAAAAGAATTAGAAGAAGTCAAACTTGGAATTATTGAGTCCCCAAAGAGGGTATACATAGGAAAGAATTTGTCTCCTACGATGAGAAAATTAAATATTGGTTTATTAAGAAAATTTAAACATATGTTCTCTTGGTCTTATGATGATTTAAAGCCTTACAGGGAGGATTTATTTAAGTATGTTATTCCCTTGAAGGAAAATGTCAAACCATTTAGGATAAAATAAATACTTATTAATCCTACCCTGGTTCCAAAAATTTAAAAAAAAAATGAAACTCGGAGATGGAGGTATTATCAAGCCCATAAGACATTCCGCTTGAGTTTCAAATTTGATACTAGTTAGAAAGAAGAATCGAGATATTAGGCTGTGTAGATTTTAGCAATGTTTAATGTAAACATTGCTTCCCTAAAAGAGAACTATGCTCTACCAAACATGGAAGTTATGTTGCAATAGGTGTGTGCTTTTGAATTATGTCAATGATGGATGGGTTTTTAGGTTACAATAAAGTGTTAGTTAATGAAGCTAAACAATATAAAATTTCTTTTACAACACCATGGAGAACTTATGTATATGTCATAATGCCTTTTGACTTGATTAATGCAGGGGAAACTTTCTAAAGAGCCATGGATGCTTCTTTTTCTAATTGTATAAAGATGTTTCTTTTCTTAATTATATAGACAAGTTCATGGTGGTGTACCAAGATGACCTAACTGCCTACTCGAAGAAGGCAGAAGATCATTGTAAACATCTGGGAAAAAAAAAATCATAAAATCCCTAGAATATGGAGTTTCCCTGAATATGAGGAAATGTACATTTGGAATCATAGAGGGAAAACTTCTTGGAAACCATTGATAAAGTCCCTAAGCCTACGAATGTCAAAAGGATATAGTCATTTTTTGGCCAAGTTAATTTCTTGAGAAGATTTATAACAAATTTTGTAGAGATTAGTAGGCCAATCTACAAGATGCTCAAAAAGGGAGCAGTGGTCAAGTGGGATAGAGAAACTTCTATTACTTTCCAGAAGATAAAAGATGCAATAAAAAATGCACCTATATTCAGGACTCCATATTATGCTAAGCCTATGCATATCTTTTATTTTGCTTTTTTATATATAATTGTAGTAAAATTACTTTAGAAAAAATGAAGAGGGTTTTGAAAAACCCATCGCATTCTTTAGTAAATATCTTCAAGCTACAAAGCTTAAGCATGATATAACCAAGAAATAGGCTTATGCCTTAGCAAAAGTAGTTAAGGATTTTAGATATTACTTGGTTGGTGCCATAGTCATGGCTTTTGTCCAAAGTGCTACTATAAAAGACATATTCTCTCAACAAGAGGTGTTGGGTAGAAGGTGTAGGTGGATCGATAGGATTCAATAATTCAACATAGATGTTCATATCAAAAAACTAGTGAGAGGCCAAGGGTTGGAAAAGTTAATGACACAATCTAACCTAGATACTAAACAAATAAATGTTGTGTATGATTATCACCACTATTATGTTTGTGATATGGAGTGTTGTGAGTGGTATAAGGATGTCATTCATTATTTGCAACACATGGATTCTCCACCTAATATGACTGATAATAAGAAGAGATCTTTGAAACTACAAGCAATAAGGTACATTATTGTAGATGGTAAACTATGGTGGAGAAATCTTGAAGGAGTGTTACTAAAATGTATGGATTAGGAGGAATCAACCAAGGTGCTAAATAAAATGCATAGTGGATTCTATGTTGGACATTACATGGCCAACATAATAGTACATAAAGTGATGAGATCTGGTTTCTAGTGGTCTACTTTGTTAAGAAATACCCATGAATTGGTAAGAAAATGTGACTCATGTCAGAGGTTTGCAAGTAAATTGAAATTTTTACTAAATGTGCCATTAAAACTAGTCAAGGTGCAAGGCCCTTTTTAACATTGGGGTAGTGATTTCATTGGAGAGATTTCCAACAAGTCCAGTGGAGGTCATTCATGGATTCTGGTTGCCACTAATTGTTTCATCAAATGGGTAGAAGCCATACCAACTAGAAGGTCTACTAGCAAGTTGTCAATGATTTCATCTTAAATAATATAATTATTAGATTTGGTTTCCCTAAAAGACTTATAACTGATAATGCTACATGTTTTAGATTTGAGGGATTTGTTTAATTTTGTGACAAGTACAATATTACCAGGCCTATGTTTTCCCCATATCATCCTCAAAGAAATCGGAAAGCTAAATCCACAAATAAGAGTCTACTAAAGATTATCAAAAGGATTTTAGATTATACGAAAAGGACCTTGGATTCCAAGTTACACTTGTCACTTTGGGAAGATAGGGTGACAATCAAAAAGGCCATTAGACTAGCATCTTTTGATCTTGTACATGGGATTCAAGCTAGACTACCTCAAAACAGTTTAATTGGTCTATATAGGTTTGTCCAAAAATATGATGAAGATGTTGTGGATGACATGCAAGAAAGGATAGATGAGCTCATAGGATTGAATGAATATAGAATGGAAGCATCTGCAAAAAATTCTAAACCACAATTACAAATGAAGCACTTATATGATTACAAAATACTACAGAGAAAGTTTGAAGTGGATGATATGGTATTACTATGGATGCAAGACTAGAGGATAAGGTAAAACATAGAAATTTTGATCCTATCTAGTTAGGCCCTTATATAGTTCATACTAAGTGGGGTGATGATTCATATTTTCTGAAAAAGATTTATGGTGACCTCCTTGAATTGCTAGTTCATAGACAATTCTTTAAGAGATACTTCAATTAGGAGGTGTCCTGATTTCCATGAGTAGTAACTAGGTTTGTAAATATTGTATATAGTGTGTTTCTCTTTTGTTTGTTTCCTAGTTTAATATCATTCTAGTTTAGTGCTCTCCAATCCTGTCAAGTGTGTGGCATGTTCTAACCAAAAAATTTGAACCCCTGCATGAATATAGAATACCCATCATCCCCAGACAGATCCACTGTTATCCCCTTTTAGGATATTTTTCTTCTTCAAGTTTGGATTTGAAAATTAGTTTGCAATGATCTCATTTTCAAAGTATTAGAGTGGGAATTTATCATCTAAAACCCTAAGTAAGAAAGAGAAGGTTTACCTTGGTTTTAATTTTGAACATCTTTATTTTAAGGGTTTTATTCTAAAGGTGTTATATCCTAAGTCTTTCATGATTTTTTGTTTATTTATTCCCTATTTCATGAGTGATTATTTATGTTAGAGTTGTTGTAATTCAAATTCTCAATAATCTTTTACTTTTGGTGGACTCGTGTTATCAATCATTTTTTAACCTTCAGATTGGGGTTGAATCAATGATTGTTGCTTTTTCACTTTTAGGATATGTGAGGGTTTTAATCACTATGAGGATGCAACCTTTTGACTCATGTCTAGTGGGGCCATCTAGCACAATAGTTGAAGGTTGTTGTGGACTATTGGATCTTGGTGAGATCAAGGGTCGTCGCATTGTTGCTATACCAAGATGTGTATTTTTTACTCATTGAGACATAATGACAATATGACACGTGTATATAATGGGGCCTTGGTGTTGATGAAATTCATAAATAGATATCACTAGCAATGGACACATGTCAAAATTAGGAATACACATAGCAAGAGTTTGGATCTTTGAGAGTTTTTTTGAGGCCCTTGATCTTGGTTTTGATTAATTGTTGTCACATTGTTCCTATAGTGAAAAAAGTGATGTTTAACCACTGTGACAATGTGATATTATGCCATGTGTCCTTGGTGGGGCCCTAAGAGATTAAGGGACTTATGTGATCCCTATCTATGTTTAGATGCATTCACATGGTAAAATAATGGGTGAGTTATTTTCTTAATAGACTATAGATGGTGATTTTTTGTTGATCATTCGATCGAAAGGAGATCAATGACTGTCATGTTGTCATTATGGAAATATGAAATATTTTTAAGAAATTTGACAAAGTGAGCTTCTATTACATGTCCTTAGTGGGCCAAAGTGTGTAGTAGAATTTTTGTTTTGACACAGTTGATCTTGATCATCATCAATGGTTATCACATTTTGTCCAAGATAAGAAGTACAATATTTATTCATCGCAAGCATGCAACAATGTGCCACGTATATATGGTGGTACCTAAATGTTACCAAGCTTAATGGTTCTTATTTGTATTCAAATACGTATGTGGCACAATATCAAGTGAGATGTCTTCTTGAGAGGATGCAAATAGTGAGCAGTTATTAATCATTGGATTGAAAGTAGATCAATGGTCATCATGTTGTCACGAAAGACAAATTCAAGATTCTTAAGTATTGTAACAATGTGACATATTGACATGTGTTCCAGGAAATTTAATGAGTAAAAATTCTTCAATAAATCTAAGGCTATTGATATGAGAGTAGATCAATAGTGGTTGCATTGTCATTATGAGAAAATGCATGACCTTTATCCTTCGCAATAATGCGACAATGTGATAGTGTCCTGGGTGGGCTAGATAGTGAAGGTTTCTAGGTAAATTTAAGATCATTGATCTAAAATGGATCTATGGTCATAAATATATCATTATAATCAAATGCATGATGTTTACACATAGCGCCAATGTGATATAGTGACACCTACCTAGGAGGGGCCCAATGATTTTGAAACAATAGCTAATATCCTGGCCATTGGATTTGTGGGAGATTGATGTGTGTTACTATGTTGCTATATTTAGATGCACAATTTTTTCTCAAAATGACAAAGTGACATTATGCCACATGTCCTTGGGTTACAAACAAATTTTTGGCATAGACGAGCAAAGTTATATTCCAGTTCCCCTAATGTTCATGATGGTCAAAATCCTGCAATATGGAATGAATTTGATTTTTGATTTTGCATCCTATTTGGTGGAAGAGATACATAATGGATTGATAGGGATAAATAAAGGGAAAGTTGATAAACCCTTTGGATGGTATTCCATGCTTATGTACATGTGCCTATTCAAAGGAGTCTCTATTTTTTAGAAGGAAATGAAGTTACAAAAAGAGCATAAGGGTGAGAAAATGCTAGTGCAACTATGGAGTTTTGATATGTCTTGGGAGATAAAGGATGTCAATTTTGTTAGAATTGATAGATACTTTGCATCAAAGATGAGGGCATTATTAGCGCAAGAAAACCATCAAATCCCCATGCCCCTATTGAAACTAGTCAAACCTAAGGAATATGTGATTGGGTTGAAAGTGAGTCACAATTGGGGGGATATAATCCCATACCTGGTGCGTACTATTTTTAGAGTCTATGGTTTTTAGGGAAAGCCTCATGTATTACGCTATCAAGTTCTCCTCAAGGTAGATGTTGATTTTTTTGGCAAGTTGGAGGTTAGAGGAAAGGGATTTGGTTAGGATATCAATTCCTTATAAAAAAGGGTGGATGAAAGCACTTAGGAAATTTATTGGACAGATATCAAATAGCATAGTCTCACACTAGGTTTGTAGATCTTGAAGGTTTCTATGAAATGTTCAGAGAAAGGACTAAGCCCAGGAGTTATGGGCATAGTTTTTATTATCTTGAGGATGTCTTAAGGAATGCATTCTCTTTGCAAGAGCAAGAGGTGAAGAAAGAAAAATGGTGAGTTTTCAGAAAGGTCATGGATTTTATAAATTCTCTAGATAGAGATTATGATCCATTGAAGGATATGAAGTTTTGGCATAACAAATTAAGTAAGTTAGTCACATTTTTGTAAGATCATGCAGGTGTTTAATGAGAAAAATACTAGTACATATCCAGAAAGAGGTAATAAAAACTCTTGCAAACACCTCTTTCATGAATCTAGGACAATGTAACCTTCAAAGAAGAACTAGATATAATGTGGTTCAAAACATAGATATACACCCTATTCCAGTATTCTAGAGGCAATACTTAGAAAGTCCTCCCTCAAAGCCATTTGCAAAGAGACAAAAGTTAGAAGTGGGGACTTCCTCAAGGGCTAAGGAATATTCACACTCATAGACTCCCAAACACTTAGATAGTGAATAGAAAATAAGGGAGTAATTAAGGTAGAAGGGAGGCCATAATGATATCTTCGTAACAAATATAGAGTTAGAGGAAAGAATGTGATATAATCCCCCACTATCAATTTTGAACATCACAGTTGAGGATTTTAAGGGAAGAGAAATAGATCATGTTATTGAACATGCTTCCAAGGCATTTGTTTCTGATGATTTTTTTGTTAGATGAAGGGCATTCATTCAATTTTTATGGAGAGAAAAGATTTCAAAATTTGAGGCAAAATGTAATAAATTGAAGGCAGAGAAACTTGGTAAAGAGGACTCTGTAATAGAAGAGGAAGTAAAAGAGGAATTAATGCAAAATTTTGATCAAATAACCTCTAAAATAGGAAGGAAATTATTGAAAGATGTTGGTGTCCTGATACTCCCTAAATGGGATAATCCAAATGCCATGGTTTTTAATGCTATTAAGAAGGAAAATAGAAAAAATTTAGAATAGAGGAAGAAGCCAAGGAGGCTCTCAAAGGAGTGAAGTATAGGGGATATCACCATGCACTAGCGATGTGGTCATTACTGAAAAGAAATTAATCTAGGCTTCAAGATATTTTTGATGCAAAACATACAGGAAGGTTGATGGTCTATAGGGTATCAGAGACTGACAGTGAACAGCCAACTCTCATGAATAAAGAAGTAGCCAATTTTAATGTGGATGTGGCTAGAAAAGATTTTTTTTAAAAATTTGTCTAAATACTAGGTTTGAAAAAGTCTTAGCAGCATATGATGAAAGGGGTAGAAAAATTAATGAAATGGAAAAGATCATTGCTAACTTTGAGAATCAGCAAGGGAAAAAAAAGGTGGTAAAAGGACCATCTCAAGCAATAATTGCAATATCCCCTACTCCATCTCCTCTTGTTAGGCCAATTGTTGAAATCCCAGACAACCCTCTACATTGAGAGTACTACACTAAAGAGGATTTGGAAGAAGAAAAGGCCAAACTCAAGGCTGCACAAGTAGAAGCACTACAAAAATATGAAGATAAATCAGGGACACAATTCTATTTTTGGTTTATCATGCTAATTTTCCTTTGTTTCATTATGAAATGTCTAAGCTCGTAAGCATGTGGACTGAATTAAATAAGAATGAAGTTGTTTTGAGATAAATTTTGAACAAGTGGATCAACATAGAATAAGAGGTAATTAATTTGTGTGTTAATATAATTGATAAAACTAATACTAGCACATGGATTGGAGGAACATATGATCAGACTATTGATTTACTAGATTTTGTTACAAGAAGAGAAATAATGTAGACAAAAATGAAAAAAAGTTTCTCCAAATATGTTAATAAGAGTTTTTATCTTTTCCCTCATGTGCTATGTAACCCAATTTATATTAAACCAAAGGAAGCATGGTGAAATGAATTGAAAGAAAGTGTGGACTCATGAATCAATGGAATTATAAATAAAGAAGATAACATTTGGTTTACAAGGATGGTTGAAGAAATCATGAATGTCCAAATATTTTTTATTCTTTAGGGCCTGACTTCGAGTAGTTCAATAAAATGTGGAAGAATATTAAGATTACAAAGACAAAAATCCTTAAATTTGATTGGTCAAGTGATTCAATTTATTGTGAATGGGTAACAAAATATTCCTCGATAACATAATCTTCACTAGTGGTGATAGAGTATAAATCACAAGACATGGACACAACTAAAAGGGAGTAGAGATTAGTTTTAAAAAGTGTTCAGTAGGAGAGGAAAGTCATTCAATTAACAATTGAAGAAGTAGAAGAACAAGGATGAGTTCAAGGAGAAAAAGAGAAAGAAAAGGTGGCCCCACAACATACAAAAGAAAAAGAAGAAGAAAAGGAACAAGAGGTTGTTATTGAGCCTAAAAAGGAAAAAATTGAAGAGGCTCTTACCCCACTAGAAAGCATGGACAACTAGGATGCATGAAAATAAATGATTATCAAAGATAATAAAGTAGTTATTATAATAGGATATCTTTTTTTTGTGGTTCATTCACTATGGGTAAGGCAACATGACAAATTATGAAACTACTTTCAAATCATATGGAGTATGCCACATGTACTTAGATCAATTATCCCACGGGTTATTGAAAATGACATTTTTTGTCTCGAGCGTAACCATGTTTTGTTAAAGGACAGGTGTCCTTTTTCCACTAAGCTTGAAGCTTGTTGCAACTAACCCTATATAAGTGAGTTCCAAAGGTTAGAGAATGGTTTGAATTTTCATTTATTGGAATGAATGTATATTTTGATGTTTTAAGTCAATCCATAGTTGTGTAGTCTTATTGTCCTAGGAATGTTATTAGTGGAAGTGCAAAGTTAGATCATTTAATTTATTTGAGTTTTCTCACTGAAGTTGATATAGAATTATATATTTTCAAGAAATATAATACAAAAACACTTACTAGTTGGTTACTCAATCTAGATCTCATCTCTTCTTGTGTTGCTTTTAATTTTCTAGAACTTAATGACAATGTCCATTAAATCTTAGTTATAATTCACTCTATTATATATTAATTCATGTTTTTCTTATAATATATATATTATGTAAATGTTTGATGTGAGTTTGGAGAATTGAAAGTTATCAAAAGAAGCTTATGATAAGAAGGAGATTTTATATTGAGTATTATTTTCCTTTTCACAAAGTGATAGGATATATCTGATCTTATGTGTCAAAGTTTTGTGAGTAATATAACCCAATGGATAAGACATTGATCATGTTTAGAATTGGTAAAATATGGATGAACTATATAGTGAAAAACTAATCAATCAAATCTTTAATTTTTTTGTTGTAAATTTGAAAGTATACCTTACACCTGATTTAAGGAGTCTTAGGATTTAAGGAATTAGCCATCTTGTATCCCTTCTTCAATCCTTAAATTAGAAGATTCATAGGCATTCATATATTATTGTGGAATTAATTCCAAGAATTAATAAATATGTGGAATACTTATGAATTTCAAGTTACACCCACCTGAACCCTACAAAATTCAAAGGGGAGAAAACTAAAATAGTCTTAATAGTTGGTCCTTTTGATTTGCCTTTAGAATGGTTTTCATCTATCTCCTAGTTACTATGTGCAACTTCAAAAGGTGGTTAAAATCTTGTCAAACTTGGAGCCAACATAAGCATAGATGTAAATGTGAATTAATGAAGGAGGTAATGAATGCCTCAATGTAGAAATCCTCCCTCGATGGCCAATGACATTCTAGATCTTGAAGAGGAAATGCTAACAAAATATCCTTGAATGCTTGAAGAAACTTGCTTGCTTGAACACTTGAATGCTAGAAATCCTTGAATACAAAAGCTATAAATCTTTAATTGAGAGAAAGATCTTGAATTACTTGAGAAATAATTGAAATGAAATGTTTGAGATATGAAAATTAATCCCTCAAGCCTCCTTTTATACTATTTTTCAGGAGGAAAAACAACTCGGGTTGATGAGGAAGTAGAATTAAATAATTAGCAGACTTAGGGACTTTCAAGCCCCAAACCTTGCAATCATCGAGGAATATATTGACCTGGGAGGGCTAGGTCAATCTAGGTTAACCTAGTCCCAGAGGACATGTTAGACAATCCACATAAAGTGACAAGAGAGGGTAGGAAGATATCAAATTGTTATAGTCAAAAGGGTAATAAGATAATACCTAGAATACCATGTCAGAAAGAGAGAGATGAAAAAAAAGAATGAAATGGAAGAGAAAAGAAAAAGAGACATTGAGCACAATTCCATCCATGTTCCAAGAGAGGAATTATGGAAAAGGGTGCTAAATTTATTTTAAAATGCAAGTCTATCAATTTTAAGATAATACATTTAGCCCCCACTTTAGCAAGAGTATGAGTTACCTCAAACTCGTGGTAGAGTAGATCAAAAGAAAAAGATGGTCTTATTAAGAATTAGGAAACAAAGAAATCATCAAGCTAAGAAAAATGTATAGATTTGAACATAACCTAGAAATCATACCAAGCCATCAAGGATAAAGTACTCTAAGCCATACTCAAGATCCGTATTTTCCCCTAAGAAACTTGAGTCTTCATCAAATCCCAAAATCACAATAAGAGAGATATCACCGATAGGAAATGAAGAGAGAGAAGGGGGTGTGATAAAATTTCCCAATAAGGTTTGTGTTCCTTATTATGAATCACATAGAAGGGGATATGATTGAATGGTCAAACGAATTTTTGTGCTTGATAGTAAATCCCATGAAGAAAAAAATCGGTAGGATTGAATGGTCTAGCCGATTTGCATTCCCAATAGTAAATCCCAAAAATGTTCACCTTGTTGCAGATTTACACTCCCATAATATAGTACTCCTATAGTATGAGAATGGTTTATGTATGTGGTAGGATAGGTCAAATAGTTTAGCGAATGTATGTGGCATGCTAGTCAACCAATCCAAGACATATAAAGAGAGAGAGAGAGAGAAGATGGCCCATAAAGTCGTGTCATGATAGTGTACTCTATATGGTGTGTTTTAAAAATATAAAATATAAAAAAATAAGGGGATCATGTATGGCCCCCCATAAGATGGAAAAATAATATCTTATTTTGGCATCCTAAGGAAGTGATGAAGAAGGATAAAGAAATTTCAACATCAAGACAATATCCACAAGAAAAACCTAGTCCAAACAAAAGAGGTCACAAATCTTATGAGGTAATGGAAGGATAGAATGCATAGACACCATGCAATAAGGGAAAAATGAAATCCTTGAAAAAGAGGATACACTATTATGAGTCTCAAAGGTAAGTGATATATCTACCATGAAATTGTATAAGATTGGATGTGACATGATAAACAAATAACATTCAGCCAAAGAAAATAGTGGATCCATGAGAAATATAGATATGTAAATGATTCTATTTCCCCCAAAGTCCTATAATTCTACTCACAAAGAAAACCATATATGACAATGAGCCCCTAGAAAGAAGGCCAACAATGTTACATGGCGTGGAAAAGAATAATAGGGCCTTAAATGTAATCTAAATAAATTATAGGAAAATAGATCTCATTATTAGGAGATATGTGAATAACATCTTTATCAATGAGTTGTTGATTATTTTATAATGTAAAGCTTGAAGTTTATTAGTAGAGTGATCATGATAATGATGATACATTAAACAAAAAGATTCATTTGTTTTTACTATTTTTCATTCTATGTTAGGCCTAGTAATCACCTTAGCACAAATAATTTTAGATAAAATAAGATCTTTATTAGTAGGAGAATATATGTGAGAGGACATAGAGATTGATATAAATGAGATTCGACACCTTGATGCACACATCCTAAATTATAATAAAAAATGGTATGAGAAAAGTTCTTATGCCCCCCTTTGCCTAAAGGCATATGATTTTTATCAATGAAATTAATAGATTCATTGTGAGTGGAAGTAGAAACAAAGTTGATGAAAAAAAGGAGTCACGTGATCTCTCATGAAGGGCAAGTCCTTAATTCTATATTCTCCAATAAATGTTGGCACTGTGAAATCTAAGGATCCCTAATCATCACCTAGAAGGGTGCTTGTAGAAGGAGGATCATCATTAGATTTTTGATTTTGTTGTTCCTAAAAATTTAGACAACTATTTGGCTTAGTGTCCACATGAAGATTCTACATCATATTGTTATAGATAAAATGGTGTGAGAAAAGTTCTTATGCCCCCCTTTGCCTAAGGGCATATGATTTTTATCAATGAAATTAATAGATTCATTATGAGTGGAAGTAGAAATAAAGTTGGTGAAAAAAAGGAGTCAAATGATCTCTCATGAAGGGAAAGTCCTTAACTCTATATTCTCCAGTAAATGTTGGCACTGTGAAATTTAAGGATCCCCAATCATCACCTAGAAGGGTACTTGTAGAAGGAGGATCATCATTAGATTGCTGATTTTTTTGATCCTAAACATTTAGACAACTATTTGGTTTATTTTCCACATGAAGATTCTACATCATATTGTAATAGATAAACTTTACTTTTTGATGTAGGATTAAAGGAACAACATGCATAACATGTAACCAATGTCTACCCAAAAGAAGATTATAATTAAGAGGTCCATGCTTAACATGAATTTGAGTATTTAGAATAACTGAACCTACTTTGATAGGTAAAGTGATGGTTCCTAAATTTTTCTTAGAAATATTATCAAAGTAACTAATAGTAATAATTTAAGGCATGATCTATAAAAGATCAATATTAATTTGTTTGAGCATATCCACACCAAAAAAATTAAGTCTAGATCCATTATCAATTAGAGTTTGATGAATCAAATTACCATGGAATAAAATAAATACCATAAGAGCATCATAATTAACTTGAATCTCTTTAGGAGGCAAGTAATGATGAGTAAACAAAATTTGAGGTGTGAAAAAGGTAGTATTCATGCATTGTGAAAAGGCATTGATGTTATCTTGATCAAGAGATGGAGTTGAAAGAATGGCTAAATATTTTTCAAGGTTTCATTATATGTAGGAGATGTTTGAAGAAGTTCCCAAAGAGAAATCTTGGTGGCAATATCATGTAATTGCAATACCAAATCAAAATCCAACCAAATATTTTGAGAAAGACAAGGTGGAGGGGAAGAACGGGTTGAGAAGGTGAAAGAGATGTAGTAGGTTGAGGATTATGCCTTGTATGATAGGCGTGAGATACCACATGATAATCCTTAGAATCTCTGGGTTCCCCTTTAAGATTTATGGGAGGATAACCCTTAAGGGTGATGCAAGATTTATTTGATGAAGGGTAATCCTTAAGAGTGACAATAGGGTAAGAAAAATTAGCTTGATTAATATCTTGCTTCTTCATAGACCAATCAGTAGAAGAGAGAATAAATTATGAATATTTATATTATCCTCTTTTTCCAAGGAAGCCTTAGAATGGGGACTATGGATGTCCATGAATGGTTCCTCTCTACTAGCAAAATCAAATGAATGCAACATCACATTGATCAAAGTATTTATAATGCCTTCCTCTTTCTTTCAAATATCATTGAGAAAAGGATATATATATTAGGAAAATAAGAAACATGAAGCTTGTTATGCTAAAAGGAGAAGGTATCAATCATGTTAACTCTTTCATGGGGAAGAGAATAGTCAATATTAGCATTAAGAGGTGCATCCCAAATAGTGACATTATCAATAAAAGGAACATCTCTATCAATGCAACATACTATAGAAGAATCATCACCATGAGTTAAAGTAAATTCCATGAGGGTGGAAGGAAAAGAAGATATAAGACTATCTTCATATGCTAAAGTAAGATTATAGAAGGATGATATTTTATGTCAAAGATAATATGTTTGGAGAGTTTTTAAATGATTTGTGAAACATGAGAAAAAGAGAAGTGCATAAAGAATAGATCCAATGAATCATATATTTATTGAAATGTATGTAAGATCCCATGAACCATCCAAAAATAATGCATGAGAAATACATATATAATGAGAAAGAGGTCTAGAGAAGAAAACTTAAATGTTACTAATGCAAAGAGGAAAATAAGGGAGATTATAGGATCTAACACAAAAATGTTAATCTTAGATTAGTTTTGAGAAGTGAGTGTATATACACTTAAGTCACTTCATGCCAAACAAGTAACATATTCTAAGCACAACATATAAATTAGAGCATGCCAAGTAAACAATGAGTGCTGAGTCACTCATGTGCCAAGTCACTCAAGTGCAGAGTATATAGTATGTGCCGAGTGATTTAGCAGCCAAGTAAGTAATGCATGTTGAGTCATTCAGATGCTGAGTGATAGTATTGAAGTCAGTTGATGTTGAGCATTAGGGACTTCAAATGTTGAGTAACACAATTTTGTCATAGTTTTTTGTCTTGGCACAAACTACTATGTGAACCATTTTTGGGATGACTTAAGGATTGAATTACAATATTTTGTTGATAAGGAAAAATCTTAAGTGGAAATCCCTATTTATTACATGCACCCAACTAGGTAAAGGGAAGGTTTAAGTGGTAATATGGATGAATCATAGTCGTTGATTCATACCTAACCCTAAGTCACCTAGGTCTTCTTAAGGAGGAAAATTTCTAAATTTATTATGAGAAAAAAGGGAATGAATGAATGATCGAGGAGAGTTTTGCATGTGCAAACTAGGACATTCCTGGTGACCAAGGTATTATGATCTGGATTGCATTATAGAATCAGTTAAAGGAGAAAAAAGGAAGGAAATAGTAAATAGAAAAGAGACATCTGATGAAGAAGGATCAATTATGCATCAGTATAGAGGTGATCTATCATCAAGCAAAAGTGTGCTAATCATAGGATCATTGTTGACACATTCTAACGGGTGAATAAGTTAAATCTCTTAATAGAGTAGTCCTAACATGTTGTATTGAAATCCTCTAACAAGGTGATTACTTAATTGTGAGTTGAAATCCTCTAATAGGGTAAGACCTAATAGTCCTTGTAAGACTTTAACAGGGAAAACTTTTCGCAGGGTAGATCATGTCTTATGATTAAACATTGTAACCTTCATTGGATACATTTTAATACTATAGTAGTGAATATTTTTGAGTGTCATTCCCACCCCAATTTTACCTTCTCACTGGAGGGTTTCTAGGTAATCATATCTTGTGTCATATTTGTGTGAATGGTTACTTGTTTACATATTTTAGATGTATATGATTTACATGGTATTTTAGTTTACTTATTAAATATTTGAGATGGATGTGTGGTGAATATTTTTATGGGATAAATTTTAAAGCTCAGATTCACAACCTCCCCCCCCCTTCCCCACTCAGAGTTTACCTTTCTTATTGTAATTCCAACAATTGGTATCAGGGTCTTGTTCTCTAAAAGTGAAGCCTAATAGCTTTGAGGAAAGATTTTGGAAATGGAACTCTACAAGTTGGGAAAAGTTATTGAAAACCAGAAGATTAAAATACAACTCATTCTACATTAGTTGAATGAAGCAAGAGAAGATCTAAAGAAATCATTGAGAAGAAGGAAGGAAATTTCTATTTAGGAGAATGACACTAAATACCAAGAGATGGACACTATTAAACTATTTACAAATGCAAACTCCAATGAACTTGATGCAGCAGTTGTAGACCTAAAGGAAAACAATAGAACACTAGTTGAAGTGATCATGAATCTTAAGATAGAACAAGAATCACAAGCCATATTACTATGTGAGGTGACCGAATAGAAAAAGAAATCCATAGAAGACAAAGCCATGATTGAAGATGACAAAAGAGTTTTGACCAAAAGACTAGAAGAGAGATCATCAGAGGTAACTAAGATTGCTAGCATGTAGTTGGAAACTTTGGGTCAAATGATGATTGCAAATCATAAACTTAATGCCAAAGACTTTGAGATAACAAAATTGAAGTTGCAAAATGAATAGTTGAGAAATGATTTGAAAAGGGAAAAGGAGTTTTTTGAAAGTATCAATAAACCTAGTGAAGCTATCAAGTACTTTGAACAATTGATGAGATCCCCTAGATCTACATCTATATTAGGATACACAAGTACAAAAGAAGGAGAATCATCCAAAAGTGCTAAAGAAAGAAGTAACAAAAGTAAGAACTCAAAACGTACTTGTCATAATTGTGGTTAGAAAGGACATACTGCTAATGTATGCAAGAGCAAGACTATAAATTAGAATGATAAGCAAAAGAGCATGGGTCACTTTCATAAGTGAAACAAAAAAGGTCATCAGGCACATAAATGCAGGACCAAGACCATGCACACTCAAAGATTTGAAGGGTACTATTATAATTTTCAGAAGTATGGACATAGAGATTTTGAGTGCTGATCCAAACTGAAGTGGTCATCAAATAAGAAAACAAAGACAAAGAACAACGATAACTCTTAAAATTGGGATTATAATACAAGGTATATTTGTCACTATTGTCAAGAGTATGGACATGTTCCTAAGAACTATATTAGAACACACTTTAGTAGTGATTACAAAAGGTGGTTGAGTCAAACCACTTGTTTTAACTATTTGAAGACTGGTCATGTTAGCTGATATTGTCCATGTAAGAATTTTCCTTAGGGAAAAATTCACCCAAGAACTAAGAACTCAAACACAAGTGCAACTATAGACCAGAAAGAGTATGATTATAATATCGATATGTATTTGATTCAATATGCATGATAGTACACTGGGAGTGCCTATATATAAAGGCCTCTTAGATGCATCTAGAATGCCTAAGAATTAGCTACATGATAAGTCATACAACTAGGCACATGTCCACCAAATATGGGTTATCCTCCATTAAGCACGAAAATAAGTGCGATGATGAGAGAATAAGCTTACAATTGTGTATCACACAAATTAATGTTGTAGACAACATGTGCTAAAAAGGGAGTGCAAATAACTGTGTTGTCTACATGACAACTCAGTGAATGATGCAAACTCCAACATTGTAGACACCTTGTGCTAAATTAGAGTTTCGTACTTCTATGTTGTCAAAATGACAACTCAAAAAGGTATGGAAACTCCTAAGTGTCTCACAAAATATATAATAAAATAATGCAAAACAATGCATTAACGTCAGTAAACTTAAGTAAGTGTAAATAGTAAATACGTATTTACACCAACACCCCCACTTAAATACATATTTACACCAATAAACCCCCTTAAGTGCAACTGAGGTGAATTCCCTTAAGCTTACAAAAACTAGAATGAAATGCAAGATGGGTCCTAGCTACTAGGCCATGTTAGATACCCATGTACATAATGAAATGCAATCTCTCATAGAGCAGAGAAAGAGGGAAAACCTCATGGGAAAAACCCTCCCTTAAAAAGAGAGATGTAAAGGGATGCATGGATTTGGAAAGTAGACAAAAAATAATGCACCTTCAAAAAAAAAGAACTTGTTTCCATGTCCAAATGAGCCCGTACTGAGCATTTAAAGTTGCAAAATGAAGATTGAATAGGTACAATCGCCAAAAAATATAAATTCTGACAAATCCTGGCACCAAAACTAGAAAAGAGCCGCACATGTAAAATTTTTAGGAAATTCTACCCAAAATATAAAAAATATTGCACTTGATTTGGAGTTTGGATGACCAAGTTATGGCCTCTCAAAGACGGGCTGCCAAATCAAAAAGTAATCTGAAGAGGGGTCTGAAAGGAAAATTGCATACTTAAATTTGATGATCAAACAACCATTGTAGTAGTTAGAAATTTATTAGGAATGATGGTTAGACAATCATTAATTTTTTCCCGTAAAATGCTGATGTAGGAAAAAAATTAGCACCCGAAGGTGATGTGACAGCTGACTGTGCATACTATACTATACAGACGTACAAAAAAGATGATGTGGTAGTCGTATGAACTATCCAACTACTGCTTATGAGGCATTAAAACTTTTCTTAATGGAGGATAATGTGGTGCCTACATGTCAGTGGCTGTGTGGCTTAGTTGGTAGGTCTAAGCATCTACATGGAGGTTGTTGGGTTGATCCACATGGCAGGGTAGTTGTGCCACTCTAGTGATGCTATGTGTCACTGGAATAGTCACCTCCAAAGTCAATGGGTATTATCTCACATTGTTTGTGGGATGGTCCTTCACAGACTTTAAAATGCATGCAAAAAAAGCCTGCCAATTTTGGGGCTCGACCGTCGATGGAGTCATTGCAGGTCCTTGCTTGGCCAGAAATGAGATTGGTCCACCAGTTTAAGGTGCCAAATTTAAGTAAGCCACTATCCAAAAATTGTTGAATATGCTCACTATAATGAGGTATAGTTTGATGCCAAGAATATTCCTCCAAATTGCAGGGCCAAGGTGTCACTACTCGGTTTGGCAAAAAAAATTTTCTGCTAGCCCTACTGGGCAATTTTTTTTTGAAAAAATGCAAACTTTAAAAAAATGTAGAGGATTTAATAGATCCAATTTAAATGAAATTGTATATCTAAAATATCATACTTGTGTTGCAAACTGAGGCCTCCAGTTTTTGATTTGCAAAAACAAATTTGCTTCACGATCAACTTTGGGCTAGGGTAGTTGAGTTTATAGTCAATTTGCACCGAGTCGACATTCTAGACATAATGGTGAGGTTCATTTTGGCTCTAGATGCTCCCAATTTCTAAGGTATTCTGAATTAAGGTCGAGGTGTTGAAGCAATAATGGTCTCGAATGGCTATGTGAAGAGAAATTCTCTAAGCTCTGATACCATGTAAGAATTTTCCTTAAGAAAAAATTCACCCAAGAACTAAGAACTCAAACACAAGCACAACTATAGACCAGAAAGAGTATGATTAGAATATCGATATGTATTTGATTCAGTATGCATGAAAGTACACTAAGAGTTCCTACATATAGAGGCCTCTGAGATGCATCTAGAATGCCTAAGAATCAACTACATGATAAGTCATACAACCAGACACATGTCCACTAGATATGGGTTATCCTCCATTAAGCACAAAAGTAAGTGTGATGATGAGAGGATAAACCTACAATGGTGTATCATGCAAATTAATGTTGTAGATAACATGTGCTAAAAATGGAGTGTGAATAACTATGTTGTCTACGTGACAACTCAGTGAATGATGCAAACTCCAGTGTTGTAGACATCATGTACTAAATTAGAGTTGCATAATTTTGCGTTGTCAACATGACAACTCAAAAAGATACACAAACTCCTAAGTGTCTAAAAAAATAAATAATAAAATAATGCAAAATAATGCATTAACCTAAGTAAACTTAAGTAAGTGTAAATAGTAAATACATATTTACATCAACAATCCAACAAGGTCGAAAGCAACAAGTTATGAGTTCAACAAAGGAAAAGGCAAAGTAGATATTGAAAATGTCAAAGATGAGATGAATAAGACATGAAAGAGAAAGGAGGATTGCAGCACATCAAGTGCAGATGGAATTGCTTCACCCAATGGGTTAGGTGATTGCACCTCATCAAACTAAGCAATCAAGAGGTATGTGCGACTGATATTTAAAAAATACACCATACATTAGTGTTACCTATTTTTTCCCCCTGCCAAAATTTGAATTCAAATACTTGACCCACCCAATGGCCACTTCCCAACTTTAATATTATTTTAATGCCTAGGAAATACAAAAAATAAAATGATTAAAAATTTATTGTATTTCTTTTCTCTCCTATTTTTTTCCATTGGCTTGCAACTTTCCCTTCCATTGGATCTTGTTAAGATCTACGCATATCGTGTACTCGCTATGAAAAGTTGCGAGGTTGTTTCCCATAGCCAAATAGCGACCATCAAAATTTCACTGCGGTACTGAAGAATGAAGTTCAGTGCTGATTTTGATGACCCGCTAGAGCTTGCTAAATCGCTATCAGGAAGTTTGTAATTTTTGCAGATAGCGAGATAGTGACATGCCTGAAAATGACAAACATGGTAGGGTCAAGAAAAAATGATGTCATTGGAAATTGCCAACATGATAAGCCAGCTCAGTGACAATAGTACCTGGACCCACTCCCTTTCCATAAAACATATAAAAAATTCTAATCATCAAATCAAGCTTGGAATCAATGATCCTTGCTATCTCACTATGGTGAGTTGCATGAGGGTTACGAATAGTGACATGGTGACAAGGGGCCCACCATATTTCTCTTTAGTAATGCATCAAATGTCTTCCACATGATCAATGTAGAATCAATAGTCCTCGCTATCTCGTTATGGAAAGTTGCAAGTTGTTTAGTCTATGTGACATTGTGAGTATGGGACCCACCACTTCTTCAGGGTACTTTGTGCAGTTTCTCTACCTTTGATTTGGTCTCAAATCTATGATGGTCACTATCTCGCTATGGCAAGGTGCTCACTTTTTATGTATAGTGAGATAAAAATTCAGTGACAGGTGTCCTTATAGGCCTAGGAAGATAACGTTACAGTTAGCATTGGTAGTTAGGGTTGGCAGTTATGTGATATCACGGTCAGGGTTTTGGAGGTGGCACAATTAGTCAGTTAGATGTGGTCAAACTCAGGAAGACCTTGCAGGTGGCAAAATGAAATGAAATAATTGGTCCACATGGCCCATTCTGGTTGTAGTATTCTGTTGACTGCTATTTTTTGCTGATTCATGAGCTAGAAACGAAGGAGATCAAATTTTCCTGCGTGATCTAATCCTTGTGATCAATGCCAACCACTCTCGAATGAATGCTAAACTCAATGAACATAGGAAAACACTCCACCACCTCAGTTTATACATCTACTTGGTCAGAATAGCTTAATGGTGCCATTCCTGTCAGGGCCTTGTTTCAACAAATATCAGGTTTCATTGTATCTGAATCTATACCCAGATCAGATTTTCTCTAGATCTTTATCAAGACTTAATGGCAGTGGTTGTGGAGTAACTTCATTTAGAAAATATCTCAGTTATGCCTAAACTATAAAAGCAATTTTTGTAGATTTTGTTTGGGTCAACTCTTCTCTGATATTGCTCTGCAATTTCACTGTAAATCCCCTTTGTCTCTGAACTATATGACATTCTACCTTATCTCCTTCAACCATTGATGTAAAGTGCAAGAACTATTTTCCTCTCATTGGTGTATTGTAGAGATCTACAATCTTGCATGACTGTATCTCTTTTGGCGTATGAATAGTATATAAGAAAATCCTCTCTTTCCTTCTGTCATTCATTTGGGTTTTCTGATCTGCATGTGATTGTTAGATTAAAGAAAGTATGGATGTGTATATCTTTTGGTGTCATGATGATTCAATAGTGCATGTATGGGCAGAGATTGATTTGAACACTCTATTTTGGTGCATCACCCCCTTAGGTTAGAGTAGGTAGATTTGCTTTCATGCATTCCTTCTCCCTTTTCCTCTCCAAAAGTAGTTAGGTGCACCTTGATAGTAAAGGAAGTCGGCCTTCTTTGGAGACTCAACCTCACAGTTCAAGTCCCACAACTTGGAGGTTGTTTCCATGTTTCACAAGGTTGTCCTTAGGTAAAAACTTTGGAAAAGGGTGCAAACCATTGTGACAACAATTTTTGGCATGCCCGGTGGGACAATATTTAAAAAATTTCAAATCTACTAGTGTCGAAAGGAAGATTTCAAGATTAATACCCAGGAGATAGTATTGGCTTCGGTGTTCCAACCTTCAAGAGGCTCATTCTTCAAGTACTTGACGACTCTGATCTTCAAATACATCCAGTTCCAGACCAAAGTTGTAGTAATTCATGCCCAAATTTGAAACAAGGGCATCTTCTAGAGGTAAATTTTAGTACCAAGAGCTTTCATTTTCAAATCCTAGAAGAAGGAAGACTAGAGTATCTTTATCACTAGTTAGGAGTGCAATAGCAACAAATACACCTGCGAGATCTATCTCTACTCCTCTTGCTATTAGATCTCAACCTAGATTGCCATCAACACATATCAATAGATCACTTGTCTATATGGCACAACCTAGAGCCCATACTTTTTCCACCTTTAATGGTGGGAGTCCTCTTTTATTAGCCCAAAGACATGACATAACAATAGCTGCACTCAAAAGTATACTAGAATTTATTGGTGAAACTTCTATCTATCCCTCAGGACACATTCAAGAAGTTGCAAATGTTTGTAATATCCATGGTATTACAAAGGATGATGTTTCAGTTAGGCTTCTAGCCTCATCCTTGAAAGGAAAAGCATTACAATGGTATAGAGGTTTGGCTCATGGTTCTATAGAAAATTGGGATGGATTAGGAGTAGGACTATGTAAACACTTTGAGGACAAAAGTGACCATTTATCACTTTTAGAATAGTTGACTACTATAAAAAGAGCCCCCCATGAATGTATGACTGATTTCAACTATAGATTTCAAAAGACATGGGATGGAATACCTACTTAATGCCTTCTTGCATTACCTCAGAGTTTTGAACAATGATATTGCCACTACAATCCAAACTATGGGAGGAGATACCTTACTTAATGCTTATGACATAGTAATAAAGTCAGAAAAAATCCTAATACAAGGAGGTAAGCTAGCTCCAAGGCCTCCTATGCCTTTTTTTCTTGATGTTCCAAATCACCAACCAGTAATGGCTCCTCTTCCCACAACTTCCACATCACAATCCCTTGCTCTAGTCCCTCAAGCTTCCACATCTTCAAATGGAATAGATGAAATCAAGGAAATGATGCAATCTATGATGCTGAACATAGATAAAAGATTGCAGGGCCAAGAGAAGAAGTTGGAGGATAGCTTCTTTGTGATGCAAAAAGTGAGCAACAAGGTCGTGACTCTAGAGAGATAGCAAACTCAAGGTAGTAAGGCCCATCAATTGCAATATCAAACTCTGAATAGTGGTAGGCCTCCAAATCATAATTATGGGAACAATTCTTTTGATTAGAATATGCAGAATAGCCATGCTTCAACCTCAAATGTAAACCAAAACAAGGCCATAATTCCTCAAAACAACATGGCCCAAGATCAGGATTTTTGTCCCTCCTGTAACTACTCCTACACCTGTTACATGTGTCAGAAGGATGAATCTTATTTGGCTTCTACCATCCAGGAGTGTGCAGTAGGCCAATCATACAAGGAGGACCAATTTAAAGATGCCTCATATATGCAAGGACAAGGTGATTGCTCCTTTATGAATCATCAGGTGGAGGAACATTGTAATGTAAACTAGGATTCCATTGCTCACAACACTAGGAGCAAAAGAAGAGCTATTGAAGATGCTATGCCTCCTCCTCCTAATCATGCCTCAACTTCAAATGCAATACCTCATGAACAAGTAGTAAATGATCAATCAAATACCTTTGAGCAGCAAAGGTGAAATAATGGCAGAAAGGATGTAAGTGATCCTTAGGTTGTTCCATCTCAACCTCCTACAAATGTAGCTCCCAAGGCTTCTACCAAAGTACCTACTACACCATTTAGTGTGGTAGAACAAATGAAGAGGAAAAATGTGAATATTTCCATGTGGGACGTTGTTGCTACTATACCCATGCAAAAGAGGTTGCTATAGCAAGAATTGGAAAGTATTGAACCAAAGGATCAACCACCTAGCGTGGAAAGTGCCACAAGCCTAGTATAGCCATCAAGGGAGGAAGAAATAAGTAAAAAGGTTAGACCCCTTCCATTTTATGTTTTTATAATTATAGGGGGTAAGCTATTCCATAATTGCATGATTGATTCAGGGGCTAGCAATTCAGTGATGCCTAGGTGTGTCGTTGATGCCTTGAAAATGAAATATGAGCCCATTGTTAAGGATGTATTATAGTTGGATGGTAGTTTTTTCAAGACTATAGGGATCCTTAGGAATGTATAAATGGCCCTGCATGCATGCCCTGGTTGTACTATAGCTCAAGATATATCCATTGTTGAAGTCAAGCCACATTTTGCCATCTATTTGTCAAGAGACTTCACTGCACAAATAGGTGGTTACATATTTTCTGATTGGTCATATATGTCTTTTAGAAAAAGATATGGGACCAAAGCTTCAATCAAAATAGAGCCTCAAGCCCTCCATCATACTGAACCCTACACCCCTAATCTCATCAACATGAATTGCACTATCCTAGAAATGGATGAGAACAACATAATGAATGAGCCTACTACTTCCCTGGCAGAGATACCTGATTTTCTATTAGATGAATGGGCTAATACATATCAATTTGATCCTATGTTAAAAAACCTTGAGATAGGCCTCAGTACATATTGTATATTAGAGAAAGATGCTCTAGTTCCCAATCTTGTGGAGACTAAAGAAGATGTGAGTGGGATATGGAGCATGTGCTTTGATGGCTCAAGGAATAAGAATGGATTAGGGGCTGGTGTGATGTTGATTTCTCTTGCACAAGTAAGGTACTACTTCTCCTTTAGGCTCCAATTTAGTTGCACTAACAATGTGGCCGAGTATGATCCTTGATTCAGGGCCTCCTACTTGCTCAAAAAAGAGGAATTCAAGCCTTAAGCGTATATGGAGATAGTGAGTTGGTGGTTAATCAAGTGAGAAATCAGAATATCATGAAGAACGGTTTGCTCAAGTCTTATAAACATGGGGTATGGGATTTTCTTGAGGGTTTCAATGCGTTTAATATTCAAAGCATCCCTAGAAAAGAAAATAGACATGCTAATAGACTTGCAGCAATAGGTGCATCTCATGATGTGCCAGGGAATCTTGAGGAGAAGAAGAAGCAATAAATCAAAATGGTAGAAAGGCCTACCATCCCTAACAACAACATCCATTGGCAAGTGTTTGAATCTAATGAACAAATTGTAAGCTTCTTGTAGAATGAAGCAGAGTTTTTAGATAGAAACCAGTCAAGACTACAAGATCAGTATGGTGATCAAATCATTAATCTCAATTCCAACAAATTGCCTAAGGGTCTCATTACCTTAGAGATTTTTTTCAATCCTAATGACCAAGCAAGAGGCAGAGTCATGAACCTAGCTACTAACAAAGATGATCACATCCCAGTCACGGTTATTGATGGAAAATCCTTAAACATGGGGAAGGTATGTTCTAAGATTGAGCAAGAAAGTTTTATTCATCTATGTCAAGAATTTAATGATGTATTTGCTTGGACATATGATGATTTAAAGGGTTTTGACCCAAGGTTTTTTCAACATACCCTAGATTTAATTAACAATGTCAAACTAGTAAGACAAAAATGAAGGCCAGTGAATCCCAAAATTAAACCCTTAATGAGAAAGGAGCTATCCAAATTGATTGAGGCCAAAATAATTTTCCCCATCAAGCACTCATCATGGGTAGTAAACCTTGTCCATGTTATGAAGAAGAATGGAGAAATTAGATTGTGTGTGGACTTTAGGGACCTTAACCAAGCTTCCCTTAAAGATCCCCATCCTCTCCCTTCCATGGAGTAGATTTTGTCCAAGGTCAGTGGTTCAAAGAGGTTTTCATTTCTTGATGGATTTTCTGGCTACAATCAAGTACTGGTCAAAGAGTCTAATAGGTACAAGACTTTATTTACCACCAAATGGGGTACCTATGCTTATTGTGAGATGTCATTTGGGCTAACCAATGTAGGTGCTACATTTCAGAAGGCAATGTAGATGGCCTTAAAAAATGTTATTGAAAAGTTTGTATTAGTTTACTTTGATGATATCACAGTGTATTCAAAGAGTGTAGAAGATCATTTTGATCATTTGAGACAGGTTTTCTCAAGGTGTAGAGATTTTAGGATATCCCTTAACTCAAGCAAGTGTGTCTTTACTACCAATCAAGGAAAATTATTAGGACACATTGTATCTAAGTATGGTTTAACTATTGATCCAGAAAGAACAAAAGCAATACTTGCTCTCCCTCTTCCTAAACATAAGAAAGGGTTGCAAAGTTTCCTCAGTAGGGTAAATTTTGTGAGAATATTTATCCCTAATCTTGCTACTGCTAGAATTCTTTAGAATAACTAAGAGGGGGGGGGGGGTGAATCAGTTATTCAAGGTCCAATAATGTCCAATCAAAACTTTCTAATAAAATGAGAGTGAATTAGAAGTACTATCCTTTTTACTTTTTAATCATGCATGCAATTAAACATTAAACAATCATGAAAAGTAAACATGCATCACACAATAACACAAAGGATTTTAGTGACCCAAAAACTGTCCAGGAATAAGAAGGTAAAACTAGGGTGGGGATGACACCCACAAAATAATTGCACAATTAATTTCAACCACTTTTGATGGTCTGCCCTGTTAAAGGCTTTACACACTGTAAGATGTGACCCTATTAAAGGATTTCTACACCCTATTAGGAGTGTGCCCTGTTAGAGGACTTAAGAACATTCAAATTAGAATGCCACCCTATTAAAGGATTTACATAGAGCTGTTAGGCTCACCCAAGTCCATGGGATTTATAGTTACCTTTTCAAAAGAATCTTTTATCCCTCTCTAAGGATCTCCTATCCTCCTCCTAAGGATCTCCTATCCTTCTCCTAAGGATCTTTGTATACTTCTCTTGAGGATCTCTTTATCCTTCTCCTAAGGATCTCTTTATCCTTCTCCTGAGGCTTATCCACCTAGTTGTTAAGCTAACCTAGCAATGTAGGATTTCGATATCTAATACAATGGTAAGAAAGTATTAGAATGGTTTTGACCTAATAAAGATTGCAACCCTATCCTTGCAAATTTCATATCACTCTTCAGTTCTTTTTTTTGCTTGGCTTTTCTTCCTTGCAATGCTAAAAACTTGTTCACCCTTCAAGATCTATCTCCTTGAGTTCTTCCACTCATAATGCGAATGCACTCTTATGGTCACTTGATCAACTCAAAGTCTTGATGCTCTGTTCTTACTCCTCACTGTGTCCTCTTCTTGACACTTCACACTAGCCTTCTCTTGGCTTCTTCTCATGACCACACTTATGACCAACTCCCTTGCGTACTCTTTTGATCTCTAACTTGTAACTCCTTATAAAGAAGTTTTGTTCTTCATTTCCTGCTCAAATCTTAATTTGATCTGAAAAAATTATATTATTTTCTCTCCAAATTGCTTCTTCTAGAAACTTCATGATAAATCCATTAGCATTCACCTTGAATTGGTTTGCATGGTTCACATGAAATTCTCTGACATCTACTCATCATCCTTATCATCCAACTAATTCAAAAAATTTCAATGTAACAAACTTATCGTTACTGATCTGGAAAATCTTTGACTTAACAAATAATGCAGCAACTCAACATCATTGGTTTACTGATGCTCGACACCTTCTGTGTTACTCAGCTCCTACTGTATTTACTAATGCTCGGCACCTAAAGAAACTTGCTCAGCATCCATTACCTTTTTTTGATACTCGACACTTAAGGATTCTGTGTTACTTGACATCTGAATAATCACTCGGCTCACACTGAAGTTGAACTTGCTCGGCTCTCTCCAATGAACTTAGTTAGGCTTTACAAATGACTTAGTTAAATCTTACATCTTTGATGTGTCTCAGTGTGTCCATCCTCTTAGAGTATGCCATCAATACACTATTTCATCAATGGCTTAGCTGATCCTTATACTTCATTACAACATCATAACTTCAACCTTTCTCTAGGTGCTCTAGTTACATCTTATTGATTGCCTCCTCCTTGTCAATCAACCAATTGATAGTATTTGGATCACTTAAGCAATTTTCATTCTTGCAAGTAGCAAGTTTGACATCAATGATGAAACAATGATTGAAAAAATTCTTTACCCATTCTATTATTCTTCATTCATGATCCTTTCAATCATTTCCAACAATCTCCCTCTTTGGCATTGATGGCAAACCAAACTGATCAATTGATTGAGTTGATCAATGTAGTTACCACCAAAATTATATACATTTTCTATTTCCCTCTTTTGGTGATACAAACTAAATCATTTGTTCTGCTTCTCCCTCTTGACTGTTGCATCCTTTCTATTGGTCTCATACATCTCCATATCCTTACCTTTCATTGATCAATTTCTCATAAATCTCCCTCTTTGACATAAATGCCAAAGATGTAGCATCTTCAAAATGGTAAATGTAAGCTTTGCATCTTATGTTTTCTCCCTCTATCACCATGCTTGTGACTAATCTAGAGTTTTTGCTCCTGTTGTCATCCTTTGCATCATTCTAATGATCTACTCCTGTTGATGTAGGGCAGATTCTTTGTTTCTTTTAGACTGCTTGAGTTAGGGGCATTATCCCCAACTTGCCTCTAAGATATTCATAAGGATCCTTGGGCAATGGTTTGGTGAAGATATTTGCAATTTGTTCCTTTGTGTGAATGTACTCCATCTTCACTTGTTTGTCTTCCACCAATTCTCTGACATAGTGATACTTGATTGCAATATGCTTGGATTTTGCATGCATTACTGGATTCTTGGATGTGTTTATAGAACTTGTATTATCACAATACAGTATCACAGGTTTGGTTACCTCTTCTTTCATTCCTTTCAATAGATGTTTAAGCCATACAATGTTTTTGTAATTGATCGCTGCTGCCACATATTTTGCTTCTGCAGTGGATTGAGATGTGCATGTTTGTTTCTTGCTAGTCCAAGTAACTAGCCTTTTACCTAAGAATAATGCTCCTCCACTTGTGCTTTTCCTATCATCAATATTGCCTCCCCAATCTATGTCTGTGTATGCATTGAGCTCAAACTTCTCATTCTTTTTGTAATATAGGCCAAAATCATTAGTTTCTTTGAGATACCTCATTATCCTTTTTACTGCCATGAGATAATTTTTTTAGGATTAGTAGAGAATCTAGCCACTATTTGAACTGCTAGTGCTATGTCTGGTTTTCTATGTACAACATATTGTAGTTTTCCAATCATGGATTTGTACATTGTTTGATTGACTTCAGCTGATTCATCATTTTTGGATAGCTTATGTCCTATTTCCATTGGTATCTTGACTGGTTTGGAGTCTTCCAATCTAAACATCTTGAGTATTTCTTTGATGTACTTTGATTGTGTCATAAATATACCATGTTTTAGTTGATGTACTTACAATCCAACAAAGAACTTGATTTCTCCAAACATAGACATCTCAAACTCATGTTTCATTTTGTCAGAAATTTTTTTGCAAAGTGCTTCCTTTCCTCCAAAAACTATGTCATCCACAAAGATTTTAGATACAAGGATATCCTTACCTTCTTCTAATTTTATGTACATGTTGCTATTATCATCAGTTCTTTCAAATCCTATTTGCACTAGATTCTTGTGAAGTCTCTCATACCAAGCTCTAGGTGCTTGCTTTAATCCATATAGAGCCTTGTGTAATTTTCATACCTTGTTTTTGTTATTTTCATCAACAAATCCCTCTAGTTTCTCTATGTAGACTTCCTCTTCAAGTATACCATTCATAAATGTGGACTTAACATCCATTTTATAGAGTTTAAATCCTTTGAAGGCTGCATATGCCAGTAAAGTCCTTACTCCTTCCATTCTGGCAACTAGAAAAAAAGTTTCTCCATAGTCTAGTCCTTCTTCTTGTGCATACCCCTTACAGACTAGTCTTGTCTTGTTCCTTGTGATTTCACCATTCTCATCTAACTTTTTTCTAAACACCCGGTTGGTTCCAATTACATTCTTCTAAGCTCGTCTTGAGAATAAGGTCCATGTCTTGTTCTTCTCAATTTGTTCTATTTCTTCTTTCATAGCATTGTAGCAATCATCATCTTTTATGGCTTCACTTACTATTTTTGGTTCCATTTTGCTGAGAAAACATGTCTCAAATCTAAGTCTATTCCTTGTCATTGGTCCTGCCTCTTTGTTTCCAATAATTTGATTTGTAGGATGATGTCTTCTTACATACTTTGCCAATATTGGTTCTTTCCTTGTTAGCATGTTGTCTCTTTCAGAATCTGAATCCTCATGCATATTTTCATAAGGTATTTGTTCATTTCCTTCATGTTGGTTGTTCTCATAATCTAAATGAACATTCTCTATATTCTATAGCTCAGCTTCTAAATGTGTCTGTTGCTCAACATTCACTGTCTGTGACTCGACAGATGCTGGATTTTGTTGCTAATTGTCATTTTGAGTTGCAACTTCACCATTATTAGGTATACCTTCATAAAAGTATACAAAGGTCTTGTATTCTTCTACTTTATTGGTGTTCTCAACACTTAGAACTTCTGCAAGCTCATCAAATTTCACATTTGTGCTTCCTACTACTTTGTTAGTGTTAACATTCAAACACTTATAACCTTTGCTTCTAGTAGAATAACCAAGAAATGTGCCTTCCTCACTTTTTTCATCAAACTTTCCATTTCTAGACTCTTTATATATATATAGCATTTGCATCCAAATATTTTGAAATTTTTTACATTAGGAGAATACCCATACTATAATACAAAGGTGTGGCATTTGTACCTTTCTTGACTTGAACTTTGTTGAGTGTGTAGACTGCAGTACTTACAGCTTCTCTCCAGTACTTGAGTGCAATATTTTTCTCCATCATTAAGGTCCTGACATTGTCAATAACTAATCTATTCCTTCTTTCTACTATACCATTCTGAGGTGGAGTCCTTGGTGCAGATGTCTGCCTTTTGATTCCTCTTTCATTGTAGAATTCTTCAAATTCTCTTGATGTGAATTCACCTCCTCTATTAGATCTAAGATATTTTAGGCTCTTCCTAGTCTCTTTCTCAACTCTAGCCAAGTACTATTTGAACATTTGGAATGCATCTAATTTTTGTTTCAAGAACATGACTGTCATCATCCTTGAATAGTCATCTACAAATAGCACTATGTATCTGTCACCTTTGTAGCTTTGAACTTCAATAGGACCACACAAGTCAGTATGAACTAGCTCTAATACTTCATTAGAAGTATAAGCCTTTCTTTTGAAAGTTGACTTGGTCATCTTCCCTAGTTGGCATTTTTTGCTTATGGTGTTATCAGGCTTCTTCAACTTTGGTAGACCTTTGACTTTCTTCATTTTGCTGATGCTTATCAGATTGTCAAAATTTACATGACATAGCCTCTTGTGCCATAACCATACATCATCAATTTGAACAATGAGATAAGAAGCATCTTCCATGTCTAGGTAAAACAAATTACTTCTAGTCTGATCACCTTTTCCTATTAGACTTCCTTGAGAATAATAAATCTTAGCAACTCCTTTTTCAAATTCAACCTTGCATCCTATGTTGCCTAACTATGAGACACTTAGCAAGTTATAATTCAAGCCTTCAACATAGTATGTATTATCACATAATATCTTTTTAGTAAGCTTGATACTACCTTTCCCTTTGATCTGACATGGTGTGTTGTTACCAAATCTAACACTATTTCCTTCATATTGAGTAAAGGAAATGAACTTACTTTTATCTCCAGTCATGTGATGAGAGCATCCATTGTCTATGATCCATTTATCATTCTTGTTCATGCAGGTTACTAGGGCAGTTGCTTCATCTTCATCTGATTCATCTTTCATAGCCACATAGACTACTTCATCATCATTCTCATCAGAGTCTTCTTCAACAATGTAGCATCTTTTTCCTTTACCTTTGTAGTCCTTGTTGTCCTCCTTTTTGTTCTTGAAGTTGCCTCCATCCTCGTAATTTTTCTTTTGTGTGCATCTAGTTGCAATGTGACCAACTTCATTACAATTGAAACAAATGATTGACAACTTACCTTTGAATTTTCCTCTTCCTTTGTGAAATCTTCTTGCTAGTAATGCCTCCAATTGGTCTACATCATCTTCATCAGTTTTGTTGTCACTAGATACATACTTTCCTTTTCCACTCTTTTTCTTTCTTTGCACTTCCTCGTTGTCTTTTATTGTCATCTTGGCTTTGAATTTAGATTAAAATTTTTCTAGCTTGTAGTTGTCAAAGTTTGATAGCTCAAAGGTAGTGAGTCTTCCAATTATTCCTTCAAATGACAATGCGTTGCCCAGTACACACCTTAGCTCTTGGATGGCTAAAAATCTTATAGCATAGATAGGAAGCAAAGTTCTCAAGTATTTGCTACATATTGTTTCTTTTGCTAACTGTCCTCCTAGGCTTCTTATGGAACTTACCACTTCCTTCATCCTTGCACCGTATTGAGTAGCATTCTCCCCTTCTTCCATTTTCATGTCATCAAACTTTCCTCTTAGACTCTCTCTTTTGGTTCTCTTGACATTATCATCTCCTCCATAGACTCTTGATAATATTTTCCACATATGATGTGTAGTACCACATTCTTTAATGTCATCATACTCGGCATAGCTTAGTGCTGAAGCGATATCTAACATTGCTTGGTTGTGCTCCTTCTTCTTGCTCATGTCATCTATAGTGAGGGGTCCTGTAGGGTCTACATGATCAATTGTAATTGAGATCTATGCATAGTCACCTATTGATCTGAGGTGTAGCTTCATCAGACTTTTTCCATGCAACAAAGTTGTCTTTGTTTAGCTTACAAACTTCTCTCTTGGACATCTTGATCTTCTTGCTGCTAGTACCTTGAAACAAATCAGCAGTGTGCTTTGATACCAATTGTTAGAATTTTTTAGAATAACTGAGAGGGGGAGGGGGGTGAATTAGTTATTCAAGGTCCTATTATGTCCAATCAAAACTTTCTAATAAAACGAGAGTGAATCAGAAGTACTATCCTTTTTACTTTCTTATCATGCATGCAATTAAACATTAAACAATCATGAAAAGTAAACATGCATCACACCATAACACAAGGATTTTGGTGACCTAGAAACCCTCTAGGAATAAGAAGGTAAAATTGGGGTGGGGATGACACCCACAAAATAATTACACAATTAATTTCAACCACTTCTGATGGTCTGCCCTGTTAAAGGCTTTACACACTGTAAGATGTGGCCCTGTTAAAGGATTTCTACACCTTGTTAGGAGTGTGCCCTGTTAGAGGACTTAAGAACATTCAACATAGAATGCCACCCTATTAAAGTATTTACATAGAGCTATTAGGCTCACCCAAGTCCATGGGATTTACAGTTACCTTCTCAAAAGAATCTTTTATCCCTCTCTAAGGATCTCCTATCCTTCTCCTGAGGATCTCTTTATCCTTCTTCTGAGGATCTCTTTATCCTTCTCCTAGGGATCTTCTATCCTTTTCCTAAGGTCTATCCACCTAGCTATTAATCTAACCTAGTAATGTAGGATTTCAATATCTAATACAATGGTAAGAAAGTACTAGAAGGGTTTTGACCTGATAAAGATTGCAACCCTATCCTTGCAGATTTCATATCACTCTTTAGTTCTTTTCTTTTCTTGGCTTTTCTTCCTTACAGTGTTGATAGCTTGTTCACCCTTCAAGATCTATCTCTTTGAGTTCTTCCACTCATAATTCCAATGCACTCTTATGGTCACTTGATCAACTCAGAGCCTTGATGCTCTATTCTTACTCCTCACTATGTTCTCTTCTTGACACTTCACACTAGCCTTCTCTTGGCTTCTTTGCATGACCACACTTATGACCAACTCCCTTGTGCACTCTTTTGATCTCCAACCTATAACTCCTTATAAAGAAGTTGTGTTCTTCATTTCTCACTCAAATCTTAATTTGATCTGAGAAAATGATATTCTTTTCCCTCCAAATTGCTTCTTCTAAAAACTTCATGATAAATCCATTAGCATTCGCCTTGAATAAGTTTGCATGGTTCACATGAAATTCTGTGACATCTACTCATCATCCTTATTATCCAACTAATTCAAAAATTTCAATGTAACAAACTTATTGTTACTAATCTGGAAAATCTTTGACTTAACAAATAATGCAGCAACTTAGCATCATTGGTTTACTGATGCTTGGCACCTTCTGTGTTACTTGGCTCCTACTGTATTTACTAATGCTCAACACCTGAAGAAACTTGCTCAGCATCCATTACCTTTTTTTGATACTCGGCACCTTAAGGATTTTGTGTTACTTGGCACCTGAATAATCACTCGGCTCACACTGAAGTTGAACTTGCTCGGCTCTCTCCAATGAACTTAGTTAGGCTTTACAAATGACTTAGTTAAATCTTACATCTTTGATGTGTATCAGTGTGTCCATCCTCTTAGAGTATGTCATCAATACACTATTTCATCAATGGCTTAGCTTATCCTTATACTTCATTACAACATCATAACTTCAACCTTTCTCTAGGTGCTCTAGTTACATCTTATTGATTGCCCCCTCCTTGTCAATCAACCAATTGATAGTATTTGGATCACTTAAGAAATTTTCATTCCAACATGTAGCAAGTTTGACATCAATGACAAAAAAATGATTGAAAAAATTCTTTACCCATTCTATTATTCTTCATTCATGATCCTTTCAATCATTTCCAACAACTACCATGGTAAAACCCCTTACAGCTATGCTCAAGAAAAGTATGGTCTTTGCATGGACCAAGGAAGGGAAGGAAAGTTTTGTTGAGATTAAGGTAGCCATAGCCTCAACCCTTACTCTCATTAATCCAAGTTTGGAAAAGGATTTCATCCTTTATACCCTAGGCGGTGAGTCAAGTATTTCTGCTATCTTGACTCAAACAAATGATAAAGATGAAGAGCAACCCATTGCCTTCTTTAGTGAAGGGCTTAAAGAGTATGAAGATAAATATAGCTATGTAGAGAAGCAAGCCCTTGCAGTCATTAGAGCTTTAAAGAAATTTAGACACCTTCTGTCTCATAATAAAATTCATTTGTTAGTACCCCATGCCAGTGTGAAGGATTTCCTTTTGAGCAAATATATTAGTGAGAAGAGAGCTAGTTGGATTACTAAAGTAATGGAATATGATGTTGATATCTAGATCACCAAGCTGGTAAGAGGGAAGGGGTTGTGTAAATAGATGATATCATCTCAGGAATCAGATGAGGAAGTCACTATGATACTAACAGAACAACAAGAAGCAAGAAATGATGACCCAAGGAGCTAGATGGATGATATGAGGAATTTCTTATTAGGCAATGGATATCCTCAAGGAATAGATAGAACTAAAAGGAGATAATATAGATTACAGTCAATTCCTTAAGTTATAGTTAATGGTATCCTTTTCATGAAAGATTTTAATGGAGCCTTATTAAGATGCATTGACATAGACCAAGCTTAAAGAATGATCAAAGAGCTTCATGATGGTCTTGATGGTGGTCACTTCTCAGCAAGGACAACTACAATGAAGGTCATGAGGGCTGGTTACTATTGACCATCCCTATTCCATGATTGTCATAGGTATGTGAGGAAATGTGAAAAATGTGCCTTCTTCTCTGGTAAGTAAAAGCTTGCAGCTCTTCCTCTTCATCCCATTCAAGTGGACCAGCCTTTTAATCAATGGGGATTGGATTTCATAGGCCCTATCAATCCTTCTTTTATTTCTGGTCACAAATGGATTTTAGCTACTATAGATTATTTCACTAGATGAATAGAGGAAGTTACATTGAAAGACACCACAAAATCTTCAATTGTTGAGTTCCTTAACAGAATTGTGACCAGGTTTGGTGCCCCTTCAACCATCATTTCAGATAATGCAAAATCTTTTGTAGGAGCTCAGATTTGTGCATGGGCAATTGACCATAATATCTACTTGAGCACATCCTCAAAATACTATCCTCAAGGTAATGGTTTGGCTGAGTTGTCCAACAAAAACTTGATTAGGATTATGAAAAGAACTATAGAGGATAACCAGAGGTGTTGGCATCAAAATTTGAGGAGTGCACTATGGGCTGACTGAATAACACCTAAGAGTTCAATAGGAAATTCACCATTTATGTTGGTGTATGGCAGAGAAGCAAGGCTTTGAATTTCATTAGAATTTCCATCCCTAGAACTAGCTCATCAGCTAGAACTAATTGAAGATGATGCCATGACTGTGAGAATGGCAGAGCTGATGGAGCTAGAAAAAAAAAGAAGTCAGGCCATGCAAATCCTAGATATACATTAGCAGTAGGTGAAAAGGAGCTTTGACAAGAAGGCTAGGGTTAGAACCTTTAGAGAGGGTGGTTTAGTTTTAAAATGGTATGCAGACAGGACAAAACCAGGGAGACACTCAAAATTTGATGCACTGTGGAGTGGTCCCTATCTGATTGTCAGTTACAAGTAGGCCAACTATTTTCAATTAAGCAGCATGATGGTGAAGTTTTTCCTATCCTAGTCAATGGGATCTATCGCAAACCATGTTTTTGATAGGGTTTGAGGTTTCATGTACAAAGGTAGCTTAGTTTTCTTTTTGTTGGTTTCTTGCTTTCCAAGAAGTGCATGAGCATAAGTTTCTCTCTGTGAGATAGCCAATTTTTTTGAAGTTTTGAAGGTTGTTGAATCCAATTGTGGAGAGCATATTTTTAGGGTTTTTTTCCCACAAAGGTAGGGTTAGGGTTTTATAGTGCACTGATCCAAATCTTTTGTGACTCTACAACCCAATGGATGCATAAGGTCACTGGTCATATGCATAGTTGTCTTGCGTCCCCTTTGAGTCGCTAGAAATGTTACCTATTTTCACCCCCCACCAAAATTTGAATTCAACTAGTTGACCAACCCAATGGCCACTTCCCATCTTTAATATTATTTTAATGCCTGGGAAATACAAAAAATAAAATGATTAAAACTTTATTGTATTTCTTTTCTCTCCTATTTTATTTCTACTGGCCTGCAACTTTCACCGTCGTTGGATCTTGTTAAGATCTATGGATGTTGCGTACTTGCTATGAAAACTTGCGAGGTTGTTTCCCATAGCGAGATAGTGACCATCAAAATTTCATTGTGGTACTAAAGAATGAAGTTCGGTGCCAATTTTGATGACCCGTCGAAGCTCACTAAATCACGATCTGGAAGTTTGTAATTTTTGTCGATAGCAAGATAGCGACATGCCTAAAAATGACAAACACAACAGGGTCAAGAAAAAATGATGTCATTGGAAATTTCCAACATGATAAGCTAGCTTAGTGACAGCAGTACTTGGACCCACACCCTTTCTATAAAACATATAAAAAAAATTGATCGTCAGATCAAGCTTGGAATCAACGATCCTCGCTATCTCGCTATGGTGAGTTGCACAAGCGTTACAAACAACGACATAGTGACAAGGGGCCCACCATATTTCTCTTCAATAATGCATTAGATGTCTTCCACATGATCAATGCAGAATCAATAGTTCTTGCTATCTCGCTATGGAAAGTTGCAAGTTGTTTAGTCTATGTGACATAACGAGTATGGGACCCACCACTTCTTTAGGGTACTTTGTGCAGTTTCTCTACCTTTGATTTGGTCTCAAATCTATGATGGTCACTATCTCACTATGGAAAGGTGCTTACTTTTTATGTATAGCGAGATAGTGATTCAGCGACATGTGTCCTTGTGAGCTCAGGAAGATAATGCTACAGTTAGCATTGGTGGTTAGGGCTGGTAGTTATGTGATATTAGGGTTAGGGTTTTGGAGGTGGCATGGTAAGTTAGTTAGATGTGGTCAAACTTGGGAAGACCTTGCGAGTGGCAAAATGAAATGAAATAATTGGTCCATGTGGCCCATTTTGGTTGCAGTATTATGTTGACTGCTATTTTTTGTTGATTCATGAGCCAGAAATGAAGGAGATCAAAATTTCCTGTGCGATATGATCCTTGTGATCAATGCCAACTACTCTCAAATGAACGCTAAACTTAGTGAATGTAGGAAAATGCTCCACCACCTCAGTTTATCCATCTACTTGGTCAGAATGGTTTAATGGCATTGTTCCTATCAAGGCCCTGTTTCAACAAATATCAGGTTTCATTGTATCTGAATCTGTACCCAGATCAAATTTTCTCTAGATCCTTATCAAGACTTAATAGCAATGGTTGTGGAGTAACTTCAGTTAGAAAATATCTCAGTTATGCCTGAACTATAAAAGAAATTTTTGTAGATTTTGTTTGGGTCGACTCTTCTCTGACTTCTCTGATATTGCTATGCAATTTTACTATAAATCCCCTTTGTCTCTGAAATGTATAACATTCTACCTTATCTCCTTCATCCATTGATGTAAAGTGCAAGAACTATTTTTGTCTCATTGGTGTATTGTAGAGATCTACAATCTTGCATGACTATATCTCTTTTGGCCTATGAATGGTATATAAGTGAATCCTCTCTTTTCTTGTGTCATTCATTTGGGTTTTCTGATCTGCATGTGATTGTTAGATTAAAGAAAATCTGGATGTGTATATCTTTTGGTGTCATGATGTTCAATAGTGCATGTATGGGCAGAGATTGATTTGAACACTCTATTTTGGTGCATCACCCCCTTAGGTTAGACTAGGTAGATTTTCTTTCATGCATTCCTTCTCCCTTTTCCTCTCTAAAAGTAGTTAGGTGCACCCTGATAGTAAAGGAAGCTAACCTTCTCTAGAGACTCAACCTCACAGTTCAAGTCCCACAACTTGGAGGTTGTTTCCATGTTTCACAAGGTTGTCCTTAGGTAAAAACTTTGGACAAGGGTGAAAACCTTTGTGACAACAATTAGTTCCAAGGATTTAGTTCTAAAAAGATTACATATGCATGAAGAAAGATGCAAAGTGTTATTAGAAATCAAGGAAAAATATTATAGTTTTGTCAAATTTTCATGTTACTATCAAGCATTAAAAAGGTTTCTTATGGTTTCTAAGTAAAATTTTAGTGGATGTCAAGCTAACAAAATTGGTCAATTAAGGCCGAGCTTGTAATGGCTACTGAGTGAAAGGAAAGGCATGCAGATGTCAAGTGAGCCAGAAATCTACTGATGTCGAGCTCATAGTTGTGTAAGAACTTAGCATTAAGTGTAGTGTTTTAAGGGCTATTTGATCAATTTATGATCATTTGACATCATTTGAATTTGAGAAAGAAGACGAAGAGATAAAGGAAATCTAGAGAACTTCATCTGAAGCGTTTGCAAGATATTTGAATGATTGTTTGGTACCATTTCATTAGGATTTGTAAGGTATTTATCATGTGCCAAGCTACGAAGTTTCAAATTTTGTAAACCCTAGATATATGTGACGTCATCTAGTTCTTCCAAAGCAAAAGGTGTAGAGGGAAAAGAGGTTTTAACTATTTAGTTAATCAGTAATGAGATAAAACAACCTCTTTTCAAGGCTATTCCAGATATAACATACAAGCAAGATCCCTTTGGTGCGTTGTCTATGATACCATTGTGAGTGTTGATAATTCAAGATATTAGGAATTGTTACAATTGAAAGATTGGAAGCATTGGAGACATGGAAATTTTTAAAAATATATATGGAAGACTATGTGAAAACAGGATGTTAAAGGGAGAATACAAGATTGTAGAGAAGAAAGGGTTAACTTGTGCCCTAGATTTCCCCAACATTTTCAAAACTAAGTGGATTAAGATTATCTTGAGTAGAATTCAAGATAACTCAGTATGGTTAGAGAATGGACCAATCAAAATCACAAAGAACATAATTCATAGGGTAATAGGGTATCCAATCCTAGATCAACCAAAGACTATGAGAAGTGAGTCAAAGGAAGTCATTTAAAAGAACATAGGGGCTGTATGGAACAAAAGGGGAATGATCATTGACATTATCACAAATTCGCTAATATCTTTTGTAGTAAGGGTATTTGCAGACGAGTTTTATCAATCAAGTATATTAAACAATGTACCTTGCATTTCAATGAACATGGGCTACATGATTGTGAAGAAATATCATACTTATGATCTTATCAAGTTACAGTTGCAGCAATTGATTGAAATCTAGGAGCAATAAGTAAAACAAAGAGTGCTCAGTGCAAATTTGGATCTATTTTGGTATGTATTTTCTTCTATTTATAATATAAATTTCCTATATTCAAAAATGTTGCATGGAAGACAAATAGATCAATTGTAGTTCAAATAGGAGAGTTCATTGAAAAATTAGGTAATAACTTTGAGTTAGTAATGACTAGTTATTTTCAAGATTTCAAACAATCAATGAAGAAAAGATTAAGGATATCAGTTTCATTAGTGGAGAAAAATTATGATGATGTTTGTTTTCTAGTTGATACTGATCATGAATAGTACAAGAAGCAATTCCTAGAGTAAGATGGCTAAGGCCATTAGGTTATGAGATTAATGTTCACAAGGCCTCTGCAACAATCACAACACTACTAGCAAAAGAAGCAGACAAAGAAGCCAAAGCATTTGGTAACTATGAATTGGCCAAATAAAAGATAACTATGGAATTGAAGACTACTTTTGTAATTAGGAAGAAAAACAAATTGGTGAAGAAATTGAAGGAAAATTTTGGTGAAGGAGTCAATGAAGAAGAAGAATAGGAAGATGAAGAAGAAGAAGAGGATACATAGGTTCAAGCACCATTGGCATTGATACAAGGTTAGGGGGAGGATCAAAAAGAAGAGGAAATAAAAACTATAGAAGGTACCGAGGAAGAAGAAGTCAAGGAAGCACCTAATCCTACTAACAAGAAGAAAAGAAAGGAAAAGATACAAGTAGTGACAAGACCAAAGAAGGTTGTAAAACCAAGCCAGCCTAAACCAATAGCACCTATCACAAGGGCTAGTACAAGAGTCACTACATAAAAGGCTAAAGAGGTAGCCAAGCCTATAGAGTAGGAAGCTGGAGCACAGAAAAGACCAAGGAGAAAGTATGTTTCTTAGGTTGAATCTGATTAGGAGAGGACTAAATTTGATGGCAATAGCCAATTCCAAGTGATGAGTCACAATCCATCCTTAGACCTAGATAACTTATTTGAGAATGTTATAAATAATGCAAATTTGTCAAGTTTCTCTCACATTTAATTTGCTAATCTTGGATAATTTGAGAAGAATCAAGTGGAGGAGTCAATATATGCCATGATGGCTACTTTTAAGAAAGCTCCTCTAGAAATTGTCAACTTCATACCTAAGAGTTTATATGAAAGAGTTGAGCAAAAATGGCACTATTGTTTAGATATAGAGAAGAAAATTAGGGAGACATTCCTTGTTCAAGTTATGCCAGAACTTAGCAAGGCACAACTATCTAAAGCCATAAAGAAATATCTTGTTAGATTAGTATCTAAATAAAGGGCATTTAGCATATTACAAAACAACATAGAGGATGTTGTCCATAAGTCCAAATAAATGTGGAAGATCACATATGGACTAGCCATAGCCAAAGATGATGAACATGAACCTATTGAGGTAAAAGATGATGAAGAGGATATCAATGAAGAAGACATAGTTGAGGGAGGCACTGTTATGAATGTTGATAATCAGGCAACAACTGAGGTAGAGAAGCAACAAGACCAGAGTGTACACAATATACAAATGTCGAGTGTCAACCCTCCAAATGTGACAAGTGTAATCACTGGAATAGTCAAAGTTAAGGATATCTTTGATCCTACTGATTAGAACATCAATCCCCTAATAGAGGAACATTTGAAAAGGATACTTGTCCAATCTACTTTTCAAGCCAAATTATGTGACAACCCTATATTGGTAAGTGTAGATGAAATTCAAAAGTTAGAGTCTATGACTATAGGGGAGGAAGTGAAAACACAAGAACTACCTACAATCACTCCCCAAGTCACAAGTGTACAACCTTCACAACCATTAGTTGTATATCAAAGGAAGGAGAAATCAGGTGGCACTGTTAGTACACTCATGGAAGGCACTCCAATCTCAGAAAACACCCAAGAACCTTAAAAAGAAAAGGTTGAGACAATTGGAGAAGACAAGGTGGACACACCAGTCAATGATGGGACACAACACTAAATAGGTCAAGTAGATACACTTGCACCTCCAGCACAAGATAGAGGTACAATAGAAATTAAATAGGTAGAAAAGGACAAGCCTGAAGAGACAAATTTGACACCCAAGTGGAAGGACCTAGTAGCAATTCAAACACTGGTAACATTACCAGAATCAGGAACTCCTTCCAATCAAACTCTAGAGATAAAGCACAAATGCTACACCATTGAAATTCTTAGTGCTGATTCCTAACTTATCTAAGGTAAAATAGGTAATAACTTATGGAGATGTTAGCCTAGATGAAGAAATTGTATTGCCCAAGTTTGATCTTGCAACAATAACAATTGAGTAAATGGGTATACTACAAGAGTCCCTAGAAAGAAAGAAACATCAAGAACTACTCAGAAGGGAGCATAGGCAGAAGCAAGATTTGATTGAGATCAAATACATTTTCTTAGATGCATTCAATCTACCTACTCCAGATGAAACAAAGCCTATTATTGAACAATTGACCAACATAGTGGAAAGAGTAAGTGACACAAACCTAGATACCAATGTCAAACTATTAGAATGGTTTGAGAAGAAGTTTCAACACAAAGTGAATGATAATATTTCTAGTGATATAGCACTAACACAGGTTGCATTGGAAACTAAGATAGATAGTATGAAGAAGGTACTAGAGAACATTTTCTCTGTATACACCAAATTGTGTAACCCTACACTCTTCACACAAGAGATAAGGAATCACATCCTAGGTTTGGAGAGTCAAATAAACTCATTAGGTGAAAAATTTCCCATGACTCCAGCTCAAGTTGAGAAACAATTTAGGACCCTTATCTAATCCCAAAGTTAGTTAGCAAAACTACAAGTATATGAAGCCAATATTAGAGCTAAATTGATCAACATCTAGACTTCAATGACTCCTCACATGGAGATTTTACAAAAGGAGCCAGGCTATGCAAAAAAACTTATGAAGAAAGATCCCAATCTTTCTACATTAGATGGCTTAGTACACCTTGTTTCCAAGATGGCTATCCAAATTAAATCTTTGGAGATAACTTGTGATAATTGGGATGCAACTTTTAAAGTAATACTTGAGCTCCATAAATCCTTTTTGGAAAAATACACTGTTAGTGCATGACCCACTAACATCAATGTCAAAAAGGGGGAGTAAGAGCTAAGTGGGGGCAAGAAGGGGGGAAGTGAATAATCATAAAACTAAGAGAAAGCAAGTAGAAAGCATAAAATAGAGAAATATTATCAGTCGATGTAAATCTACTTAGCAGGAGACAAATTTTGATACAGAGTATAGATAAGATAGGTCAAACAACTCAGGGGGAGTTATGAGATTTTGAGGCACAAAACATGTTGCAAAATTTTGATATTTTGAAATTTTGTATAGAAGTTGGATAATTATTTATGTTATACTCATAAGAATAAGAGTATTAATGTACAACCAAGTGTTTTTGACACTCCTGTCAAAGGAAGAGATTGTTAATCTTGGATTGGTTTTGACAAGTGACTGTCTATAAACTTAAGTCATTTACTTAGTTAATGTTGAACAAATAACATATACTGAGCACAACATATAAATTAGAGCATGCCAAGTAAACAATGAGTGCCAAGTCACTCAATTGCCAAGCAGATAGTATGTGTTGAGTGATTTAGGAGCCAAGTAAGTAGTGCATGTCAAGTCATTCAGATGTTGAGTGATAGTATTGAAGTCATTTGATGCCGAGCGTCAGGGACTTTAGATGTCAAGTAACATAGTTTTGTCATAGTTGTTTGTATTGGCACTAACTACTATGTGAATCATTTTTGGGCCGACTTAAGGATTGAATTATGATTTTTTTTTATAAGGACAAATATTAAGTGGGAATCCCTATGTATTACATTCACCCAATTAGGTAAAGGGAAGGTTTAAGTGGCAATATGGATGAATCACAACCATTGATTCATACCTAACACTAAGTCACCTAGGTCTTCTTAAGGAGGACAAACCCTACAATTCTTATGAGTGGAAAGTGAATGAATGAATGGTCAAGGAGAGTTTTACATGCACAAACTAGGACATTCATGGTGACCAAGGCATTATGATCTGAATTGCATTGTAGAATTAGTTAAAGGAGAATAAAGTAAGGAAATAGTAAACAAAGAAGAGACATATGATCAAGAATGATCAAGTATACATCAATATAGAGGTGATCTACCATCAAGCAACAAAGTATTAATTGTAGGATCATTGCTGAGACATTCTAACAGGTGAACCAGTTAAATCTCTTAATAGAGTAGTCCTAACAGGCTGTATTGAAATCCTCTAACAAGCTTCTTACTTAATTGTGAGCAAAAGTTCTTTAACTAGGCACACTTCTAACAAGGTGTTGAAATCCTGTAATAGGGTGAGATCTAATAGTCTTTGTAAGCCTCTAACAGGGAAAACCTTTCACAGGGTAGATCATGTCTCATGATCAAACATTGTAATGTTCACTGAATACATTTTATTACTGCAATAGTGAAGATTTGTGGGTGTCATCCCCACCCCAATTTTACCTTCTCATTGGATGGTTTCTAGATATCTTCTGTCATATTTGTGTGAATGCTTACTTGTTTACATATTTTAGATGTATGTTATTTACATGGTATTTCAATTTACTTATTGAATATGTGAGATGGATGTGTGGTTAATATTTTTATGTGATAAAGTTTAAAGCTGTGATTCACCCCCCCTCTTAGAGTTTACCTTTCCTATTGTAATTCCAACAAAAAATCCACAATAAGTCAATGAAAAAAAAGGTAAAATAAGGAATACATAATTCAAAAGATCAAAAAGAAGGGGGAAAGACGTCAGGTTTAGACTCAATTTGATGAAGCCAAGGCCAAAGAATAGAGGTTACCAAAAAATAAGAATATCAAACTCCAAGAAAGAGGGTTCACGTCAGGTTTACCAAAATATCTAGTGGTAAAATGGAAGCACTTTAATAGAATGTAGGCCTCCACTTTACAGGGCACTAAACCATTCAAAATATGTGTGAGAGAGAAAGAGGGTGATTTCCAATATATTAGCCAAGACTCAAAGGGATAAGAGTGTTAATACTAAATCTAGGTTGCAAAGAGGAATCCAATACAAAGAAATACACTCTCTTAGGCCCTTAATAAGATAATGTGAGTGTGAAATTGAATTGATCGCTTAAATAATATAAATCTAGATGCTATGTGAATAAAATCAACCCAATTAAGATGTAGATCTATCATAGAGATATGAAATGAAATGAAATATAAAAGAATCACCTTGAAATGCATAGAGGAAGATGTATTTTCACTCAAGAACTTTCAGATTTGAATCTTTTGTGAACTTTTATCTGTGAGTTTTGGAATAAAATGATGAAAGGGACAAAACATAGGAATCTCCCCGAAATCTAAGACTGAAGGACTAGGTCAACTTGGAAGGATGTCCTATAGCCATGTTGATGTATTTTGTAGCTCTGAAATTGATCACTCTATAAAGATTGTGAACTGTAGGTTCCAAATCTACAATTATTTTTGCTCCCAACCTGCAAATCAACACAAAAAATAGAGGTTTAGGGGTTGGGGTTTGATGACAAATTTCTTTGGTCAAGCCCCAAGTTAAGGAATTAAACATAATTTAAAAATGTAAATTTAAGTGACTATAAAGAACAAGAAAAATATTAGGATTCATCTTGCTTGTGTGTATATAAGTGTGTTGTATTGTAGATCTTGAATTTGGTATGAAGGAAATGGGATAGCTCTAAAATTGCAATGGATCTACCATAACCACATCATGGAGCTATGGATGTAAATGTGCATCAATAAAGATGATAATGAATGCCTCAATATATATCTCCTCCCTTGATGGCCACCAACATGCTAGATCTTGAAGAGGAAATGCTAACAAAAGATCCTTGAATGCTTGAAGAAACTTGCTTACTTGAATGCTTGAATGCTAGAACTCCTTGAATGAAAAAGTCATAAATCTTGACTTGATATCAAGAGATTGAATTACTTGAGAAATGATTGAGATGAGATGCTTGAGATATGAAAATGAAGCCCTCAAGACTCCTTTTATAATAGTTTTCAGACGGGAAAATAAAATAGGCCGAGGACAAAGTATAATTAAATAATTAGCAAACTCGAGGACTTTCAAGCCCTAAACCCCATAATCATTGAGGACTAGGTCAACCTGGGAGAACTAGGTTGACCTAGGTGAACATGGTTTGCGAGGATAGGCCAGAAAAACCACATAAAGTGTTAGAAGAGGTTAGCAAGATAATATAATAATATGGTCAAAAGGGTAGTGAGATAATACCTAGAAGACCATGTAAGAAAGAGAACTACAAAATAAGAGTGAAATGGAAGAGGAAAATAGAAAAAGAGACATCAAGCACAGGTCCATCCATGATCCAAGAGAGGAATTATGGAAAAGGGTACTATAAAGGTGTTGGCATTAAGGTATTATTGCCATTAGTGACAACACTTATCTATATCAGTAGAGCTACCGAGCTCATCACTCAGTCTATAATGTATACCAAGCATTCAGTGGTTACCTTGTACATTCATCACTTAAGCAGTTTACACTGAGCCTCACAGTTCACACTGAGCATTCTAGTGTTAATCAGGTTGAGTATAGCTATCGAGTGAATGTGCAATCCAATAGTGTCTACCAAGTTTACAGTGTTCACCTAGCTTCGCAATGTTTATTGAGTGATGGAAGCACAGTGCCTATCGAGTGATGGAAGCATAGTGCCTACCGACTGATGGAAGCACAATGTTTACCGAGTGATACAAGCATAGTGTTTACTAAGTAATGAAAGTATAATGTTTACCGAGTGAAAGCAAGGTAAATGAAGGGTTCAATTTTTATCGAGTGATACTATATCCACCGAGTCTCCAATGGTTACCGAGTTCAAAACTATGTCAGGTGATTAGTATGGACCAAGCCTTCACTTCTACCAAGTACATGATGATCCTGAGTAATGCAATGGAGGTCGAGTATCAGAAGGTCATCGAGTTAGTTTAGTGAAATCAAGTTATTTATTGTTTGGCTGAGTCGATAATATTTTGTTCAGTTGTGTTTTAGCCAACCTTTCAATTGTAATTATTGGAATAGTATATATGTAATGTATTATATCATTTTCAAGATGAATGTGATATGGATCAAGGAATAAAAAGAGACATGTAATGTTTTGAGAAGTGTAAATGTGAATCAACAGAAGAGCAGAATATTCAGCAAGGTCTACAAGGAGTAGTAAAGATTTATCAGTCACAAGAGGTGATCTATACTTCAAAGATCTAATCAGCAAATCAAGTTTGTAAGTAGATCTACTATTTCATCCTAATAGGTGAATCAGTTTTGTAAATCCTTTAACAGTGTAGACTTAAAAGTCGTTGTATAAATCTCCTAAAAGAGTGCATACTTTAGTGTATGTTTGTAAATCCTCTAACAAGGTGGACCTAGCAGTCCTTTATGCTCCTAACAGGGCAGATCACTAGAAGTGGTCAATGTAAGCCTTAACAGGCCAACTTCATACTACAGTAATGAAGTTTTGGGGGTATCATCCCCACCCTAGTTTTACTTTCTATTTGGAAGGTTTCTGGGTCACCAAATCACTGTGTACATGTGCTATGGATGTTTGATTTCTCATATATGTAGTAGATTAGATGAATGAATGGTGAATAGTTAAAATGTTTAATTGTTCAAAGTTTTGAGGTTACTGATTCACCCCTTCCCTCTCAGTAACCTATCATATCTTAAATATTTCCAACAAAAGGTATTAAAATGCAACTGCATCCATTTTAAGATGATATAATTAATAAGTTTGGTAAATGTGAAAAATATGATAGAGAAATTGTTAAATTTGGGAATGATGCTCCATGTCATTTGAAAGGAAGAGGTCCATTGATGTTGAACAAGAAAATCAAATATAATGATGCTAATTGGGTTCAAAGACCACAGTAACACTTGTTGAGTGTTGCACAACTAAATAACATTGGTCACAAATTGGAATTTCAAAATAGGAAAGTAAAGGTCTATGATTATGGACTTATGGTTGGTACTGGAGAAAAACCAAGAGGTAACTTATTTTACCAAGACCTACTATAAGTACATGTTTGTTTATTAGAATTAAAGATGTATGGTTGTGGAATAAGAAATTATGTCATTTTAACTTTGAAAATATTGTCAAATGAGTAGAAAGAAGAGAGTGAAAGGCTTACCAAGATTCATTAACCTGATAATTCCATGTGTAAATAGTGTCAACTTGGAAAGATGACCAAGTCTAGTTTTTATAGTAAGTCACATTCATCTAATGAAATACTGGAGTTAGTTCATGTTGATTTGTGTGGTGCTATGAAAGTTGAAAGCTACTAAGGAGATAAATACTTCATACTATTTTTTGATAATTATTCAAGAAAGGTGACAATCATATTTTTAAAGTTGAAATCCTATGAATTTCAAATGTTCAAGTTATACAAGGCTAGAGTTGAAAAGGAAACTAGTAAAAATTTGAAAAATTTGAGATCTGATAGAGGTGGTGACTTTATTTCTGATCAATTCACTAATATTTATGTTGAGCATGGAATTAAGAGACAACTATCTACACTGAGGACTCCATAGTAGGATGGGATTGTAAGAGAAGGAACATATCCATTGTTGATTGTGCTTGAAGACCACTTATTGAAAATGGAGTTGAACACATGTTCTGGAAAGAGCCTTTAAGTACTATTGTTTACACCCTCAACTAAGTCTAGTTGAAGAAAGAAACAAACAAGAGACCATATGAACTCTGGTATGGTTATACACCAAATGTAAGTTATTTCAAAATCTTTGAAAGTAGGTGCTATATTCATAAAGATGCAAGGAATGGGAAATTTGATTCAAAAGGTGATGAAGGTATATTCCTAGGTTACTCTACTAGGAGCAAGGCTTACAAATGTTTGAACAAGGTGACTAAAACTATGATTGAAAGTAAAAATATTATAATTGATGAGTTTGAATATAAGAATGATGATTTTTAAAGTAATTAGATATTTCCTAATTAACTCTAGTTTTCTTAAGTTAAATTTTAGGAATCTAATAATTAATTCTTTTATTAATTATTATGATGTAAGCTAGGTTAGACTTTTTTAGGGTTTCAATCTCCTTTATAAGAAAAATCTCTCTTTGTAATAATTAATTAATTTAATTTTGATAATGGAAATATTTTTTTGCTTATCAAGAATGTCTCATCTATGGATCTAGAAATTCCAGCCTCCATAGCTTTTTCCTTCTCTCTTTCTATGAAGTTGTTTGCAGAAAGGTGATTCTTGGGAGTTATGGGGTTGATCTTTCATCAACTTCAACATGGTATCAAAGCTCCAAATCTTCATGCCCCTATTCTATTCTTGAGAGATTTAGCACTAGGTTTTTTAGATCTATCACTTTTAGAGGATTTTGTATTGGGTTTAGGGGGATTTTTTTTTGGAGTGCTTTGAGTGCAAATGGACATCACCATTGAGCTTAGAGCACTCAAAAACCCCCATTTCCATAGAAAATACATCCAGTTTGGACACTGTTGAAATCTGAGGTAATTTTGTTTACACCTAGGCAATATAGCCTTGGTATGTAAAATGAGGTCACAATTATTATATTTTTTAAAAATAGAACTATAATTTTTTTGATATTTATTGTATAAAAAAAATAGAAGCTGATTAATTAAAAAAGGGTTCTTGGGCTTTTTTCTCCTTTGATCCTTGGCTCTACGCGTGATTAATAATCAAGTTAGCTTGTGTCCTTTCTGACAGAGACTGGGCACAACACATTTTTTCATGCGATCTTCCTTTTTTTGGTGCACCTTCTATTTGTGATTGGGCATCGTTTTTGGCACATATACCCATGCCTATCCTTGTTTTGGATGGGCACCATATTCATTGAGTGCCTTATTCTTTTATTGGAGAAGAAGCACATTTTAGTCGTTCCTGCTCACCCCTCTCCAAGGAATTTTTTTTGGGTGTTATCAACTTGGGATATGACCGCATAACATGTTTATGGGTCACCATTGGTGGTTTGTGAAACCCCTTATTGGTTTCATGCAGAGGGTGGATTTTGTGGCCAAAATTTTTTGGTGGGTTCGATAATTGTTTGATGGCTTGGAAGGATATGTTTCAAATGGTGTTTGGCAAAATATTTTTTGGGATCCAAATTGTGTGTGTTTGGACTACTCCATTTCCCGTGTCCACACATTTTTAACTTGGAGGAAAATTTATTTTTGGGCTTTTTCCTTGGTCCACAGTTTATGGCCTTCTCCTCCTTGCTGGAAGGTCCTCCTCCTTTGGAGATTGCATGTGTTTGGAGAAGGCATGACCAATCCTGCTTGGACGTCAACCTCTATGCAAGGACATCCACCTTGGGACACATGGACACCTTTTTTTCCACATATTTTTGCCATTTTTTTTTTTTGATTTTATGATCACCAAGCACATGCAAGGGGCTTCATCTTGGTGGCACTTTGGGTGCCAAAGGCTTCATTTGAAGCCCCTAGGCTACCGTCATGGGTGCCAATGGGCTTTGAATGAAGCTCATAGGATTTTGTTTTGGGTGCCAGGGGCTTCACTCAAAGCCCCTAGTCGGCCCAAATTTTTTAAAAAATAAAAATTGTTTGATATTAAAAAAAAATTGTCTTCATTTTTTAAATCAATACACAAAAGGCTTAGAAGGAATTCCTTGTTTTTGAAGAAAAAGGAAGAAGAGTGAAGACCATTTCAAATATTTTGATAGTTTTTTGAAGACCAACTTGACAATTCAAAATATTTTGATAATTTTTTGAAAATCAAAGATGGGACAACAACAAGAAAGATAAAGTAAATATGTAAGAAATAGATCAATTAATGCAAAATAGAGAAATCATGAGAAAAAATTAGCATATTATCACAAAAAAAGAGAACGTAAGTACATGTGTAAATTCATATGGATGTGTATATTTGCAATTTTATAATTAATTTTCTAAATTTATTTATTTATATGCATGTAGGTCTTAACAAACAATCACAAGACAAGAAAATATATGTTGAAGAAGATTTGAGTCATGACAATCTAGGACATAACAATCCAAGACATAACAATCCATGATATGATAATTCAAGACATGAATCAATGGAACTTGGAGAAGGGTCAGGATCAATTTCCCAAATTGGTATGGATGAATGCATAAGACTAGCCACAAGTTTAAAGACAAATACTAGTCATTGAAATTTAGATCATTTACTTACAATGGATGTGAATAAATTGGAATTACTTGTTGATATTAAATCATTAAGTCTTTCCAAAAAAAGAGCTTTGAATAAGATTGTAAAAGATATAGAAAGTAAATTTGATGTTTTGGAAACACTTAAAAAAAAGTCAAGTACTTTCTCATGTTCTTTTATGGAAAAACTTAGAAGATTCATTAAAATTTCTAGGAGTAGACACAACATAAAAAAAGAGAAAATTTTCTAACATGCAAAGTGATATTGAAAATGTTAAGAAAGAAGAAAACTCGAAGTAAAGATAAGAGCATTACAAGAAGAATTATGTTGCAATCTATTCTTGGTAGTAGTATACCCCAAAATAGACAAATATCTTAAATTTCACCACATATTAGTTTTAGTATAAAAACCATATCAAAATATATTAAGAGGAGAATGATTTTGGATGCTAGCACTTTGGAAGGAAATCGGGAAATTATATGTAGAGCCCCTCGTTGTGATATGATTGATGATAGAATTAAAAATTTGGTAATATTATTTTGGAATGATAATACTTGTCCTTCATCAAATACTAGAGACGTTCTTAGACATAGGATTAGACCTAACCTTTATGAACATCATATAAAACACTGGTTTGACATAACACAACATGAAATTTATGTCTTATTTTGTAGTTCAAATCCTGATATCAAGATTGGGCAGACATTATTTGAAAGATTGAAGCCAAAATATGTTTGGAGAAACAAAGTGTTTGAAATATTTTGTTGTCATTATCATATTGAATATGATCTCCACTATCAAGTTTATTAGAAATTTATAGAAGAAAAATTGTGTTATAAAAATGCCCCTCCTAGAAGATGATCCTGTTGGTCAAATCAATTGCATTAGAGGAACATGTGACACGTGTTCTAATCTGACTCTTTTTCCTTTGAATAATGAAGATATTGATGCCACAAAAATTATAACTTGCAAGGGTTACAAGCATGTAACGAATCAAACTAAATCTGGGAAAGCATAAAAAAGATTAGAATATGTTGAAGAGGAGATGATTATTGGAGCATTTATGGACAAATTTAAAATTTTGATATAACTATATATTCATCATGCATTTTTTGCAAAGTGGAAAGCACAACAATTTCAAACACTTAGAGATAAATTCCCACTTGGAACCATTTTATCAATTGTTGACTTTGCAAAAAACTATTCATTTGTTCATCAAAAGGTTTTTCAATTAGACTACTTTTTTTTAGATTAGGTAACTATTATGGTACAAGTGTGCTATTGTCATGCACAGTTAGATTTGGATGGTATTCAAAGCACAGTTGAAGCATAAGTCATCAAAAAAGAATATCACTTCTACATAAGTGATGATAAAGAACATGATGTTCATTATGTAGAACATTATTTTAAGATTTTTTTTGCATATATCAAAGAAAGAGGCATAAGTATCGATAAACATTATCTTAGGTTAGATGGGTGTCTTGCACAATTCAAATCATCTTGACCATTTTATGCACTTTGTCAATATCATTGTGATGAAAACATACCATATGTATAGAGTTTATTTGAAAGTGAACATGGAAAAGGTGAACATGATGGTGTTGGAGCTTGTATTAAACGTGCTCTACGAAAGTATCAAATGAATTATAAGGGAGTTCATATAAATAATGCACATGACATTGTTGAATGGTGCAAGAAACATTTTACATCAAATGAGGTTGGCGCATCATCAAGAGTGAGTCAAATAGTACCATGTAGAGTCTTTTGGGAGATATTAGGTAAATGTACATGCCCATGTGTGTGTGTGTGTGTGTGTGTGTGTGTGTGTGTGTGTGTGTGTATTCTCTTAAATCTAATTTAAGTTATACATGTCTCTATTTTTTTGTATATATTAAATATGGGTCTTCATGTGTGGATAGAAAAACTATGCATGGTTGCAAGAGGATAGAAAAATGACGATCCTTACATTCCATTATGAGTACCAATTATCACAGTTGGACATTGTACATAAGAGACTATTCATGTTTTTGTTGTTATTGCATTGCTGAGAATTACAATGAATGCATCATTTAAGATCGTGGATATGTAGGTCTATGGAATTTGGTGCCACTTGTTGTTACTGATATAGATAATAGAGATGAAGATGAAAACTTTGATGATATTCCTTTGAATTCTACTAATTATAACCATATATTTGGGCTAGTTTGAATTGTAAGTAAAATTCTAAAAATAATAAATTTATATATATTAAAGTCATAAAGAAATTTTAGAGCACAATATACATGTATGATATTTAAATTGTGTGTACAAGCGAAGTCTTTGCAATTATTGCTGATCCTAGAAATGTAGAAGGAGTAAGTTACTATTTATTGTGTTACACTGCAGAAAGGATGAAGTTATTTGAACCTGAAGAAAGTGATGGGATGTTTTTTTTTTAAAGAGGGGTAAACACTTTGACTTGGAGCTATGAACCAATGAGGCCACAAATGGGGGACCTCATCCCCATGAGATTTGAACCTTGATGGCAAGGATAACAACGCAACAACTTAACCATCACAACATCCCACTCTTGGCAAAGAAAGTGATGGGATGTTATTCCCTATAGGTACATGCATTAAATTAACTAAAATATGTGAACATTTATATTTAAATGATGAATTTATCTATTACATGTATGTACATTAAATTAACTTTTAAATGCATGGTATGCAGGTTCAGTTGTTTTGGAGGGAACATATCTCAGGCAACACAAATTGTTGAAACATGGAATTCACTTTGTTGATTACCAATCTGAAAATAATGTCCTTCAATATAGTCACTATGTTATTGCCACGTCCATTTCTCTACATCCAGTTAAACATAAAGGTGGATGTCAAAAGTGGAGATTAGATACTGAGGACCAAGAGAGAGTATTAAATGTTCTTCATGAGTGTGTGGAACCACCTGGAACCACTTGACAAATTTCATATTTGTAGCACTTGCTTAGATATTTCATATGTCCAGGACTTGCTATTATTAATACTTCATATTTCTAGCTCAAGGAGAGAGAAAGTATGAGGAGAAAGAAACTGAGAAGAGAGAGATATATCAAGGAGAAAGAGAAAGTGATGAGAGAGATAGTGAAGAGAGAGATCAAGGAGAGATAAAGTGTGAGGAGAAAGAAAGTGAGAAGAGAGAGAAAGTAAGAATAGGGAGAAAGTGCGAGAAAAGAGAAAGTAAGGAGAGAGAAGTGAGAGGAGAGAGATCAAGGAGAGAAAGTAAGAAGAGAAGAGAGTGTGAGGAGAGAAAAATTGTTGAGAGAGAAAGTGAAGAGAGAGAGAGATTTCAAGGATAGAGAAAGTGTGAGGAGAGAGAAAGTGAGAAGAGAGAGAAAGTAAGAAGAGGGAGAGTGAGAGGAGAGAGAGAAAGTGTGAGGAGAGCAAAAGTGATGAGAGAGAAAGTAAGGTGAGAGAAGTGAGAGGAGAGAGAGAGTTAAAGGAGAGAGAAAGTAAGAAGAGGGAGGGAGAGTGTGAGGAGAGAGAAAGTGAGAAGAGAGAGAAAGTAAGAAGAGGGAGAGTGTGAGGAAATAAAGAAAGTAAGGAGAGAGAGAGTTCAAGGAGAGAGAGAAAGTGAGAAGAGAGAGAGAGAGAGAGATTTTTCTAGATATTGAAGGTAATTTAAAAAAAAAAAATTCATCTAGAGTTTTAAATAATTTTTTATTTTCTATATCTAATCCTATTGTTGGTTTTCTACATGTAATCATATTTTTGGTTTTCTACATCTAATCATATTTTTGGGTTTTATTGTTTACCTACCTAGCATTTTATATAGACTAAACATATTATTTCTTTCATTGACTACAATTTTATTAATATCGTCTAACATTTAAACTAAAATTCAACATATAAACATAAAATTAATCATTGTATACTAAAAATAGTAAAATACTCATTAAAAAAACTAAATATTCATAAAAACTACTTTAATAATTCATCAAATTCAACTAAATATTTATTAAAAATAACTAAATAATCATTAAAAATACAAAAATTAACATACCTAGTATGTTGAATGCTTGAAGGAGTTTGAAAATGGTAACCTAGCATGATGATGCAATTGAAGATGTCACAAACTTCGCTCCAAGCCCTATTGCAAAATTGTCGCCATGATAATAAAGAGTAAACTGGTAAAATGACTTCTTAAAAGCCATTTTTGGTCATTGCATAGGGTTTCAAAGGGCTTCAAAGGAAGCCCTTGGCTTCACTCAAAGCCCAAGCGGTCTTGTAAGCGAAGCCCACAGCTTTGCTCAAAGTCGTATCCACATGACTTTGATCAAATCCATGTGGAGGCTTCAATAGAAGCCTTGGCTTCGCTCGAAACCACCTAAAATCATTTTTTCCACTTTTTAGCTAATTTGTTCATGATGAGAAGTGGGAACAAGTTGTGTGGTCTTACCCCAAATGCTAGATCATGTTGACCAAATCTCATTCATGCCTTAATCGGTAGCCTTAACCATGGATCAGATATTGGAAATTCATGCTATGTTTGGGAAACACACTTATTTGGGTCTCTAACTTTTGACTTCTTTGGAAATTTGGAGCTTATCTTTGCACATTTTTTGGCATGGGCCTTGCATTGAACTTACACATGTAGTTTCACCATCATATGATGGATTTGGAAAACTCTATCTTTGACAGTGCCACCTCAATTGTCAGACTCTTCTTTGTCATATTGAGCACAAGTAGCTTTGGTCAGTGCTAGGAGGACTAATGGTTTGGTCAAGTGCTTTGAACGACACTTCGTCATGACCCACGCTACAAACATTACCACATGGATGTCACAAATTTTTACCTTTGACTTCACCTCCAATTGGGCATTATATTTGCTCCACACAGGTACCTTTTTGGCCACATCAACAACATGCACTAGTACATTTGAGTCCATTTTTTGACCATTAATGGTCAAAATTTTGACCCAATTTTTGACCAAACTTCGACCAACTTCAACCAACCCATTGGTCGGAATTTTTTCGGTCAAAATTTTGGCCACATCAGCAACATGCACTAGTACATTTGAGTCCATTTTTTGAACAACCTTATGTTGATCAAAATTTCGACCAATACATTGGTCGAAAAACCTCAATTGCCATTTGCAAGTTCTGACAGGAATTGGTCAAAATTTCGACCAACAAAGGTAGAAATTTCCACCAATGAAGGTCAAAAGTTTTGACCAAGCAAGGTAGAAATTTTGACCAATGAGCGTTAAAAATTTTGTGGATTAAGGTAGAAATTTCGACCAATGAAGGTCAAAAATTTTGACTAGTGAAGGTCGAAAATTTTGACCAATGAAGGTAGAAATTTCGACCAACGAAGGTCAAAGAAGTTGAACCAAAAAAAGTAGAAATTTTGACCAATAAAGGTCAAAAATTTTGACCAACGAAGGTAGAAATTTCTACCAACAGAAAGGTGTAAATTTTTTTCAGGCATTCTATAAAACAGTCACATGTCTTGCGTATGATATGACATTTTGCATGCATCCTGCACTCTCTCATCCGGCTGATGATGGATTACGGAGAGTGATCTAAAAAAATTATGCTAAAAAACACACACAATCAAATCCAAAATGAACTTGCATTAAAAATGGATTGTGGAAATCTGATATTGTTAATTTTGCATGCATGTCTACCAGGACAAATATATGTTTAAGTTGTGATTGTCCTGGTAGACATGCATGCAATTTTACCAATATCAGATTTCCACAATCCATTTGTAGTGCATGTTCATTTTGGATTTGATTGTGTGTTTTTTAGCATTATAGTTTTAGATCACTCTACGTAATCCATCATTAGCCGGATGAGAGAGAGTGCAGGATATATGCAAAATGTCATATCATACGCAAGACATGTGACTGTTTTATAGAATGCCTGAAAAAAAATTTACCAGTGAGTTGGTCAAAATTTTGACCAGATAAATTTTGACCAATGGGTTGGTCAAATTTGGTCGAAAATTTGATCAATGAAGGTTGAAAAATGAACCCAAATGCACTAGTATGCTCGCCAAGTTGACTCTTTGAGTTCGATCATCAAGTCACCCCACCAAAGTACCTCAACAAGGTCAATCTTTAGGTCTGCTCATCGAGCTTACTCACCAAGTCAGCTCGCCATGTCACATCTCTAAGTGGCCTCGCTAAGTCGGCTCGCCAACTTTCCCCACCAAGTTGCCACTTTAAGCCCACTCACCATGTTAGATCGCCATGCTGGCTCCCAGCCAAGTCAGCTCACCAAGCTGAAAATTGAAGTATGCTCACCAAGTCGACTCTCTAAGTTTTCTCACCAAGTCTGCCTCCTAGGCCAACTCTCCAGGTCAGCTCACCAAGTCACCCCCACCCAGTCACCTCAATGAGTTGACTCATTAAGTCAGCTCACGAAGTCGACTCACCCAATGGTTTTACCACCTTGCCCCACCAAGTGAGCTCACTTGGTGTGCTTATGAAGTTGCCCCATACAGTTGCTTCTCTAAGCTCACTCACCATGTAAACTCACTTGGTTGGCACGCCAAGTTTTGTCATCAAGTCACCCCACCAAAGCACCTCATCAAGGTTAGTCTTTAAGTACACTTAGTAGGTCAGCTCACCAAGTTGCTTCACGAAGTCGCCTCACCAAGTGGCCTCGATAAGTCAACTCACCAACTTGCACCACCAAGTTGCCACTTTAAGTCGACTCGCCATATCAGCTTGCCAAGATGACTCTCATAGTCAGCTCACCAAGCTGACAATTCAAGTACGCTCACCAAGTCAACTCTTTAAGTTTGCTCACCAAGTCTGCCCTAGGTCAACTCTCTAGGTCAGCCCACCAAGTCACCCCCACCGAGTCACCTCAACGAGTTGACTCTTTAAGTCAGCTCACCAAGTCTATTGTTCAAGTACGCACGCCAGGTCAGCTCGCCAAGCCCACCAAGTCATGTCACCAAGTTGATTGTTCCAGCTTTGTTACTTTTATACCAACTATTGACTTGACCTATCAGAGGCTCTGCAAATGATTCTTCTTTTACATTGACTGAAGGAAGTGTATAGCCTAAAATTTTTTTTGTACTTGTAGAGTTAAGGGCACTACTGAAAAATGGCCCAATTCTTGATGTTGATGGTTGAACTTCCTAAAATAAGAAAAGACGACATCAATGCATCAAGAAAATTGTTATGTGCTCTACTTTTCTAACAGAAATATTGGAAAAGCACCCAAATGCTATTGTAATAATCAATGAAGCACACAAAATAATAATATGAAAGATTAAATTGTATAATGAACATATAACCCAGTCAGACTTAAGCTAAGAAATATGACATAACTTCACATTTCATTACTTTGTAAGTCTAATAAGCAAGAAAGCCAACCTGGTTTAACATAGTTTTTCCAATTATAGTTACCTTTTGGTCAACTTAACTAAATTGCTAATATAATAATATTTTTAGCTCAAAAAAGGGACATGTCCCCTTCTCTGTCTTAATGCATATTAAAAACTTGGTGTATGCAATGTAAAGGCAAAAGGCGATTCAATGATCATTAGCCATGCCATTCAAAGCAGGAGATTTTCAAACTGGACAAGCATCAATATTAAACAAAAACATTCACTTATCCTATATTGTCAGAGCCCTTTCCCTACACCATGTATATAGACTTTAGAGAAATCAATGATGAAGCAACTAATCAACTAACTATACCATTGATAAAGAAGTGGAGTGCGTAATTGACAAACTTGTAGATGCGTAGAAATCTTTTGATACTACAAAATTATTAAAAAGTTGTTGTCTCCAGCATTGATCTTCAATCATATAGTTTGGAAAAGGGTAAAATTTCATAGGATTTGGCCTTACATGATAAATTATTGATGAGCAGCATTGGTGACTTGAGAAGCATGCAAATAAACTGATTTCATAAAGAAACATAATGGGTGAGTACAAAAACTGTAATGACATTTATGTAGGAAGAATTATGAACATTAAGTTGAAAGTGACATCTATGCTAGTTGTGATATTCATATTTGTTGATATATGACAGCTACGGTCAAATTATCTTCATAACAAGTCTGAAACTATACCAGCTTCATATCTAAGTAAGTTGAATCATGTGCATAATATATATATTCAATATCTTGTATATGGATCAATTATATTGGATTCAGTGAGTTACTGAACACCAACTAATCGTGACCTTTCACAATTAAGAGCCATGACCGATCCTAAAGTTTCTATTGAATATAATATATATGCTTTCCTGATGGGAAGATACACATTGAAATCAATAAATGTGACATACTTCCTACAGTTTGAAGATCATCATATTTGCAGAACAATACTTATCATCTTAATCAACTATCTCATTTTAGCTGGTATCACAGCAAAATCTGGGAGACATAAAAGTTACAGTAGGATAGTCAATTGGCAGGTGAAAAGGATTCTAGTTGTCCTATATGAAAATAACTTCATGAAGCGATAATGGAAGAAGGGCATTAACATTAGAGGAAGTATTTCAACACCTTCTTAAAATTGCAATATTAGAGCCACTCGATCTTAGGGGTCTTTCGAAGGACTAAACTTGAATAAAAAATGGATTGCTAATAAACTTGAACTTATTATGAATATTTGGAGCACAGGTGCTGAGACAAGGAAGTGAGAGCACATGTCCCAAGTTTCAGATCTCCTACACAGTGTTGTGAGATCAATGTTTGGACGTGTACTTGTGTACGTCATAGTATAGGATGGAAAGCTTCAATGATGAATCAGAAGTCTATGTCACTCATGAATGTATATACAATGCTTCTTCACTCTTCGCATGGATGTCTTAGCATCTGTGGCACATTTTGGGACCACTTGTAGCTCCCAATCCATGTTCAGGTTGTTGAACACTACAAAACTCAGGCGAGTTAGGCAATCAATTATCAATGTTGTGATAGATGCAAAACATGTTCAACATTATTGTTTGCACTTCAATGTTGCTGAACATCAGAGGGAGATAAGATGGACAATGCCAAGAAGAGATATTGGAGAGTGTTCAATGTCAATGCTCATGGGCACCATGACTTGGGAATGTTAGAATGTCAATGGTTGATTAATGTCAGTGCTCAAGTCAGCACCAAATGTGGGCACTGTCGATGTTTGATGTTTGTTCTGGCATTGCAGATTAATAAAATTTTGGATCACATGATGCTTGAATATGGTTGCTTAAAGGAAATGTCACATGATGTGCTTAATCTGATGATACAATGTTCTGGGAACATTCTGCACATCAAATGTCTAGTACAATCAACATTGAGATGATTTCTTTCAAGGCACAGTAGAATATACTGAGCACTCCCTATTTAAAGATGAGGATTTGCAATGAACATGGTAGATGCTTGCAGATGATGCAAATTTAAGAGAAATACTCATCTTTCCAAGCACTTGTTGAATGGACTTTAGGGATGACACGACAGTGCTGAGCTGGAGATGTATCATTGGGTTTGATGGATCTATATGCTATTGGGGGATTGGGCTTGTTGGGTGGATGTGCAATGCTATGACAAAGCTCTGCAATAATTGACTTCTCTAGATTGAAGATAAAGATTCATGGTGGCTTGGTGTAGATAGCTCAGCCATGATATGAATGCTACCTATGTGACTCAGCTGATCATTTGGAGCAGATTGGGTGGTTGCCAGGAGAGATATAAAGTAATAAACTTTGCATCAAATCAATCGGAGCTCTTGATTAATATCTTTCTTGTGATTTGATTGATTGCATTTGTACCTACTGAGAAATCACCATAACATATGAGGCAATCATTGTTGGGTAGTACGAGCAGTCATCTAAGAAATTATCGCCATGCAAGATTACAGAATCATAATCAGAAGAAATAGTGAACGAGATCAGAAATGATGAGTATGGGTTATCTAGAAAAGATTGAAAAGACTTTGAAGGGTTACTTGGCTTATTGTGGATTTGGACTCTTTTCTTACCTAAAGCAGTTGCAGCATTGGGAATCTTCTTCATTTGGTTTTATCAGCAATATCTACAAACTTGAGCTCACATGCACTAATTGACCTACCTAAGGAAGGAATTGTGGAGCATGATATCAGTGATAGGATAATGGATTATCTTAGTATTCCTCAGATGAATCAATTAACTGGATGGCACAAACTACAAGGGAATGAGCCTCGTGATAATGGAAAATTGATGATAGTGTGATAAGGAAGAGAATTCAATAATAGAGGCTAAGTATACTTTATTTTCTAAGTATACTAACTTCTGCTAATTCTACTAACTGCTACTGATAATGGGGCTCCAGGACTGCCACTCCTTGTCCATGCTTGCATTGTATTATTCTTAATGAGAAGGGTTCAAAAAAGAAGACATTCCATCCAGGCAGACCAAAAGGTCAAAGGAATAACCTCCAACTCGAGCACCTGAAACAACACAAACAAAACCGAAGTAACATAACAAAGTAGAAAGTCTACATGTAAAACTGAGCAAATAGAAGCTAGCAACAAGTATGTAAGGAAGGGTTGGGTACTCCTAAAGAAATCTCTCCATGTAGATAAAAATGTTCCTAGTCTAAAACTCATGGACATGTAACAAAGATTTTGGAACTATTATCCCTTGCTTAGCCACCTCAAAAGCATGCTTACAAGTGGCTTTGTCAACTGGCCTTTTCCTTCACTTGATCGTACACTCTTTGTATTCTTTTCCTTTTATGTTCTTGGCTATTTGGATATCTATGATAGCTTGAACTTCTTTTCTCTTTAGGGGCAGTTATCATACCCACCTTTTCTTGTAACCTTTTGAAGCTGCTCCTTGTTTTCACAATTTTGTTATTGCTAACAATAATATGAATCAATATAATGATCATTAGAAAGGACTGAATTCACTAAATCATATTAACGAAGTAGAATTTTCTAAAATATAATGTTGTTTCACATGATGATACTTTATATAAAAACCCTACTCAAATTATATTTTCATCTAATACAAACTAATTCAACTCTCTCTACCTCAAGAAACTTGAAGTCTGGTTGAAGAGTGAAACAGATTCCTTCTTGAGTCAGCAATGAGTGAATAACAAGAGAAAACCTTTCAGGTATGCGTATTGGATACTGGTACACGAGTCTGTTGAATTTTTCTGCAAATAGAGACTACACATTAATTTCATTAAAAACGAGATTGCCAATAGGAGTTACAACACATGAAAATTAAGAGAATAAATATAAGACTAAAGAGAGTGGAGGACATGAGGATCACTCTTTTCAATTCTAAATAATATCTTTTGAATTAAGAAATTGATCTCCATGTTGTTGACATCAACAAGGAATACAATGGAAGAGGACACATTTGATGTCCATGCTGCTGACATCGACAGGCATATAATCTGGCATTGACACAATGTCCATATTGGTGTGCATCTAAAACCATTCACATTCTATAAAAGGAGATTCTGCATCACTACATAGAGTAACTCAGAGAAACTAAACTAAAAAAATCCAAGGGTCTTTTTTAATACATTGAAGAGAATAGAGACACTCCAAATCTATTCTGTTATTGAAGAGTACAATATAGACAGAAAATGAAGCTATGGTGCAGAATTTATGTAGAAGATACTGACCTGATGTTAATTATTTATTAACAAAGTGCTCTAGTCGTCAATATCCTTAAGACTGAATCAAAAGCATTTTTGTAGTAAAATCATGCATCTAGAATTAGAAACAAAACAAATTAGAGAAAATGTCTTGTACCCTAGATAACTATGGTGCCTATTTGTAAAAAAAAAACATTGTAAATTACGATTTTGTACTAGACCATGTTGATTGTTGCATAACAAGAGAGTTTTTTGAGTTTCTATCAGCGCTCTAAACTGCAAGTTTAAGTCAAGGAATTGCTCATCTGTCTCATATAATTCATCTGATGTCATATTATATATCATAAACACAATATTATATACCCTTGTATTATTTACACATTTCTAGAACTAAGAAGTTTTTCAGTGTCTTGAGCTATAGACAGAATCAGTTTTTATCATGCATCAGACAATCAAATTTTAGTTGAGCCATGGACAAAAGCTATTTTTATTCACAAATCAATCTGGATATTGTGCTAGATATCTTTTGAACGGCAACCATTTCCATGAAAGAATTTGAGCATACATAAGACTTGCACAGGGGAAGCTAAAACGAAAAAAATCCATTTGATGCTTAAATGTTTAGGGAATAATCAATGGAACAATGAAAGCACCCACAAGGCCAGAAAATTGATATGGGCATTGGAAATATAGGCTACCAGATATCTTGGTTCTCACAATGTAAACCACTTTAATGAAAAAATTTAGCAGTCATTAAGTTTTGCAGACAGAAAGCTGAAAAGAATAATATAATTGATGTATAAATGCTTGCAAAGTCGAAGGATCAATAAAGCACCTACAGAGTCAGAAAAATCATAAATGATAGAATAAACATTAGAAATAAAGGTACGATTAAGTAAAAAATTTCATTACATCTCATATAGTAGATTCAGAATTACAGCCCATTGATATATCAAAGACTTCAAAAATAATTTGGCATCAACCGTACAAATTATTTGGGTCACCAGCACAGAAAACAATATTTTCATTAAAAGAGTTATTTGAGCTTAAAAAGGCTAGTTATGACAACATCAAAAGATATAAATGAGTTAAGGTCTCTAATAAAACAGCTAGTAGAGATATCTGTTATTAAATATGAAGATATTCAAATTGTATAATTGAACAAGTTAATCCTGAATATAATAATATTACATTTCACTTGGTATGCTTATTTCAGAATTGTTCGGTACTATGGTTTCTACTCTCTAGTAGAAGAAAAAAAATTACTTAAGATGAAATCCAACAAGATGTAGGTTTTGGAAGAGCAACTAGAAAAAAAGTTGGCAAGAGTGGGCATTAAACTTGCACCATGAACACTGATAGTATTTACCATAGCATGCTAATTCAGAGATTATCAAGAGTCAAGGGCAAGTCAAATTATTACCAAAAATTGCATAGAATTGTCTCTAATTTACAGTGAATACTGACTAATATTCTTAAGCTTAGTTTGAGGCTTGAGCATCAGAAGTATTAAAAGAATGAAAACAAACTAGGAAAATTGATGATCTACAATAATGAAAATTACTCAGAAGCCAAATGAGACAAATTGCAGTAAATTGCAAGGGTTGGAATAAGTGTTGATAAGTTTACCAGTAACAGTCCTAAAATTAAAGTCAGCGAGTCCTTTCCCAATAGAATTCTACCATATCGCTTCTAACGCTAGAACAATAGGAGCTACATCTGTACCAGGAGCCAGAAATCCCAGCCTTGTAAAATCATTTGCCATTTCTACATAATCTTCATTCACAGCATGGACAACTGCATCGATCAAGATTTGTTTATTTTGCTGAGACAACACAATCAAACAAGAGATATTAATTCATTGTTGAGCAATAAATCCACCAGTTATCTCTCCTCTCTCAGACAGGTATAAAATTCAGTTGGTTTCAATTCTACAGATCTAAAAAATACCTTCTAAGACTTTCAGTTAAATCAAGCCACATCTAAGATAAATAAATTAAAAATGAAAAAAGCATCCCCAAAGCATTTGGATGAATTTTGGCATTAAAAATCAGAAAAAGAAAACACTTCTTTCTTAGAATTCTCTTTGCCAAAGCAGCAATATGGGGGGGGGGAGGCACAAGGTTTAAATTCATGTCTATGGACAATAAGATTGAAATGAAGTTCTGCATGGGAAAAGATTTGGCAATAAAAAGGCTCAAAACTTAGAGGAATGGATTAAAATATTTCTTAAAATAGTGAAAATTAAATATGATACAATACATCCATTTAGACAACATGATTTTATCTTTTCTTCCTGTCACTTCTTAAATTTCCATTGGTTGATTGCTTGGGCAGAACCCACATCCATCTATGCAACTTTTGAAATTTGGAACTTATGCATATTATGGTGTTATGACAATATGATATTATGATGAATTTGTAATATCTTAACATTTTAATTTTCAACTCTCGACCATACGAGAAACCTACAATTTTTTAATATGTCAAGCTTACAATTTTCAATTTATGACCTCACACGAATACACCATGTCATGATATCTTAGCTCTATTATTTGAAGCCCCTGATCATATGGAATGTCATGACATCGTAATAGTCAAACTCTATCCTTCTGATCTTATGGCTATAGTGTAGCATCTTACATCTTCCTCCTTAGTGTCCCAACTCCACCAAATTCATAGATTCGTCATATTTTGTGCCTAATTAGACAAATTCATCATCAATTTCATCCTATGAGGACTTTTGATATGAAACCCCCAAATTCAAGCCTTAAAACCCTCAAAATCAAGGGTATCACCAATCTAGGTCAAGCACACACTTCCAGGATCTAAAAATTAAGATTCACCATCCACTCATCATGTCTTCAAAGAATATCAAATAAAAAGTATACCTTGTTAAGCCAGATGTACGGCTGCATAACACCTAGCACTCATTTGGGTACCCAAATTAGTCGTTCCAGCACTCAACTTTGCATTTCTTTCACAATAACCTGAAAATCTTCACTTTTCTGGCATATTAGAGGTTATTTGGGCATGTTAGTGCTATGGGTTCCATCCCAAGAAGCAGTTAAGAGTACACATTGGATGGAACCCTCATTTCTTCATGTTAAACTAGGCAAAACTGTGACTTTTGGCGTGACAGCAGCAATAAAGACAACCCCTAGATTAGTGACCCCAAAACCAAGGGTTTGGTGGAAAATGTGTTGTGTAAAGGTTAGAACCTTAAAATCTTGAAAATATATTATTTCTCAACCCCTAGAAGGATTGTTTCACCCTTTCGAATCGTAGGGTTCAGTGGAGTTGTGCGTTGCTGTGTAAAATTGGAGAATTAGGCCTAGTGTGGATAGGCTAGGGGTATCGGATCTTGGGTATGGTACAAAAGGGTTGATATTGAAACTTAGGGAGGATGTATAGATCCCAAAAGGGTATCTTAATCAGGTTTTAGTTTCTGTAGTTGTTTGGGAACTATTGGAGAGAAATCCAAATTAGTGACTGGTGAGGGCTACTAGCTTTAAGGCTAGATATGAATGTTGGGTAAGAGATTAGTTGTCCAAAATGAATGGATGGATGGAACATGGTGGAAAGGCCACGAGGAGACAATTCACAAAGGAAGAATGAAGGTTGAAGCCTTGGAAGAAGTTATGGTGTTTGGGAAACTCTAAGTGCACTTGGGGTAGCATGGAAGGTAAGTCATTGAGGGGACATTGGAGTAAAGAATTGTTGCTAAATGAATGGATTTGCTATCTCATATGAATAATATGGATACCACACACCACCTCTGCATCATAGAGTAAGAGTGCATTGCGCTTGTTATGGCGCTTGAGAATGCAGTTTCTTCATGTGATGCATTGGTCTTGGGGATCAATCTCGATTCGGTGTCAATGTTGGGATTTCTCAACAAGAAGCAACGAAACTGGTTGGGATTCACTGGAGTGACCTTGGAAGATATAAGGATGAAAGTTTTAGATGTTTAGGTGTTATTCACCATTTGACTAGTCACTTTGTGTCCCTGTTTCATCTAGAGATTGATTGGGACAAGATTCTTAATAAGGATTGGAGCATTGATCAAATTGGTACACTTGAGATCGTTGCTTGGCAATCCTTGGTGAAGGAAGGCTCACTCCTTTAATTGTGAACTTATTGGTTGGTTGTAGACCAGCCACACCACTCTGTAGTTTTCCATAATAGTAGAGAGTTGGCAAGTTCTTCTTGGCCAAGGTGGGGAGAGTTCATAGTCTCAGACTTGTGCAGGCTTCTTCCAGCCACTTCTGAGGCAATCTGGACTGAGGCATTACTCAAAATTTATGCTAAGACTATAGGCCAGTCCTATGCTTCGAATAGAGTGTTGAAATTGGTGATATCAAAATGTATTTCACAAATTCATGTTATGGGCAACAGTAGTCGTGGATCATTTTAGACCTACCACATGCGAAGTGACCATTTTATGTTAGTTTGAGCTTCACTTGGTTTCAAGAATACTATAATATTCTCTACTTAACAAGGCCAACCACGTGAAGGTGGAAGCTCGTCTAGCCTCACCCCCCTCCCCCTAACATCAATCTAAAGTACCCATTATCATCTAATTACATACTTCATTGATTCATTCATCCATTTATGAACCATAACATTCAATCAATACAATCACATAGCATTCATTAATATGATATAAAATTCATTAATACACAATACTAATCAAGACTTCATTAAGACATAACAATATTCATTAACATAAGATAAAAATTAGTATTAATATGCATCATTCATACATAATTACTTAAAACAAAGTTCTTTCATTATCCAACAAGGTTTTTGAAAGAAGATTTTTAAAACATCACTTCTTCTTTTTGTTTTTATGAGCTCTCTTAAGAAAAGTGCTCATAGGAGCATCCATATCTGCATCATTCTCCTCCTCTTCTAGCACGTGTAATGTCAAATTATGATGGCTCCTTCTCTTTGCAAGAGCAGAAGGCTGCTGCACTAAAGGGGGCTCTGTTGCAAGAACAAGTGAATGGGATAAATTGGCATACTCTTTTTCTTTTTTTAACTGTTACCAGTCTATAATTAAGTACTAGTACAACATAACATGCATTTTTCTTACCTGACAATGCCACATCATGTACATTAACATTTTGATCCGCCACCACGTCAACATGTTGAACACTTGGAACATGTTCCACTCCTTCGACATGATGTTCAACATGCTCTGAAATATTCAAAAAAATATTATCATGAGTGATGGATTCATTTTGAGCACTGCACATGAAATATGAGTCAATAAATTTGACTCAAATACTACACAGTTAAATCATGATAGCAATATCAAAATATTTACTCTATGAGATTTGTTAGAACAAATGATTTATCAAAGTACAAAGTTGGAAATCATTATCAACTACTGATCAAAAGCTTAAAGATCCCTATTTTAAAATAATGAATATGTTTCAGCAACCAGAGATAATCTTTAAAGTAGTGTTAGAGAAATAAGAACAAAACTATGTGAATGATCCAAATCATATAATAAATTGCCTTGCCAATCTATAAACCTGGTTCTCATTGCTCAAGAATACCCTAAATACATAATACAAGAAATGAAAACTACTATGATTTAATAAACAACAAATAGCCAAGAGAAAAGTCTCAGCTCAAACAAACAAAATCTCATGTACATTGCAATGGAATTGATTAGCAACACAAACACACCTTCCAATGATGAAAACTATAGTTATGGATTTTCAAATCATACAGTAAAATAGTCTCAACGATCTGAAGACCTGGTGGTAATGGCTCACAAACTAATATCAGTCTTTAAACAATACATTTTCTAAAAGATTTGCACAATGAGCATAGAATATATGTTTTGATAAGAGCATGCTTGGACAATAAATGGAAGGAGAACATTTCATATTTCTGATTGCATAATTAATTTCCAATAGCAAATTAATACCTCCACCACTATAATGCACATTATGGCCTTCACCACGAGCAGGTTCTGTGGTAGGATATGAAGGCTGCAATAAAATGTTATGCACATTGTTATGTAGTCAATTTATGTTCAAAAATAATACCAAAAAAGAAAAGGATCAACTATTCAATTTCATTTACTTTTCATCTAACCAATTTACCTATGAGATATCATTTGGTGAATTGGATTCTTGAGCAAGGCTTATAGATTCTTTGAGTAGGCGTGCAGCCACAAATTTATAGCCTTCCTTCAAGGCAAGTTTTCTATCTTCATCTGTGACCTCCACATTGAATTCTGTGCCCTGTATTTTTTGCTTAATATCATCAGTTTTGTATGTATGGTTTCACTAAACAAAATTGTTTGCAACATTATATTAAAAAAAATTATTTCATATCATTGCTCCTACTTACAACTCGAGACTGGAGATTCATATAGCCACTAGAGCCAAGTTGTGTTGGCCAAACTTTTCTACTCTCGCTTTTGTAGCCACGAATGTGTCCTGCAATTTATGAACAATTTCAAACATCTTAGATTATATATTTACAAATATGAATAATTAGTGCATGATTACAATGTACTTAATACTATCATGACATACCTCTTTTTGCCCTGTGTTGCTTCATTACCTCTATCTTCAGATTGCCTTTTCTCCTTTGCATCTTCTACTATTTCATTCCACTCCATTGGTGGAATCATAGCTGGACGGTCGTACTTTGGGTTATCCTTAAGAGCCCTTCTATATTGATCCCTCACAGTCTTTATATGCTTTTCTACTCTTTTGAGAAGTAGGCCATTGTCAAACATGTATTTTCCAAATTTCTCGTCAAAAGATGCAATGAGCTGCTTTTTTAATTCCATGGTTTGTAAATTCCACCTTTTTAAAAACAAATAGATTGTTAGATCAATAGCTTTAATATATTACAGTAAATGATAGAAAAGAAAAATTATGTAGAAATGATATGAAACTACGTACCTTTTACGTATGGTGGGTCTGAATAGTCTCAATGTCATATGAAAAAGATGTTCAAAGAAAACATTATTACCTACAAAAACATAAAGGATTTATTAGTCCAAAATGAGTAATATAAAAATAGATTTTTTTTACACTTTAAATAAAAACAATTTTAAAGCACCTGGAAGCTTTCGTTCTCTTAACAAAAACATAGTTTTCTTATTCAGCAATAATGTCCCTTCATATGAACTAGTACTAATGACACGAACTGCTCCAGGAAATGGATCAACTTCACTAGTACTGCTCTCTGCTAGTCTATCAACTGAAACATCGTGACAATTAAAGTAGACACCAAATGAATTAAAGCATACTTATGGATATAATCAAATTGAAGAAATTGACTAGCAAAAATGTTTTTTCCTCGCATTCCATTAAGGATTTAATTCGGGATAATCAAATAGTGTATTAAAGATACCATATTTTTAGAATTCATGATATATTGTTGTTTATGTTTATGATAAGATAATGTGTGATTTTTAATCATCTATGTTTAGGATAGCTTTCAATGGTCCATGGTCTGTTATCACAATGACAGTTCAAGAATATAAAAGTATCTATGCACATACATCGTACAGAAACATCGTAGAGAAACATAAAATACAAAATTAAAATATATTTTTTAAATGATGTTTCAGTTTACTTTTGGATTCAAAGGTTAGACTGTTTTTTCCATGTGAATCTGAAACATTAATTCAAAAAGTAGCACAAAATCTTGCCTACGTAGTACAATGTATGTATGTATGTATGTATGCATGTGTTTGTGTGTATGCAAGCTTCTGTAGACATCATTTAAGCACTGATATGCTACTTCGAAGTTCATCAACTTGTACAAATACATTACAAAATATAGAAAAACAAGGTTTTACCAGTTCTAGTGGGCATAGATGAAGATGTTTGCATGGCCCTTGTTGCCGACAATGCACTAGGCAATAGTGGACCAACAACCGAAGGAGGAGTCTGCACATCATAATGAGCTAAGGAAATACAATATTTTTAGCAAAGACATTTGCAATGGATAAAGATCAAATTGGATACTAGCTAGAAATGTCCACAAAAAAAAAGTAAGTGTTATAATGTTTATGAAAACAAAGTGCTACTTACACGAAGGTTGTGCGCAACGACCATCACCATGTTCACCATATGATGTCACAAATGGCACAAATATCTATACAAGTACACATAAAATTAGAGATCAAGATCCATAAGATAGTATAAAATATTCATATCTATTGAACTTCTATTATTGCTTTAGTCGAATTACTGCTTACCTGCAAAGATTGGATTCTACGGCCCAATTCCATTCTCAGTGCCTCTTTCTCCTCACTTTTGTCACCCTCGATGATAATGTTAACAAGTTCATCAGTGTATCTTTGCTTGATTTGCTGGGTGATGAACACAGGGTCAGTACTAAGGGCGATGTTATGTAGATATGAAGCTCATATTTCATATCGCATTTGATCAGCAGTCATTCTAGCTTTTTCCTATCATTTGTGACATTAAATATCAGTAAAATTTCATCAAAAAAACTCCAAAGCCATAAAGAAAAGAACATAATAATATGACATTTGTTTCTATATTAACATTTAAATTTACAATATTTAATGTTTACCTCTACTAAAGGTGTCTGAGATGGTGCATCCATATCGCCCTGTGAAAAAAATTAGTAACTCTTAGAAATCAACAACGAAATTAAAGTAATAGACTTACCAAAAAAAATATTAATAATAAAGTAGATTGTATATGTAAATCATTTGTCTTAAGTTATAAATTGAGTGTAACTAATGTGTATATCTAAAAAAAAATTGACATGTTCTACTTAATTTTTATATGTGCACATATGGTTTACAAAGAAAAGTTTGGTCGTACAAAACCCCATCATAGTTGACATTGATCCTAGCTGGACATTTCATTGATCATCATGATCTTCATCCATGTCATCATCATCACCATCTTCATCACCATCATCATCATCTTCATCACCATCATCATCATCACCATCATCGCCATGATCATGATCGTCATCAACATCATCATCATCATTATCACCATTATCGTCAGCATGACCAAAATCATCACCATCTTCTTCATCTTCACCACTGGGTAACTATTGTTCCTGATAATCATTTACTTCCTCTTCTACTTCTTCAATTTCTTCTTCTTCGATCACATTATACTTTACCGGCCTTCCTCTTAGGTCATGTCTAACAACAAATGACCAACCTGGTTTCTGTGGAACACCAAAATAAAACACTTGCTCGCACTGGCTTGGAAGAACATAGGGCTCATCTTCGATTGGCTCAAATGACCTTGTATTAATCATAGTAAATCCACTATCATGTTCAATAACAGTCCTATCAGGATCATTTCGATTCAGTCGTAACCTGAACCATTTGACGACAAATAGAACTATTTTGAATGAATTAAAGTCACACTCAAGTATATCATCCAAAATGCCATAGTATTAATTTTCAGATCATTGAGGATGTATGTCAGTTCTAGATGAAATATTGGTGACCGCGAAGACAGCACTTATCCCAGAATCACACGTTTTCTTCGTTTCATCTGACTTTTTGGTGCGGAATTTATAGCCATGGTAGTACATAGCTTTGTGGTGTTTGACCTGCAATTATTCAAACATGTCAAGAATATTTGCATCGATCTGTGAGTTGATATTAAACTTATGTGTAATGATTACTAATCTTATGCATACCTTTGTATCTCTTAAGCCATATATTAGATCAAGTACCATTTCTGTAACATTGGGATCTCCATTACGATGAGCTTCTTTAACCAATGATACAACACCATCCCATGTTAATGAGCGACCATTTTATTGAGACTGCTCAATCCATACCGTCATCCAATCAAGATTGTTTGCAATATACAAGTGCAGTGCATCCCACTCACGACCAACTATAAGGAAGACAATTACACTAGTTAGAAACAACTTATATATATTGATAATGAATAATAATTATTAAAATACAAAAAAAAAAACTTATAATTACGTGTCACCCTCCTCAATCTACCTTTCCCCCTCAGGTACTCCCCTTCGAATTTGTCATTAGAGTTGGGATCCCAAATGCGATCTACATGGATATCTATTGCAAACTTTGGAAGATATTCAGTAATGTACACCATGGCCTGGTATATCATATATCCCTCTATCATAGAACCCTCAGGACGTGCTCTTTGTCGAACCAAGCCCTTCATAAATTTCAAGTGCCTCTCAACCATCCACATTGATCTAGCTTGTATAGGTCCACACAATTCAATCTCCTCAACTTGATGTATGAGGTAGTGTTCTTGAGCATTGAAAAAGGTTGGAGGTAAACAATTTTGCATTTCACACATAAGCTGTGGAATTTTTTTCTTCCAGTATTTTATGTCTTTTTTGTCAATTTCTTTAGACGATAACCACCTAAAAGAGATTCAACACACAAAACCACATAAACGAGATTTCAAATAAAATTATACAATAGATTTAAGAGACATCTACAAATCTAAGAAAAGACACTTCTAACCTCGTGTATTTTCCAAGATCATATATAACTTATTTAATATTGTTGTCAAACTGTTGTGGAAGGGATAGAGGTAGGACGAACTGCAATCATTAAAAATGATCATTTCAATATATTATTAAATAATGCAATAGGTAGTACATTCAATCTTACAAATATATTGTAAATGGAGAACATGACTTACCTTGAGGAAGGTATGCCAATCATGTGTTTTCAACCCAGGCCCAAAATCACCTTTCTTTGATAGAAGAGTGCTTATATTTGCAGCAAACCCTGTTGGAAATTTTGTTTTTTTTTATGACTTCTTTTAATGCATCACTCTGTTGCTTCGTTAATAACCAAGGAAGGGCGTTTGTATTTATGCAGTCTCCATTGCTATTTGATTCAATGGAAGCTTTTAGTGCATGATTGGATTCATGAATGTCGGTACAAATTTTGGCAATTTGTTCTCTGTCACGCCTTCCATCCAACATTTTCTAGTGTCTCTATTACATTCTTTCCAATATGCATAGTATCAAACAAATGCGCAATTGGGAGATCCTTGTAGTACGGTAACCTACTAAATTGAGTAGGATAACTTTTCATTCCTCTAGGAAGTTGGTCATTGATGCCTTGAAGACCTTCACAAGCATCAATTACAACATTAGTAACTATAAGACAATATCAAAATACAAATTTTAAACTTCGAACGACAAATTGGATATTACCTCGACAATTTAGTCGATCATATTCCAACTTCCATAAATGAGGTGTCATTCTTCGTGGCCTTGATGATGTCTCTTCTTTCCCATTGAAAAGATGTTTTTTGGCAATTCGATACCTATGATTACTGTGGAGAAAGTGTCTAAATTCATCAAACACCTGCTTTCTTAAAGTTCTCGAATGACGAGATTTCATCTTCGGACCACAAACTGGACATGCGAATTTTCCCTTTGTCTGAAGACCTACAAGATCATGTAGAAGTGGATCATGTACAATTATCATGCGCAACTTAAACATTTGATAGTAATGTGTAAGCATTATAACAAACCAAAAATATGTGATATTAACAATATAACATACCACAAAAATGAGTTAACCTAGGGGCATCATGTATTGTCCATACAAGCATTGCATGGAATTGAAATTGTCGATGTCCTATCGGTCTAGAGATGTCATACATAGTGATGCCATTCCATAATTTCAACAACTCGTCAATCAGGGGCTCAATATACACATTCATATCTTTCACTTGGTATTTACCTAGCAATTGAATGAACATAAACATTACATTATTATTATGACCATTTTCATGCGCTATTTATAAATTAATTTAGATAACTATAAAATGATAAAAATACCTGGCACAATCATTGACAACATTATGTGCTCCCTCTTTATGGACATCCAAGGAGGAATGTTATTATTAATAACAAAAATAGGCCACACTGAGTAAACAGATCTCATATCTCCATATGGATTGACACCGTTCGCTGCCAATGAAAGCTTCAAATTACGAGGTTCTTCTTTAAAGTGTGACCATGTTTCTTCTATCTCTTTAAATGCAAAACCATCGGTAGGAATTCGCATAATGTCATCCTGACTTCTATTGCGTGCATGGTAATCCATAAATTGTGCCAAGGTAGCACACCTGAATAACCGTTGAAGACGTGGAATAATGGGAATGTACCGAAGAACCTTGTGAGGCACTTTTTTTGTTATTTGATCTGACCGATATCTACTACTATGACAATCAGGGCATTCTACTGCAAATTCATATTGATTATGATATAGAATGTGATAATTGGGACATGCATGTATTGTTTGATACTTCATTCCAATCTGATCCATAATGTTACATAATTCTCGGTATGAACGAGGCAAAATGTTTGATGGTGGTAACAAAAACTCACTAATCAACCTACAACAACAAATATGCATTGTTAATATAATGAATAGTAATTGTATGCTAACATTGACAATGACAAAAATGACATACCTTAGCATACGTGACATTGCTACATTAGATATACCATTCATAACCTTTAAGTTCACCAACAACACTATAGCCGAGAGTAGAGTTGTTTGGCAGCCTTCGTATAAGGGCTCGTGTGCCTTCTCAAGAAAAGGTATATCAAGACCATCTTTATCATCATTATTAGATTCGCTAGTACCATCATTGTGAGCCTCTTCATCACCTGCCCCAATACCATCTTCTTCAATCATGTCCTCTGGCACATTATCATCTTCTTCCATGAGAGTGTTATCCTCAACTTGGATATTCACACCTCCATCTTCCTCCAGTAGGAAATCCACATTCAGTAATGGATGAAAATCGTGGCCCCCTTCAACATGACCATGTTGCCTACAATGACTCTGGACTGTTGTGATTAGAATTCTTCGAGTCTTTAAGCCTTTACACTTCTTGCAAGGACAATAACATTTATTAGGTTTTCCTCAGAACTGAGCCCACAATGCAGCCATTGTCTCATTTTGTTCAGCATTCATATTGTTAGGCGTGGTCTTTCTTCACAGGAAAATACATCTACAAATAAATTGGACATCATGTGATTAATGTTTATATCTGCACATACGATTTTTCTTGATTAATGTTTTCAAATGTAACTAAACTGATCCTATAATTTCTAGAAGGCGTAGATGTTTGCAAAATGTGCAGTACCACCCTTCTACCAAAAAAACACACCTAGTATAGAATAATGGATAAGATCAAGACAATAATAATACTGGTCCTTCTATTGATACGCCTTTTGAAGGTTGAATAAGGTCATAATTTTGCTAACCCACTCTGTTTTATTTGCTATACTTTCTGCTTTTAGCACAATTGCACTATGTGCTGGAATAGAAAGCCATGAAACAAATATCAGCAACCATTTGAGCATAGAAGGTGCCAATTTAATATACAAATATGTGCACTTGCAGTTTGAAACTTGAACCCCAAAAAGACACACACCTTTTAGTACTATTCTGTATGAAACCTTGTTGTTGATTTTGAATGTAAGACTTATAGCTACAGCATCAGAACCATTTGCCTTTTTTGAGTTTTTAGAACTTGATTTAGCTAGAGCTGGAGAATCAAAAGTACCATCATTAATTCATTTATTCAAAGACATTAATTCATTAAAAAGTTTTGTGGTGCTTGCTAGATAATGAAGAAAACCAAATACTCCATATAAAATTACACAATGGATAAACAGACAGAAACAGTCAATCTCATTTTTTCATTACTTGATTTAGAAGTTTAAAGGTTCCAATTACAAAATAATTTTTGTATCCTTCGGGGAACTTTTGAAAAAGACCAAAAGCCTTTACAATCACAAGAGATCAACTTATAGTATACTTAAATGTTAGTAAAGATCTGCATTGTAAAGTTTCCTAGAAGTGACTGGCGCACATTACAATTACTATGCCACTTAGGCACCACGATATTGCCACATAGGCACTACGATAAACTTAACCATTTCTATTACTATGCCACTAGCGTAAGAGTCCTACACCTTATCAGTCAAATGCTACAACTCTTGTCATCTTGGTGTGACCCTTGACTAGAGGTGTATCCAACATCTTAGGATTGTCCTACAGTTGAACTAGTGTACCTAGGAAAAGGATTTCAGAACTATGAAGTTAACCTCTCATCCTATCCCACTTGATCTTAAGTCATGTTCGATCATGGGGTTACTAAGGAATAAGATTCCCTCCTTTGGTATTCGAATCCTAGAGATACATGAATTTAACTTCTAATTACAACTGTTGAAGAACATCATCTCATAAATTATAATGATTCTTGTCCATGGATTAGTTTGGTAAGTGTAATTGTAATTTAAAACTTGGCTCCAATGGATCAAATGTCGCTATACTTGGAATTGCCCCACATTTTGTCCATTTGTAAGTTTGATCTGATAATTTAGAATTCATAAAATAGTTGAAAGTGTTATAATTTTCTAAATAGAAGAAATATCTTCTACCATCATGCTACATGCTAGAAGGGAGAGAGAACATACAAAATCTAGTTGTGTTACTGGTAGAGTCCTTTGACTGTTAAAGTATCACTTTCATATGCTTTGACTTTTGAGACACAAAAATTCAAAGCTCATTGTTAAGATAGTTTCATATTATAGCAGATGATTTTTTTTCCATTTACATATTTTATTTTCACATTAAATTCAGTCTCTTTGGTTTTGTCCATCCTATTGTCAACTGATGCAATGGTTTCTTCTTCTAGAGTATTTAGTCAGTTTTCTTATTTAAAAACTATGGTGATTAGCACTACCATTTTTTATTAACAAAAAGGATATACAACATACTAGTAAATGATGTCATTACAATTTTCTCAAGGTTTATTATTTCTAGGTTGTGTATGTTACTATCTAGGCTCAAAAGTTTAGTCTTTTTGAAGATTATCTTATAGGAAGAATTATTAATGTTTATATTTCAAGAAGAATGTAAAGTAAAAATGTAGACATGAATACCTTCTTGGGCATGCTATAACTATAGAAGATTCAAGATCACATATGGAAAGTTTTAAAGTAGAATAAAGAATTGATAGTCTCTAGGGAGCTACAGCTAAGAGGTTAGGAATTTTGTACATTCTAACTATATATGTTAAGGAATCTTAATGGAAAGATCAAATTAAAGTAAGATTTTAGAGATATTGGCTACAATTAACATGCCAAAACCTTTGAGAGTTATATGAGGCATAGGCGACTTGTAGATGGAAATGTATGCTAGAAAACTTGGTGCAGTTCTTTATTACTTGAGAGGGGATCTCAGTGATAACAATCAGTCACTACCTATGCAGTATTCTACATTAATGCAAACCTGCACCAAACACCAGCAAAAGGAAGGAAACAGAGCTAAATTTGCATAGTCTACTCACAGCACCCACCTGTAGACACTTGGACCATTCTTGGCTCAATTTGTAAATCTCATTAAGAATGGTTCCAATTTTTGCCATCACTAGATAACAAAGAGGGATGTCAGAGTCATTGCTAGTTTTTTCACCATTCTTTATGCTGAAACAAAGATTTAGAAATGCTTGTAATAAAATCTATCGGATCGCACATGTAAAATTCAAAATAATATACATCCACTATTCATGTCACGTCATCCCCAAAATAAATGAAGATGCATAAAATAAATGCAACAATACTAATAAAAAGAGGATGGGGATAAACTAAACGTAGAAAAATGCTTCTAAATTGTCTAAAAGGCTCACTTAGATATAAACAGCGGGGAAAGACTTCTTTTGAAGGCATGGAAGACTAGATAATCATAAGATAACCATAGTAAATTCTGGCCTAAGATATAAGACAGTTCTGATATGCATAAAGGGAGCATAGGAATTAAGGAAGGATTGATGGAAGAAGGGAGGGGAAGATAGTAAGGAAGTACCTTCATTTGGTCAACAATGATGAAGAGTTTGACCTTATTTGAAGGGTGGTAATTGTGAAAGGTTGTGACCAATGCAAGGGGCACATGTGGTGAATAGAAGTGACTCTTACATTGTAAGATATAAAGAAGAGGTTTTGTTTGAGGAGGGCATCCAAGGGAGATAAAGTTGGGGAATAACATATTAATTTAAAGTGGTGATTCAATTTTTATGACAGGTGTTGAACCTTCCATGAATAATATATAAAAGAAGAAAAATTTTTATGATCATTTACCATTCATCACTTCCAAATACATTAAATCAACACACAATCATCACTCCTCAATTTATGAATTACAACATTCATTTAGTCATCATTCACTAACTATCAAATTGTCAAATCAAAGGAAATCATTCTATCATTCATCAAACATCAGTTGGGAATAAAACAGACTTGCAATCAATTCTTCAATTAATTCAATCTATGTGCCTGCTTTATGTAGCTTATCTTGCAAAGCCCGTTCATAAAAGGAGTGTAAGCAATAACATCAGGTGGAATTTCTTTCATGTCCATTTTTTCCCACAGTTTAAAAGCTTGTTCTACATTACCATTCTTGAGATGTTCATCAATCAATACACTGTGTACAGTTTTGTCACGAATCAAACCTTCTCCAAACATTTCCCTCAAAAGCAAATGTGCCTCCTGTATATTACCTTCCTTGCATAACCCAATTGTAAGAGTAGTATAAGTAATCACATGAGGCAAAATACCACTCTTTACCATATTATCAAATAGTTTGAATGCAACACTTGTGCAGGAAACCCTGCAGTGTCCAACAATAATGATATTATAAGTAAAGTTTTTTGGAGCCAGACCATTTAGAATTAGTTGGTTTAAGAGTCTGACTGCTTCTTCTAGCCTGCCAGCTCTACAATGACCTGAAATGAGCTGTAAGTGCACATATTAGGAGGTATGTTCCTTTCAAGTATGTAATGTAATATTTGATTGCCTAGCTTTTCTCTGCCAAACTTGAAATAACAAGCAATGAGAGTGTTGATCCCTAGAGCAACCTAGCTAATGTTGACAGAGAAATGTGCTTGGACATTGCAGGAGTGGATTGAACTTCAAGAAATTAATTTGGATTGTGTTAAGTATTTAAGGAAGATGAGAATTCTATGATAGTTGAGCAGCTATATGTGCTGATGAAGATTTCTCTATTTTTTATCAGAGTGTTGAGCATTAACATTGATGTAGCCCTACTCTCTCGATAGAGAAATCAATTAACCAAGATAAAAAGGAGATTGGTGTTAGGATTTCCTTATTTGCTTGCCTAAATGTTTGTCTTAGGCTTCCTTTGGCCCTTACGGCTAAGAAATTTTGTGCTAGCAAATCAACTTCTGAGCATCATACCTGTCAGGACGATATGCTATATTGCAGCTTGTGTAATGTGGAGGTATGTTTTAGATATGTAAAACTTTTCTAAATTGAATTTTTTTATCAAAATCTATAATTAGTGTGGATATTAAATTATTATCACCTAACATACCAATACTAATCTTCTTTAGTTTCAATATATTTTGGTTAAATAATCTGTCGTTGCCTATGCAAGTGAAGGAGAAATGGATCCCAACTCCATCTATTTACAATCAAGTCATATTTTCTAGCTAAAAAATCCTTGTAGAACATTTTTGATGGATGCAAACACTTTTGATCAACAAGGTTTAATAATAAAGCATATGACAAGATTGCATATTAATTTAATGTGAGCATATATATACACAACCATATCACTAAAGAATCCCACTATCTATGCCCTGAATGACATGATGCAAATCCTTTCACTATATGCCAAATATAAAAAATATATCAAGAGACTGCACTCTACGCTTTAGATCTAAAGAATTTTGTTGCTTGCTTCAAAATTATAGTGGTCAATTACTTGGAAATAATGGTACAATTGAACAACCACCACTAGAAATTATGTTCGAAATAACACAACTTAGAAGGAAAATACCATCAAATCGCCTTTTGTTCAAAATACCATCAAGTTAAAGCCTTTTGCCGCATACTCCTGCAAATCCCAGTGGTAGGCCCGTACCGGCCTAAAGAAACAATAGGCCGCTAGAGCAGTTGTTTATCTTCCACCAGCCCAGGAAGTTGTTTACCTTGAATCCACGGCGGAATAGCAGAGACAGTTGATCGGGTGGACCGGGAAGTGGTGTGCACGAGTCTTCTGGGTGCAATACAATAAGATTAGGGCGGCAAACATAACGTATTTCAAGTTTTCGTTAAAGATGAACTAGGAAGTTGTTTACCTTGAATCCGCGACAGAATAGCAGAGACAGTTGATCGGGTGGACCGAGAAGTGGTGTGCACAAGTCTTCTGGGCGCAATACAATAAGATTAGGGCGAAAAACATAACGTATTTCAAGTTTTCATTAAAGATGAACCCGTGTTGGTTGAAATTTCGACCAACACTTGTGTTGGTCAAAATTTTGACCAACACGGGTTCATCTTTAACCAAAACTCATCACAATTCGACCAAATTGACCCCAAATTTTCAAATGGTCAAAAGTTTTGGTCAAAATTTTGAGTCAAATGTACTAGTGGATCTACTCTTCTTCCTATTTTTCTCATAGTCTTGAGCACCATCTTCTGATCCACAGACCCAACAACTATTATCTTGTGCATGCTCATCTCCATGTCCACAGTTTGCACACCTACAGAGTGTTATGACAGAATTATCAGCTAAAGTTTGAATGATTTAACATATCTTATTTAATACCCTCCTTCCTTAGTTTCTCCATATTGATATTTTCTTTGGCAACAGTTCAAACAACAACAATTTTCATTCCACACATTGTAGCACTTGCAGGATTCATTCCATGAGTTGAGACAGTAATGATAGAAGTTTTGATGCCCATCTCCCCTTGCTTAACGATAAGCATATAACCTTTACAATATAAAGGAATGGAGCATCCTCAACATTAACAGTGCCCAATTTCTTTAATCCACTAATAAATGTTCACGCCAAACCATGTACACATTCTACATTTTTTTTCAATCCTTCCAGACCATGATAGATTGCATACATAGAAGATATATTGTAATTAATGCCTATATCATGTAGATATTTCTAGTGGCATTATCTTGCCTAATGTGTTGCTCCCTTGTCTACATTTCCATCCTTAGCACAGGATTCCTATGGGAATCCACATTAACTCCAATAATCCTCCCAGACATCATTCATTTTTACTCTTAAGATGTAACCAAGCAATATAAATGAGGGGACCCCATAGTCCAGGGGGACACCAAATCTTTGAGAAGACCCAAAGATGATATCCACCCCAAATTGTTTTGTGCTGGTCTCATTTTTAGCTTGTCGCATGTTTCCCTAGTAAGACTCTGTGTTGCCTCCCATTATGACTCTAGTGCCCATCGGATAATGCATTAGTTTTTGGGAGATCTTGGGTTCATTCTTTACTTCCTTTGCAGTCCTTGACCCCAGTTAGAATTAGTTGTGCAATTGTTTCACCATACTAAGTATTGGTTCTATCTTATATCTCCTCTTAAACTATTGTAAAAGACTTAGCGGAACAGTAGTTGAAGTCATCGTATAGTGATCCATTATGTACAATGTGAGTCATATGGGTACAAAGTGGAGAGTTTCACCACTCTGTACATTTATGGGTGTCTCATACACTATGAAGTGGCAAGCACGTGCAGGTTGAGGTGAGTCCTACGAGGCATTTTTGTATACTATGAAGTAGTCATACAAGAAATATCACCCACCAGTACATCACATATTGCATTGGACTACCAAGTTCAATTATTCTTATGTGCACAATACATCAAGCAAATTTAAAAAGAAAAAGACCCTTCACCCTTTTTTCTAGTAAAAAACTGGCATAATTGTTCATGATTTTCTTGATATTGGATTTGTCTAAAAATGAAAAATACTTCTTGGGCTTTGAGGTCAGGCTGAAGTTTTATGTAGTTTCAAACAAACAAAAGTCTCTCAAAAGAAGAAATCCCAGTTCGTGGCCAAGGAAGAAATTAGAGGATGGAACCTGGTTTCATGCGCATGGATTTTATTCATAGCCATGGACTCGCAGATCTACAACAGAGTAAGTTCTCCCTAACTGTGCTTTCTTAATCATCATTGAGATTTTGAGTAGAAGATTTTGACAAGGAAAAAGTGGATCCAAGGTACAGAACTGTATATTCATTGTGTATTAAGCAGCTTCAGACAATGAGTAACCTTCAGTTCCTTAGCTGTGGGAGAATGCATACAAAATGGGGAGCTCGAATGCTTCAAATTAATATGATATGCTTCAAACAAACTTTGAAAAATATAATGTTACATTCTTCCTTACTGAAATTTAAAGGCATCTATTGGTTCATTGGAAGAAATAGAAGTTTCAAGCTTAAAAAAGGATAAACTAGGGCACGCCCACGGCTTCCACTGTTACAGCAAGTCATTCTTCCTAAATACTCCACCAATCGATCTTAGCTCAGAAAGAAAATGGATGAATGAAGACAAGAGAAACTTACAAAGAGGACCAATCGATCTTAGCGTTTCACAGTGAGGACCGATCTTTGGCGTTCAAAGGGCGAAAACCATTTTTGCAAGAAGCTCCTGTGTGCGGGCAATTTCATGACAATGAAATGCGAAAGCCCTTTTTGAGTTTTGCATTATAAGCCTGTGTTGGTCGAAATTTCGACCAACACGGGAATGGATTTTTAAAAAAAGATGTTTTCCTTTCAGATTTTGACTAATGTAAAACATTTTAATGGATGGTCAAAATTCTTGGTTGAAAAATAGGGTCAAATGTACATGTGATGACTAATGTGACTCAAAGATCTCCTTGGCCTTCATGCACCCTTAATACCTACCATTAAACACATTTTTCAATAGCCCATGCCAAGTCAACAACACTATTTTTGAGAAGCAGTTTCGTAAGATCCATCGATAGTTTCATATCCAAGGCTTTATGGTTGCATAGGTAGTTTTAAGCTTTCTTTGCAGTGGTTTTTTTTTTTTTTAATGGTCTAATTCCATGCAGGCTACTTTTGACATGTTGGAATTGTTTATCCAACACATGCATTTTTTTAAAACCCGTGGCATTTCATTAGCTACCAAATTTTTTCTTCTGGCACTGACCCTTTTCTCGACATGTATTTTCAGCAATCAAATATTCTTTTTTCAATAGGGGTCATTTTTGTAGGATTTGAGCAAATACGCCAATCAAATCCATGAAGCCCAAGAAAACCTGAATGCAGAAAACCTGTCACGGAGAAGAAAAAGACAAGAAGAGGCAAGGGTTTGATCTAAAAATTGAAAAAGTGTATTTAGATGAAGAAAAATATTATTCAACTGATTCAATAATTTACAATCAATCCTTATAAAGGAGATCAAAACCCGAAAAGGATAACCTAAAGCCTTAAAAAGCTAAGTTGCACATTATAATTAATTAAATATTAATTATATGCACCTACAAGATAGCTAAAGAAAACTAGAGTAATTAATAAGTGAAAACAACTAATTACTCTAACACCCCCCCTTAAGTGAAATTCAGGAGATAAGCTAACCTAGCACAGCTATGAAAGCGGAAAAATGGGTCCTAGCAACAAGGCCTTATCAGGTACCCAATACAAGGAAATCTCTGTAAACCGAAGAAATAGAGAAAACCACATGGAAAAAACCCTACTCCAAAAAGAGATAGCAGAGAATGTTCTAGAAGATAAGAACAAAGAGAGATCATGAAGAGAACATTGAAGCATGAAGAAGCCACAAAACTTTGTAAAAAAGAAACTGTTGATCTGTAGAACCTCCACAGAAATAGAAGGCATGAACTGAGCATGTCTATATGGTAGATGATCCATCTCATCGAAATGCATAGGTGGCTAACCACTACAATCGCCTAGTATATAGGATTAGGTACTAAATACATAGCTCACACTAATGAACCATCAAACCAAGGAAGCATTAGAACAATAGAATAACCCCCCCCCCCTTAATACGGATGGGGAAGGTGAAAGGAAACTAAAAAGGTGGGCCAAAAATCCCCTACAACACAGGAACCAAACACATCGAGAGTAAGGTATAAACACCTATAAAGGCACCTGTCACTAACACTGCATGAGGCAAAAGAGGAAGAGGCAACAAAATCGGCAAACAACTATCCCCCCCATGGAACTTTATAAAATAGTGCGAGTACAACAAATCACAATGATGAAAACAATCCCAAAATGCAAGAGTGGTACTTTATCTTAGTGTGTTTGAAAAAATATGCTTACAAATGATATCAACAATGATCAGAAAAGATATAAGATTGGTACAATAGAAAATACAAGCCAAAATAAAGCATCAGAAGCAACAAAATTGATCTTTGAACCTGAAACAACCAAGATATCAACAAAATGTAAAACTGCAGAAGATTAAATAGAATGTGCCTAGAGTAGAATCTAGAACAACAACTAGCATCACTGAAAAAAGCACAAAAATAGCTTTCTAATGATATAAAGAAGTCCCAAATTAGAGATCAGATGCTCAAGATACGCCTCCCGGAGTGCAAAATAGAACATCCAACTTTGATTACCAAAATAGACAAACAAACTGCATCAAAATTCAAAAACACCTACACAAATATCTCTATCTCATAGCCATCTTTCTGGCACATTTTTTGGATTGAAAAAATACGTCTGTATGCTCAAGTTAGGAAGAAAAAATCAATAGGGCCTCTAAAAGATGCAAAAAAATATTATTTTTTAATAAAAATAATTAAAAAATTAAAAAAACAATTGCCGCCGCACAACTGGTAGAGCAGCGACCGAGGTGGTGGGTAGGTGGATGGTTGTTGTAGGCAGAGCTACGATGAGGTCGTGGCGAGAGCCACTAGCAGGCCGCCAGCGGTAATTACTAGCGATGGTTGCCAGTGGTGACCACTAACAGTTTCGCTGCAGCGTGCTAATCGCGACAGGCAAAAAATTGCTCTTTTTTTTTTGTTGTTGCAATTTTTGTTGGATTTTGTACCTCGAATTGTGTGTAGAGCTCATATAGCCCTGCCGACAAAATTTTTTTGCCTCCCAAATCAACATTGTCCAAATCAGACAAATTTTATATGGAAATGGGGGTTATGATGCCTTCTGAATCCATTCATGAGATCTGTTTAGCCTCAAACAACTCTAAAAATTGGTGACCCCCTATTTTCTCAGAAAAACTCAAAAAAAACCAAATCTGATCTGCCAAACCCTTGTTCTCCCTTTTTCTCAAAATATCGAACAAGCTATAATAGATCTGGCCCTAATACAATGTAGCATTTGAGAAAATATGCCAATCAAATCCATGAAGCCAAAGAAAACTTGCATGCAGAAAACATGTCATGGAGAAGAAAAAGACAAGAAGAGGCAAGGGTTTGATTTGAAAACTGAAAAAGTGTATTCAGACGGAGAAAAATATTATTCAATGGATTCAATAATTTACAAAGAGATCAATCCTTATAAAGGAGATCGAAACCCAAAAAGGGTAACCTAAAGCCTAAAAAAGCTAGGTTGCACATTATAATTAATAAAATATTAATTATATGCACCTACGAGATAGCTTAAGAAAACTAGTGTAATAGGCAACTTATTTAATTAAATCAGAGTGATTCAATTAATAAGTGAAAATAACTAATTACTTTAACAATTTTCTTGCATTTTTTTGCCTTGATGGCTATTTGACTGTCAAATTTGGGCTCATCACTTGTTGATATCAATGCCATGTCAACATTGCATCATCAACTTGTTTGCCCTTCAAACTCTGTTTGGACCTATCTTCATATGTTTGCTCATATCTTGAGCATACAAACTCCATTTTCTTAAAACAACATATCACCAAAAATATGGTTTTGAGCTTGTTCCAGTGGTATAGGTGATTTTCAATTTTAATGTTTTTTATGGCTTTTTCTTCTGTCAAAGTCAGGGGTACAATGTTGCCTGGGAGACATATCTTGAGCCTACAATCTCTGATCTGGGAATTATTTATATCGTTAGAAAGGTCTTTTTGAGATCTTTTTAGTGATGCTAGTTTTTTTTTCTAGATTCTTCTCTAAGCACGTTCTATTTAGTCTTTTGCATTTTTGCATTTTGGTGGATATCTTGGTTGTTTTAGGTCTGGGGATGGATTCTATTGCTTCAAATGATTCATCATGACTTGTACTATCTATTGTATTAGTCTTATGTCTCTTTTGGTCTATTAGACATCATTTGTATGCATTATTGCAAACACATTGAGATAAAGTGCCATATTCCATCTATATTTTTGTCTCGGTAGTTTTGCCTTATTTTGCCTTCTGATTTGAGTAGTTTCATCTAAGGACACTCATACAAATTATTATATTATTAGGATTCACCATATCTTGTGCCTTATTGTATATACACTATTATGATTAAAGTGCCATGGGGGATTGATGTTTTTCCTTTGTTTGTCATCTTCCTTTGTCTAGTGAGTTTTCCTTCTGTGAAATTAACCATGTGATGTGTCTAAGATTGATCACCTCAGCACACACATATGTATTCTTTTATTCATCTTGATCATAGTTCCTTGATATGTAGTTCTATCAGCCCACTTTTCTAGTTGCATGTCACCTCACCCTTGTCTGGATTATGGGGGTTCTTCTATTTTTTTCTCATGCTTCCTTGATTTGATGGAGTGATCTATGTATTCAGTATTTGTTCCTATGTACTAGGTGGATGCAGTGTTTGGGTACCTATGCATTTCAGTGAGATAGATCATTTACCATATAGAAACTCTTCTTTTCTTTCCTACTTTGGTTACAACCTTTCATGTCAAATGATTAGCTCTTTAGGCTTTGGTGTTTCATTCCATTTTTATCTTCGAGCTCAATTATTTTCCATTGTGTGCCTCCTTATTCGATGTAGATTACAATCTTCTCTACCTAGTCAAGTTTTATTTCGGTGGAGGTTCTTTAGATTAGTAGTTACTTTTGATAAAGCTTTACAACTTCTACATGCTTCAGTGGTATCCTTCATGGTCATCTTTGGTTCCTATCTTCTAGAAATTTCCCTTGTTTAGAGGCTTCTTTAGTCACTCACTAGTTTCTTTCAACATGATTTTCCATCTCTTTTTGTCGAGACCCAATTCTTCTCTCATCAGGCCTTGTTATCGAGACCCAATTCTTCTTTCAATAGTAGTTTCTAGGTTTTTAGTTACTACCAAAGTTTATCTTAAGGGGGCATGTTAGGGTAATTAGATATTTCCTAATTAACTCTAGTTTTCTTAAGATAAACTTTAGGCATCTAATAATTAATTCTTTTACTAATTATTATGATGCAACCTAGGTTAGACCTTTTAAGGGTTTCGATCTCCTTTACAAGGATGATCTCTCTTTGTAATAATTAATTGATTCAGTTTTGATAATAATAATCTCTTTTTTGCCCATCAAGAATGTCTTATCTATGGATCTAAGAATTCTAGCCTCCATAGCTTTTTGGTTCTCTCTTTCTCTGATAGGTGTTTTCATGTAGGTGATTCTTGGGAGTTGTAAGGTTAAACTTTCATCAACTTCAACAATGAGGAGATAAAGAAGGAACCTTAGGGTTACAATAAATTTGTATGTATTTATGATAATGCACTTGCTACTATACCTGAGCACCAAATAAAGTCATTACAGTGGAACATCAAGAAATAAAAATAAGTTATCAAGCATTAGTCCACATTACCTGAACCATAGAGAAAAATAACCCAAGTAGAATGCTAAGCCCCAGTCGAGTGAAGATAATGTTGGAGATCATAGAGTTGAACCAATACTAGCAAAGTATATCAGAAGGAATCATTCACAATATCAAATAATTGAAGACAAGAGTACTAGAATCATGACAAGAAGTAAGGTAAATGATTGCATATGTCTGATTGTTGAATTTGAGTTGAGAATTGTGAAAGTTTAACTTGATAATGTGTTAGAATATATAGTCTACCAATATAAGTGAGAGGGAGGGGGTGAATCAATTATCCAACTAATATCACAATTATCAACCTTATTAAACTTTAACCATATGAGCAATATAATCAAAAATCACAACAAGATACTCATGCACAATAACACCATATATGTTAACTAGGGAACCCCTTGATCAGAGAGAAAACCCCAGAGCAGATGGTACCCACAAGATGATGTACTAATATAAATATTCTTTGTCAGAGGATGGACCATGTTAGGAGTTTATAACAACATTTAGTACATATCAGTCCTTATTAGGAGACTTTATATCCTTATTAGGAGATTCCAACCCTATTAGGAGTTGTGGAAGAAAGTTGGACCTACTATCTAAACAGATTCAAAGGCAAGATCAATGAAGCCACCATCCAAATGATCTCTATATTATTTCTTGTACAATAATAGAAATGAATTGTACTTCCTCTTTCTCTATCTTTTCAACCAAACTTTTACTTCTTCCAATCTTGTAACCAGATCAAAAAACTCACATCCAATAATCTCTTGAATTTCTTACTTGCATTTAGTAAACACTTTGCTACTTTTCGCACTTTGCACTCAATATAATACTTGATTCGTCGCACTTACAAACAAGGAAAACATCTTTCCTTTATACCCTATCTTCAAAATAATTCCTTGAGTTAGCCTTGAGGATTTCCCAATTAATTATAATAAGATAATTAATTAATTCATAATTATAAGAGCATTTTTGGCTCACAATATATACAAAACTTCACACGTGCGACTTCATGACCTACACACTTTCTAACATTACCATCAAACTATCATTGGTCATTGGCTGACCACACATCACAAGATTATATCATTCTCAAATAATATAATGAAAACATTTAAAATGACTTCTCATGTACTTTGTCTCTATACTGCTCTTTGTAAATTAGGTATAACTTTCGTACATCTTTGACTTACGTGTTGCACATTAAACCTCAGCATCAAGACACTAGAATGAATATGTTTAAGAACATGAATCACTAGAAAATCAAAATATTGTCCATACAACTAAGATCTTTGCCTGCTACTTTGCCAGTCTTTACAAACTTACTGCTATGCTAACATCAATGAAAAACACAATCATGAATTATCTACTCTGGAGGGTGATTCTTTATTAGATTCCTATTAGGGGTTGGAGTTGACATCTCAACTCTAGGTCCAAACCTCTTTGCTCTCCTCGTTTCTCAATAATTTTCACATCATTTTGCAGATCATTGTTAGTCTCAAAGAAAACTTCAACATTTTTTCTAATCATTCTAGAATTATCTTCTTCTTCATTTAAATTGTAATCTAGCATATTTTCCTTAGTTCTAAACCTTTCATCAATCTTTACATTTATGTAGTCAACTATTGTCTTAGTTCTATGATTAAAACATTTGTATGCCTTGTTTTTCAATGGATAACCAAGAAACATACCTTCATCACTTCTTGGATCAAACTTACCAACATCATCATCTCTCTTAATATAATACTTGCTTCCATATATTCTGAAATACTTAACTAGTGGTGAATGACCAAACCATAGTTCATAAGGTGTCTTGCTCAGATACTTTGTTCATAGTGTACATTGTAGTATTGACTGCTTCTCTCCAAAATGTCTTGGATACATCATTCTCAAACAACATTGCTCTTGTTGCCTCTGCTACTGATCTATTTCTTCTTTCTACAATCCCATCGAGTCCAGGTGTTCAAGGTGAAGATACTATCTTTTGATTCCATTCTCTTCTCAAAACATGTTAAACTCTCTAGGGATGAATTTTCCTCCTCTATCTGATCTCATACATTTTATTTTAACACTAGATTCATTTTCAACTCTATTCTTAAATATCTTAAACTTCTCAAAAGCATCAGACCTCTCTTTAAGAAATGTTACCCACATCATTCTAGTGAAATCATCAACAAAAATCATGAAATACCTTTCACTATAGAATCATCTTGTTCTAGAAGGACCACTCGGATCTATGTGAACAATCTCTAGCTTCTCTATGGTAGAGAACTTCTTGCCGAGAAAAAGACACCTTCTTCTGCTTAGCCAAAATATTTTCTTTGCAAACCACGTTAGTAGGCTTTATTATCTTAGGAAAATTACAATATTATCAAAGTTTATATGATAGAATCTCCTATTCTATAACCAACTATTATCTAATTTAGAAACCAAAAATGTTATTTCAATGGGATTCAACTGAAATACACTACCTCTAAACCTAGTTCCAATTCTAATAATCTTACCATCCTTATCCTTGATAGTGATGAATTGCAATTGATACCCTTTGTCCACCAACTATCCAACACTCAACAAATAATATTTTAATCCATCAACAAAATGAACATCGTCAGTGTTAGTTCTTCCATCTATAGTAATGGATTCAATCCTTGTAATATGATAGGTTGCATTGTTACCAACTCTAACAATACCTCCATCACAGTCTTTAAATTTAAAAAAACATATTCATATCACCAATCATGATGTGAACAACCACTATCTATTATCCAATCAAATTTCTTATCAACTTGGGAAACTAGAGCCATTTCTTCTCTAATTTCTCTATCAATATCATCTTCCTTAATAGCTACAAATCTTTGCTCATAATCACTTTCACTTTGACCTCTTTCATCAAATTCCTCTTCTTCATTAGAATACAAACAGTTCCTAGGTATCCTAGGATGGAACTTTCCCTTATACTTTTTCTTTCTTTTAGGATATTTAGATGCATAATGACCAAACTCATTACATGTCCAACATTTAAATATATTCTTACCATCATTTTCTCTTCTCACAAGAACTGTTATACCTTCTTCAATCTTCTTGTCTTAATTAGATCTAGTTCTACTAATACTAGAGAAATCTCCATGTGTACTTGCACTTCTAGACATATTTAAGGCACTAAAAGTTGTCTCCACTTTTGTCAGTTCTTCTGATTGCCTTAGACCTAGTTGTGCTTCTTCTAATATTCCAAGCAACTTTTCCCTAGTAAACTCCTTAGTGCAAGGTATAAGTAGTTGAATCATCTAAGCTACTTGCTTGAATAGTGGTGTCAAAATCTTCAAGACTTTCCACACAACCTCATCTTCTTCCTTCTTTCCACAATATGTCTTGATTCCTATAACAATCTCTAAAATCCTACCAATATAGCTTCTTACAAATTCATCTTCCATTATGTTAGCATCTTAAAATGCACATATCTAATTCTGCAATCGTACTCTTTTTCTTATATGTATCACCTTCAAAAATAGATTCTAATGCTTTCCAAATCTTATGAGACATTTCTAGTGATTTTACCTAACTATATTCATTCTCTAGAAGAGCTAGTAGTAAATATTCTCTAGCTCTCATATTGCACATGAACAAATATCTCTCTGCTTCACTACATTCTTCAAGTTTATCTTCTTTGGCAATTGTCTTTTCACTCTTCATCAAGAGCCAATAACCTGGACCCATATACAACAAATGAGTCTTCATCTTCTCATTACAACTATCATAGTTGGCCCTATCAAATCTAGGACTATCCTTTCTGAAAAGATTCACTATCGATCTCCCAAAGTTGTTAAGATTATCCTTCAAGGACCTGATGCTCTAATACTAATTGTTAGAATATATAGTCCACCAATATAACTGGGGGGTTTGAATTAGTTATCCAATTAATATCACAATTATCAACCTTATTAAACTTTTACAATATGAGCAATATAATCAAAAACCACAACAAGATACTCATGCACAATAACACCAGATATGTTTGTTAGAATATATAGTCCACTAATATAAATGAGAGGGGGGGGGGGGGGGGGTGGGGTTGAGGTGAATCAGTTATCCAACTAATATGATCAATAACAACTTTAATCAATTTTAACCATATGAGTAATGTAAATTGAAACCACAACGAGATACTCATACACAATAAGAAAAGATATGTTAACTAGGGAAACCCTTGATCAGAAGGAAAACCTTGGTGGGGGTGATACCCACAAGATGATGTACTAATATAAATATTCCTTGTTAGAGGATGGACCCTATTAGGAGTCTATTACAACATTTAGTACATATGAGTCCCTGTTAGGAGACTTTGAGTCCTTGTTAAAAGATTCCAAGCCCAATAGGAGTTATGGAAGACAGCTAGAACCACTGCCCAAACAACTTCAAGGGTAAGACCAATGAACCCACTATCCAAATGATCTTTGTATTATTCCTTGTAGAATGATATAAGTGAATTGTACTTCCTCTATCTCTGTCCTCTCAACTAGACTTTTGCTCCTTTAAATCTTGTAACTAGATTTCAAACTATGCATCCAATAATCCCTTAGATCACTTATAGGCATTTAGTAAGCACTCTCCTCCTTTTCACATTTCACACTTCTTACATCAATAGATACACAAATACTCCATTCTCCAATTAAGGAAAACATCTTTCCTTTATACCACATCTTCATAATAATTCCTTGAGTCGACCTTGAGGTTTTTCAAATTAATTAAAATAAGATAATTAATTATTTACAATTACAATATCAATGTCAACTCATTGTCTATACAAAACTTCACACGTGCAATACTAAGGCTTGCACACTCTCTGATGTCATCACCTGACTGGGCATCTCTTCATTTTGTCTTAGATGAAAGATAGCAAATAAATATCAAGAACTTATTTCCCAATACTCTATAACTAAAGTACTCTCAATAAATTAGGTACAACTTCCATACATATTCGACTTAGGCTTTCCACACTTTGCCACATTATGAGGACACTATGTTGTCCATGTCCATAACTACACATGACCAAAAAATCAAACCATTGTCTGTACCATCAAGAGCTCTATCTCAATACTCTACCAATCTTTATAGAAACCATGCTATGTTGACATCAATGACAAACACAATCATGAATGCAAAATATTAATACTCTCCAATGCTTAGGATTCTCCCTCAATGTACTATCATCAACATTCATGCTAACAATGTTAACTAGGAAAACCCTTGATCAGAGGGAAAACCCTGATGGGGATGGTACTCACAAGATGATGTATTAATATAAATATTCCTTCTCAGAGGATAGACCCTGTTAGGAGTCTATAACAACATTAAGTACTTATCAGTCCCTATTTGGAGACTTTGAATCCATGTTAGGAGATTCCAACCCTATTAGGAGTTGTAGAAGACAGCTGGACCCACTGCCCAAACAACTTCAAGGGAAATATTAATGAACCCACTGTCCAAATGATCTCTATATTATTCCTTGTATAATAATAGAAACGAATTGTACTTCCTTTCTCTTTCTCTATCTTGTCAACCAGACTTCTTCTCTTTCTAATCTTGTAACCAGATAACAAAACTTGCATCGAATAATCCCTTGGATCGCTTACTCGCATTTAGTAACACTGTACTCCTTTTCACACTTCACCCTCAATACAATACTTGATTCATTGCACTTACAAACAAGGAAAACATCATTCCTTTATAGTCTATCTTCAAAATAATTCATTGAGTTGGTCTTGAGGCTTTCCCAATTAATTATTATAAGATAATTAATTAATTTGTGATTATAATAGCATTGTTAGCTCATAGTATATACAAAACTTCACATGTGCCACTTTAGGACCTGTGCACTTGCTGGTGTCACCATCAGGCTATAATCAATCATTGGCTGACCACACATCACCATATTATATTATTGTCAAAGGATATAATGCAAACATCAAAAATGGCTTCTCAAGTAATCTATCTCTATACTACTCTTTGTAAATCAGGTATAACTTCCATATATCTTCAACTTACCTGTTGTGCAATAAACCTCACCATTAGGACACTATAATGAACATGTCCAAGAATGTGCATCGCCAAACAATCAAAATATTGTCCATACAACTAACATCTCTATCTGCTACTTTTCTAGTCTCCACATACTTACTGCTATGTTGACATCAATGACAAACACAATCATGAATGCAGCATGTCAGTACTCTCCAATGCTTAAGATACTCCCCTAGTGTAGTGTCATCAATATTCATGCTAACATAATGATGATTAGATCAATGTTATGAATGAAGAAATAAATCAAATTGAGAAGAAAAACACATGGACATTTGTATTGAGACCTAAGGACAAAAATGTGATGGAACCAAATGTATATTCAGGAACAAATTGGATGAGAAAGGTGATGTTGAGAAGAACAAAGCCATATTACTTTGTAAAGGTTATTCCCAAGAAGAAGGAATTGATTATGGTGATACTTTTGCACCTGTAGCTAGATTGGAAGGAGTTAGAACCTTGTTGGCTTATGCAACTTACAAGAGATCTAACGTCTATCAAATGGGTGTTAAGTTTGTGGTTTCTAATGGAATATTGGAAAAAGATGTATACATAGAACAACCTAAAGGATTTGTGGATAAAAATTAGAAGTACCTAGTATGTAAACTAAAAAAAGCACTATATAGATTGAAGCAAGAACTAAGAGCATGGTATGAAAGATTGCATTCATATTTGATCAATATTGTATTTGTTAGAACAAGTGAAACACAATAACTTGTACTTGATAAGTGAAGATGAAAAAAAAGTTCTAATAGCTAAAATATTTGTTGATGATATTATATTTAGTGGTAATGATTTGTTGATCAAATGAGCAAAGAATTTGAGATATCTATGTTTGGTGAGATAAAAAAAATCATTGGTTTACAAGTTCATCAAACATAAGGTGGTATATATGTGACCCAACCTAAGTACATAAAGGAGATGTTGAAGAAATTTGGTATGGATGAATCAAAGCCAGTTGGTACACCCATGGTCACTAAAAGAAAATTATCTAAGAAAGATATACGGTGAAGTGAATTAGACACTATATAGATCAATGATAGGGAGGTTGCAATATGTTGTACACAATAAACTTGATATTGCATGTGTAGTTGCAATAGTTACAAGATTTCCATCTAGTCCTAAGGAGACACATATGAGTGCAATTAAGAGGATAATATGATACTTGAAAGGAACAAAAGATTATGGATTATGGTACAAACAAGAAGGTGATTTTTAACATAAAGTTTATAACGATGCTAAATGGGTAGGAAAGATGGATGAAAGAAACATTGCTAGTGAGGGAGCCTTCTTTTTAGGAAAAAGACTAATTACATGGTTGAGCAAGAAATAAAATTGTTTATCCCAATCTACTGTTGAAGCTGAGTATGTTGTTATTGCTATTAGCTATTCAAATATTGTATGGATTAAGAAATTTCTAGAAGGCATGCAAGAGGAAGTAACTAGGCCTATTACCATCTATTATGACAACATAAATACTATAAACATATCAAAGAATCTTATGATACATGCAAAAAAAACACGCATATTTGTCAAGTATCATTACTTGAAAGAACAAGTTAAATTGAAACAAGTGAGGCTAGAGTATGTGAAGTCTAAGGAACAAATTATAGATATATTCACAAAACCATTGCCTAAGGATTCTTTTGAGTACCTTAGAGGTAAGCTAGGGTCCTTCCACTATCTGTGGTTCACTAGGAGAACATGCATACTACATCAATTATGAGAATATCTTTCAAGATTTGATGCAAAGAGTTCACTTTTTAGTGACTGTTTCCTGAAGTTTTGAAGGTGGTTATAATGAAAAAAAAAAGGAATCAGTACATGCAATGTGCAAGGTATCACTTATAGTTACCTTTAGCATTACTATCAAAGGGGGAGAGAACATGAAGAAAGGGGAGAGATTGCAATGACATTAGGAGATGATCTGAAATATAAGAGGGAGATTACTATGAAGAAAGGAAAAGAAGAACAAGAAAAGGAGAACATCAAATGACTTCTCTCAAAGGAAGTGATTGGAAGGATTGAAAGATTGTTGAGACAAAGAGGATGTTGAACTAGAGGAGTACACCCAAAGGGGGACATGTGAAGAACCTAATGTTGAACTTGTTGTAGAGAACCTTAATGAAGTCAAAGAGCTTAAGATGTGATTTGAATTTTATGTTTTTTTTAATTTCATAATGTAATCTTATGTAATGTGATATCTTATGTATTTTTTGTTTCCATTAATGCCAAAGAGTGACATTTCTATCCCCAGTTGATAATGTCATTAATACATCTCAAAGAGTCATATCAATATTTATGTTGTCATTGATGTCAAGCCTTAGTTGGTTATACATTATGCTAGTTGAATAGAGTGCAATATCATTTTATTAATGAAGAGGATTTGGTTGATGAAGAGGATTTGAAGGAAGTATGATGAAGTAAGTGTTAATAAGTGTATGGTATTCAATGACCACTTGAATGAGCTAGACTATGACATTATAATGTTTGTTTGATTGTTTTACATGATTTGATTAAGTGTTGATATTATGTATAAGAAAGAAAGTTTGGTAAGTGAATGTATAACTATAATATTCACTAAGCTACTATAGTTGTCACTGAGCACCTGAAGAAGAAATGAAGAATGTCAAGTGCCAACGAAGAAATTACAAGATTGGTTGAGTCTAGTGTTGACTGAGCGAGATGTAATGTTGACCGAGCAATGAACAAAATAAAAGATTTAATTAGAGGCTGACATTTGATGAAAATAAAGAAAGTTTTAAAAATTTCAAAGAAAAGGATGAAGTTAGTTATGAGGTCAATGGCTAGAGAAATTCACGAGAGATATAATGAAGGAGATTTCCTATTTTCAAAATAAGCACAAATTTTATGGTGAAGAAGTATTAATCGAGTGTCTAGATTCAATGAAGTTGAGCATATTGAAGATCTATGATCATGATTAAGTGGAAAAAAATGGATATGATGGAATGACAAAGCTAGAAGACTACTATTTAAAGGATGAGCATGGTGTTCATCATTACTGAGCAAGTGGAAGAAGTTGAAGAAGAAATTGATAGCTGGAGGATAACTGAGTGAGCTACATTATGAAGATCAAGCAAAAAAAATGCTAAGTTGATGTGTAAAATATGTGAATTAGCCAAAAAGATATCAGAGGACAGAGATTGAGTGAAAACTAAGATTTGAACAAAGTGGGTAGTACTAAACCTAACAGATCATTTCATCATTGCTCTCTAATTATTATAGCGTAAAAGTATCTTAATCAAGTAGACCTAATAGCCTTTTGAAATCCTATATTGTATCATTCAATAGTAATGTTCATAATTCCTTTAAAAGAGACCATTCTTTAGAAGTGTCAAATAATTAATAAGGTCTAGATGATTTTTGGTGGAAACCCTCTAATAAGGTAACATACAATGACCTGTATGTAACCTTTGACAAGGTTGGCTCCTCACAGAGCTCATTCTAGAAGAGTGAAAATTTTGAGTTTCCAGTTCCTAGGTGCTTTTTCCCTTTACAAGGTTTCCATATGAAATACTTGTGTCAAATTGTGTGGATGTTTATTGAGTCTCAAGCTATTTCATTTTTATTGCTTATTGTTGCAACTCGATAGAATCTAGAAACGTTATATTGTTATTCAATAAATTGAGGAAATGAAGTTAACAATTTAATGCAAATGATTTATCACTTTAGATTGTGATGTACGATATAGTTACCGGGTTATTGATATGAAAGATATAAGTGTTTGAATTGGTGGAAAGTGGTTTTAAGGCCTATAAGATAACTAGCTATAATTAATCCCCCCAAGTTATCTAACAATATGCATGTATAATGTAGGATAGCTTTAAAAATATGATAGATTTTTAATTGGAAAAGTTATTTTTGATAACTTGGATAAAAAAGAAGGAAGACGAATGTGCAGATCCTCTTGCTCAATTAGGGAATCCTCTACTAATCTCAATCAATAGAATATTCTACTTAAATATATGGATCGAATTAGAAATCGAATGGATGGGAGCCTTAAAATCTTGGAGCCAAGTTCATTCTTGCTGAAAATCATCAAAAACCTCTTGAATTCACCTTGGTGTTGATTTTTACTCTTAAGATGATAACATGTACTCAAATTGATGGATGTCATGTGATGTGAAAATGGGGGGGAGCCTTCTTTTATAGTAATTTTGAGGTCCAATATTGAGAGGGTCGAGTGTATTGGGAAGGAAAAAATTGAAATATCCTAAAACGGGCCCTAATGTTCCATAAAATCCTTAGCTATAGATTCACCTTGACCTATACCTGTATATAGGTTGTACATGTGGTACTTATACTTAAGAGGGCCTAATTAAAGGGGTAAACTTTGGGATCTTAGGTGCATAAGCAATTCGAAGAGAAACTGAAAGGACATGCAAAAAGAAGAAGTATAACCAAATATATAGTCTATAGCTACAATGGGGCCCAATAACTCCTTTAGCTTCCAAATTAATAAGAGTTAACTTTTTATAATGGTATAAGATTGATACAAATTGAAAATTCAATATCCTTCAACCACCACTTAACCCTAGTCAGTTATTTTGTAGTGTTTCTTACTCCTATCCACTCCTTTCATAGTTTTGTAAGAAAAACTTTAAACAATTCTCCTATTTATTGAATAAATAATATTATTTATTTTATAAATTCTCAAATAATTTTCTTTTTATTTCTACTAATAACCTTTTTTTCAATTGGTAAATGACCGAAGCCTTGTTTAGTATAACAATTTAATAAAAAGACAACATAGTATCTTTGTTCAAATGGGCACTGGTAGGAAAGAATGGAGGAGAAAACCTCCAGTCTTGCCCGAGACTATAGTCCTTTATTATTACATAATTAAAAGGGGTATACCCCAGTCTCAAAATTTTAATTTTGTTTTGTTTTATATACAATATAATTGATAAGATTCCCATCTGAATATTTTTGAATATATTGATCTTAATTACATATATCTTATACTTTTTAATGGCTAGGGAGTGAATGATAAAGATATGTTGATCTTCGTTTCTCTGCAATAGGCTAATCCTCTGCAAATCTGGATAATGTGATTACACCTTGCTAATCTATTGATACGTATTGGAACTCAAATATTACATTAGTTCTATTAGAAAATAATCATCAGAATGGATCTCCTATTTTCTAGTCTAGAAATCCTTATGATATATGGTTCCTGATATTTTTTTTTGTTTAAATAAACTTACTTTACCTCTATCATAATATCCACCTATTCTTAATACATATGTCTTTCAACCTCTTTGATTAGTGTTTTATACTTAGTCAATTATTAGGAATTCCTCTTTAAGTAGTATTAATTTGGTAGATTTATCCTTAAGACTAAATTTCCTAATTCCTTAGATTTAGCAAGATAATCTTCTAATCAAAATTGAGCCCAATTTGAGAGGAAAATCTCTACTATAGCCTTTGTTTATAAAGTACATGACCAAAAAGATGATAATTCAGATAACATTTTGCTTCTTTTTAATTTGTCTTATTGTTCCTTTACTTAAGTTAGGATGCATTTCACATGTTTTAAATTCCTAGTGAGCCCAAATCTTATGGTTTGAAACTTGAAGGTTTAATAAAGCAAATACGGCTCAATGTTGATCCAAGGGTTATATTTATACATTATATGCATCTAACATTCTGATATAATATAAACTCTTACATCAATAAAATCAATCCAATGAAATACAAAATCCAATTGCACCCAAATCGTATACTATATTGATATATGGAGCAATATAATTGATCTTTCAAAGGTTACACATAACATAACTATACAGACTGAATTATATATTTGATATCAGTTGATAACAATATCCAATACTATAGAGGATGAAACCTTGCTGCAAAAATGGTTTCATCCTTAGAAATTCTACTATACCCAACACGAAAAAAGGGGGGCAGAAAGGAGATTCATATATAAAAGGGGAGAAACCAGACTGCCTATGATACCCAAAAATATTAGGCTTTTCTTTAAGAGATGACCAAGGGATCCTAGAAAAAACATAGAAAGGGATCACATGAAGAAGATCTGGGACACAAGAGAAGATTATCTTAGCTCTAAGAAGAAAACTGACCCAAGCCCCAAAATAACATGGTTTTAAATAATACTGCTAATAGTATATGGCCTACAACCTATATATCAAAAAACCTAAACCTCCTCCTTCTTCAAGCATATCATAATGGTTTCAGAAGCTTCCATAATATTTGTCACTTGGCTCCCTAGTGGGAAGATAGACACAGTCTTTTCTTTGCTTCACTTGTATAGGTTCTGAAGGATGAACTCTACATTGTTGAGATTATCCCACTCCACCCCAGGTTTGATATATGCAAAATACATATTCAAATAATTCTAGAGCCACTCCATGTTCTGTTCCTCCACAATCCCTCACCAACACAGTAGGCAAAAATGTTGGCTTCCATCTTCAACCACTCTTGAAAAAATAGAACATTTTCCCTAATTGATAGGATAGGACATCTATAAATAGTCACTAGCCCTAAGATTCCTGGTGCATGATTTATATAGACCTTTAGAAGGGGAATCCTCAACTGAGTGTTTATGCTACAAACTGCATTTTCCAAGCCCTGTAGTCAAGTAGAGTCAAAGACATTATGACAGAGGGAGATAATCTCAAAATGATCAATGTTTTCCCTAACTAAACATGCAATGAAGGACCATAAGACCGAGCTGTTGGTATGCCAAGTAAAGTTGTAATTGAAAATATGCTCACCTAAGCCTCTGCTAATGACAACCCTGTCACAAATCATCCATGGGATTAAGGATTCTATTCAACCTTTCTAGCTTTACATTTCCCCTAAATGCCATGGTTAGAGTTTCAAGGGCATGAAAGACTACTATTGTCATTTCCATTTGTTATAGAGACTAGGTACAAATAACATGGAAGACACAAATAAGATAGTACATTAGAAGAGAAATCCTCTTTTACAAAGGATACCATAATCGAAGGATCTAGAGACAACAAGATATTTTGGGATGAAAGTTTCATGATTGATAGCCAACTGTCGAGACCATGATAAGTAATGCTCCATACTCCTCACTGCTAAACATAAATAGATTAAATCTAAAGGTTAATGGGCTTAGAAAGGAAAAATAAAAAAGTTGAGGAAAAGTTAGGATAAAATTTAAATGCAATGTCAAATGTTTAAATGTCTTGATGTATTATAATATCCTCCCCATCCACTCCCTTATTTGCAAGGAGATATGCTTTTTTGTTTCCTTCTCTAAATATATACTAAATTATAGTTATTTCTAATAAATCTAATAAATTTAATACTTTTTCAACTTTTGAATTCAGTACCCAATTTGGGGTTTTCCTTTTCCTTAAAGCATTAAGTACAATTTTGGAGTCCCCTTCGATTATAAGTTTCTTAATTCCTAATTTTAAGCTCAATTGAAGCCCTTCTTGGAGAGATTTTAATTTTGCTAAATTGTTCGTGATGAATCATATAGGATTTTATCTTTTAATGACCCATTTTTCAAAGTCGGAGTTGATGATGCAATCTATTCCTACTTTTTCAAGATTTCCCTTAGAAGCTCCATTAGAATTTAATTTATACCAACCATTTGGTAGAGATTCCCATTTACATTCCATTCTAGCTTTCTTATTTTGTTTATTGCATACTAGATATGGATTAATATGTTTGTTAGAATTTCTCTTCATTTCGCTGTCCCATTTTGTGAAAGTTCCTTCGTCTTTCACTATTCTTCTTAAATGATTATTCACGACTTCAATAATATAGGCTTCAATTTTGTTGAGTAGTGTTGAGATGTCGAGTTTCAAGTCACATAAAATCCATATGTTCCTTTCTTCTCAGATATCCCGCATAAGGATGGAAGGACTAATATTCCAAAGTTTTCCATAGATTTTAAAATAGCTTCCATTAGGCCATCCTAATAGAAGACTCTCAATATTCCCAGGTAGGGGAGAGGTCCAACTAAGCTTTTTTTTGGAGCCACTCCCAACATTTTGTTCCATACGAACATTGGATTGAAAGATGTTCAGTAGTTTTGCTTTATTGTTTACATAGATAGCACCTTGACAGTCCCTTAATTCCTATCTTCCTAAGTCTATCTGTTGTTAGAATCCTCTTTTGTATTGCTGCCCAAAGGAAGATTCCTACTTTTGGTAGACATATTGAATCTCAGCATAATTCGAGAGGCATATTACTAGCTTCCCATCTTTGTGATTGGATTATTAGGATGTATCCTCTTTTAACGTTGTATCTCCCATCTTTAGAAGCTCCCCAAATGTGTTTGTCTCTCCTTTCTTTATGATTGACCTTTCGAAGTTTATGAGTTTCTTCTAACATCTTTTTTTTTCCTTAGGTTCCAAAACTATATTTTCCATGGATTTTTATTCCCACATATCTTTCCCATTCTCCTTCATTAGTTGTTTAAAATTGCTTACCTTAGCTCCCCATAAACTTATTAAAGTGTATTTTGCATTGGTCGGGATGTTTAAGTTATCTAGTGGGGGGAGTCCATTCCATGAATCTTCCTAGAATAACGCTTCTTCTAAACCTATATCCCAGGTTATATATCTGCTAATAAGTGATTGACATTTTGCAATGAAGTTCCAATTTTCTAATCCTTTTGGTAAGTTACACATCCTAAAAAGGGATGTGAGATCCTATTCATTTAGATATTTCTTACACATGATTTTTACCCACTTTTTCTTCTGTTGTTGATATATTCGCCATACTAGTTTTGCTCCTAATGCTTCATTTTTCTAGTTGAGGTTTTTTATCCCTAAGCCCTCAATTCTTTGGGTTGCAAATATTATCCCATTTTATTAGGGCCATTTTCTTTTTTTCGTCTGAATCATTCTAGAAGAGACTTCTAAGTTTCCCTTCTAGATTTTTATTCACTTTTTTGGATAACGGGAGGCAAGACATTTGATATGCGGGGATTATTGACAAAATATCTTTAATTTTTGTTGCTTTTCCTCCCTTAGTTAACCATTTTCCTCCAATGAGTGCTAAGTGTTCCATTTATTCTCATAAGAGATCTATTCGTGTTGAATCACTACTCATGAAACATGGGTCAATGAGTTTGACTCAAAAATCACATAGTTAAATCCTAATAGAAATATCACAATTTGATTTCTTGTCGAAATTATCTCCTACTTATCAATTGATGAGCTTAAGGGGCTTTCTAATGAATGGTTCATAAGGCACAACACTAGGTGAAGGTTTTGCAAATGGGTTTGTAAGCTTTGGGCTTAACCATGGAGGAAACTCCGTAGTTCAACGTGCCCAAGCTGGAGTAGTACTTGGATGGGTGACCTCCTAGGAAGTCCCAGTGCTTCACCTCTATGAGCATCACCTAGATCCAATGAGTGCTAAGTGTTCCATTTATTCTTATGAGAGATAGATTCATGTTGAATCACTACTCATGAAACATGGGTCAATGAGTTTGACTCAAAAATCACACAGTTAAATCCTGATAGAACTATCACAATTTGACTTGCTGTGGAAATTATCTCCTACTTAATTGATGAGCGTAAGGGGCTTTCTAATGGATGGTTCATAAGGCACAACACTTGGTGAAGGTTTGCAAATGGGGTTGCAAGCTTTAGGTTTAACTATGGAGGAAACTCCATAGTTAAGCTCGCTCAGGCTAGAGTAGTACTGGGATGGGTGACCTCCCGAGAAGTCCCAGTGCTTCATCCCTGTGAGCATCACCTAGATCCAATGAGTGCAAAGTGTTCCATTTATTCTCATGAGAGATGGATTCATGTTGAATCACTACTCATGAAACACGGGTCAATGAGTTTGACTCAAAAATCACATAGTTAAATCCTGATAGAGATATCACAAGAACTAACATAGCCAATCAATCTTGGTACTGTAGAATCTCCCAAAACCATACATGTGGTTCAATCTTTAGCAACAAAGGAAAAAGATCAATCAATTTTTCTAAGAGAAAAAGGTCAATTTTGTATGGACTTATGCTAACATGCCTGGACTCGATACATAGTTTGTTATGCACCATCTCTCCATAGCTCCTGGAATCAAGCTCATTAAACAAAAATTGAGAAAAATGCATCCACATGTGGTCCTATTGGTGAAAGTTGAGTTAGAAAAACTCCTGAGCACCAAATTCATTAGAGCTATTGATATTGCCGAATGGATCTCAAACATTGTTCCTATTTCTAAACATGAAAAACCTATTTGGGTGTGTACTAGTTTTTGAGACCTTAATAAAGCTTGCCTCAAGGATGATTTTTCACTACTAAACACAGATATGTAGTGAACATGACTGTGGGCTATGAAATGTATTCCCTCATGGATGGCTTCTCAAGATATAATCAAATAAAGATAGCTCCCGAGGATTAGGGAAAATGACTTTACATGTGCATGGGAAACCTTTTGCTGGAACGTCAGACCTATTGGTTTAAAAAATGCAGGAGCTATATACTATAGAGTCATGACCACAATCTTTCATGATATGATGCATAAAAACATGGAGGATTGTATTGATGACACCCTAACAAAATCTAAACAATGAAGCACTCACTTATCTGACCTGAGTTTGATACTAGACCACATGGAACAATTTCAACTTAGGCTTAATCTAAAAAAGTGTGCTTTTGGTGTCACATCTGGAAAATTGTTAGGGTACATAATCTCAGCTAAGAGGATAGAAGTTGATCCAAGAAAGGCACAGGCAATTATGGAGATGCCACCTTTCAGGAACATTAGTCAACTAAAGAGTTTCATTGAGAGGTTCATCTCTCAATTAGCTGATAGATCAAAACTATTTAACAAAAATCTACATAAAGGATCAATATGCATACATATCGAAGAATGTGAGAAAAACTTGGTTCATCAAAGCTACCTATTCTCATGCCTATGATTCAAGGGAAGCCATTGATTCTCTACATTCAGCTAATACAAATTCCCTAGGCGCTCTAGGAGCACAACACAATGAGAATGGGAAAGAAAGAGCCATATACTACATCAACCACACATTGGTCGCTTATGAGCTTAATTACAACAACATTGAGAAAACTTGTCTAGCTATAGTGTTTGTGTCACAAAAACTTCGCTGCTACATGCTCGCACATACAACGCAACCGGTTGCCAAAATTGACCCTTTGAAGTATCTCTTGAGTAAGGCTGTGCTTACGAGTAGACTATCAAAATGAATGATGATTCTTTTTGAATTTAGCATTCAATATGTTAAACGTAAGACCATCAAAAGATAGGTTATTGCTGATCAATTGGCTAAGTTCCCCATCACAAATAGTGCTCTTATGTAGATTGACTTCCTAAATGCTTCTATCATGTATGTTACAGAAAGAACTTAGAGGATGTTCTTTGATGGGTCATATACTCAAAATGGCGCTAGTGCTAGAATTATGTTTGTTACACCTCATGGCTACACCATTCCAAAATCCTACAAATTGCTATTTCAATGCACAAATAGTATAGCTAAATATGAAGCCCTGCTTAATGGAATCAAGCTAGCTCTTGAATGAAGAATAATAGAGCTCCATATCTATGGAGATTCCCAACTTGTCATCAATCAAGTGAACAATGAGTACCAAACTAAAGATGACAAGCTAATACCTTACAAGAAATTGATTAATGCCTTGAGGAATTACTTCACATTTGTTATTTCCTAGCAAATTCCTAGGGCAAAAAACAAGGATGTTGATGTTATGGCAACTTTGGCGTCTATCTTGCAATTACAAGAGCATGAATCACGCTTTCAGTTCCTGGTGGAAGAACTATGCCATCTGGCTTATGCTTCCCCTGATGACCAAGTAATTTGTACTATTGTCGATCATGATTCCTCCCTCTATTCTACAATCTTCTCCTATTTGCGAGACCAAAAAATCTCTAAAGATCTTACACGCAATGAAATGCCGGCTTATCCGCAATGCCTCTCACCACTAACTCGATTAATACATTATTTAAGGAAACTTGACAACATGGATAGCCAATGTTGGCCAAAATTGCAATGAAAGAGGACTTGGCTTGTAGGAAGAAGACTTGGATGAAACAAAACATAAAGTGGTTGAGCACGTGGAATATCAAGTTGCAAAAGTGTCCTAACACTAACACAGAAATACATAAGTTCATCAAGGGAAAATTTCAAACTGCCATGTGGTCTCTTAACATGGATCGGAAAAAGACACATTATATTAAAGTTTTCAATCCTTCTATTGGGCATGGGGATCAAGCATATATGGGGCCAACTATTAATCGTAAGGCTAGGATGTTAATTGCTTAGTTAAGGATTGGAGCACATCCTCTAAGATGCAAGACTTGTAGATGGAAGAAGCCTAAAGAGGAGTGGGAGGAGAGGATATGCAAATTCTGAAGAAAAAGGGTGGTTGAGACAGAATGTCATTTTTTTACTGATTGCAAGGCATATGAGGATATTCGGGCTCAATACATGGTCATCTTAGTAAGCTTACATAGTTTGTTCGATGATGATAAAATACGACACATTGTTGGTTTGATTGTCAAGACTCATAGTAGGAGGTTGGATCTGGAAAAATACGACACATTGTTGGTTTGATTGTCAAGACTCATAGTAGGAGGTTGGATTTGGAAATGAATCTGGATTAATGCTTCTGATTTGTGATCTTTAGATTGATGATTTCGTGGACATCATTAAGATCCTTCATTCATTCATTATACATCTACAATTCCTTACAAAGAGACGCGGGAAAAAAAAACTGCAGACATGCATTCTTTGGGATAATATCTTAGTTGTTCACCAATGAAAGTGGGTTTTCTTTCCTACGCGGAAATGTAGAAATATGACGTGGCCAACACTGCTGTACATTAGTGCAATATGCGATATCCGCCCCCAGAGCATATTCCTCAGTCGTGATAAGAAGCGCATTCTGGAGGTCTTTATATGCCGTTAAAATACCTCGATCTCTCATCTTCTAGTGCGTAAATGATAAACGGCTGTTTTGACGCCGTTAAATATCCGAAACAATAAATGGAGGTCTAAATGTAACTTTAAAAAACAGAAGCAGTAAAACTAGCAAATAAAACCATGGTGTGTCTGCCTATGAGTATCGGATTTAGTTGCAGCAGCAAAATCTCTTCTCTGCTCTCGCCAGGTAATTTTGACCTCACCAATTTGGTGTTGTAGTCGCATTTGCGTCTAATTTTCTGGCTATCGTCGTCTAATTGCCTCTACACTGAGAAGAACACATTCGGGGATTGGTTTTTTTTTTTCGTTTTCTGAATTCAGAGTTCAATAATTGTGACAAATTAAGAAAGTCTAGTTGAGGTGAATTTGCCCGACGAATCTGTGCCCACTTCTCTAAATTTGGAGTAACAATTTACTGGATTGATGTGTTTATCAATAAGAGTTTGATATTTCTATCAATTGCGTGTAGTTTTCGTAAGACAAATTTGTCTTGCTAGTCTGTGTCCATTCTCTAACAGTACAACGCTGAAGTTGCCATTTCCATTATACTTGGAAAGATATTTGGGAACTGTGGTGGCTTTTTAGGCAATGGTTAGATATGTGGTATCATGATATTAGGCTGGGTTCCTACGGAGGGGGAACGGTCCTAAAAATTTCAGTGAATGTTGTTAAAGATTTTTAGGATTGTTTTAAAGCTGGTGGTTTTATAAATTTTGTAGTATTGTTGGGGCTTAAAAGTTAAGTTCCAAAATTTTGATTGTATCATATATTTTGTAGATTTAGGCTGGATTCTATGGGAGGGGGCTTCCTTCAAAATAGAGTTGAAGTTGTTAGAAATAATTTAGAAACATATTAAAGCTGTTGGTCCCATGAATTTTATAATGTAACTAAACTTAAAAGTTTAAACTTCAAAATTAAAGGAAGTTGGCAGTCTCATGAATATAGTAAAATTGTTTTTCATACTTTGTGCATAAAAAATATTAAATAAGAAACATCTTCTCATCAAAGTTATTTTCTTAGAAAAATCTGAACTTAGATATTTGACAAATGGCAGATAACATTTCTAAGCTGGTGGGGCAATATCTAGTCCTAGCTCATTTTTACCGGCTCAAATATGCAACTGCAAAAAGTAGTAGCTTCTATATTTTAGGAGAGGACTACAAATAATCTCGAAGCAATTTTGTTTTGTTTTGTTCATGAGACCTCTTGATGCAAGAGCATCCTTGGTTTAAGGGCAATCTTGCATCACCCAAAAATATTTCTATTTCTAGTTTTGTGTTTTCAATGAGGGCTATATTTGTGCAGAGTTGTTATTTGTGGAAGCTTGTCAATTTTTAGTAAGTGGGTCTTATATGTTCAGATTTCTAATCTCATGTGTGGAGGTTTATGTTAGACATATCAGCCTGCCAGATGAGTTTCATTGTCATATCATATGTATTAATGCAGTTATTGGAGATTTCTGGTATGAACTTTGGCTATCCAAACTTCAGGCTCAGCGATGAAGGCCTAAATGGCTCCAAAATGAGGTTGAACCTTGGTTGATAGACATTTGCACTTTACATAGTTGTAGAACTTTAGCCGCCATTTTCGAAAAGGGGTTATAATAGCCCATTAGGTCAGCGGTTTGTTAGTTATGGTCTATAGAAGTGGGTCATCCAAAAACATAATTTGTAAATTGTTTTGAGTCAATTATATGTAATAAAGTGTAATAAAATAATATAATTATGAGATTGTTCAACCTCAAGAGTTAGGGCTTAGTGTCTAGAACCTTTCTGGGTGGTGAAAAATGCCTATATAAGGAAGGCCGGTAGGTTGTCTAGGCTAGTTCTAGGTGATAGTAGCAGCTCTGTTTAGCAGAGTGTTGTAAGGAAGAGGCCCATGTGGGTTTCCATGTGGGTTTTCATATTGTAATTCTGAATTCTATTGTAATGTCCTTTTTTTAGCATTCATAGCATGATGTTGTCGTTAGCCTATTTCCCCACGGTCCCGTAGGCTAACCAGGACATCAAAAGGGCTTAGAGGCCATTTGGCCTAAATAGTTTCAGTTGCAGGTCTTTCTGAGGGGTTTTGAGGCAACTTTGGGCATACTTACTATTTATAGTAAGTCATCTTGGGCATGGGTGGACACCCAGTGGCAGCGGTATGTCGATGGTAATTGTTTAAAATCGGCAAGAAGACTTGTTTATCATTGATAAGATTTGTTTTGCATTGATAAAGCTATTTTATAAAGTTAAATTTAAATATTTAACTTTATTAATACATAGACTATAGTTTGTGGGAAATATTTAAATTAAAAGAGTCCCTTTTATTTTATAACACATTGGAGACATAAGTTACATAAAGGGAGTTATGTTTTATCCCACATTGAGAAAACGAAGGATGGAGCTCTTGTGAGAACATTATAAAAGAAATGGAAGAGCTTCTTTTAAGCATGGTTGGAAATATCAAAGAAATTGGAGAATTTTTTGCAGGTTATGTCTCAATAGTTTGAAGGACGAAATCCTTTCAAGCTGAAAATCTTGATGCCATTGAAAGATATGTTCTTGAGATTCAACAGGGTAGCAATCCGAAAAAGCAGAAACGAAAAAGCAGTCTGGAAAAGTGGAACCGAAAAAGCAGGCGGAAAAAGCGGAATCGAAAAAGCAAGCGGAAAAAGCGGAACTGAAAAAGCAGGTGGAAAAAGCGGAATCGAAAAAGCAAGTGGAAAAAGCGGAACCGAAAAAGCAGGCCGAAAAAGCAATTCAAAAAAGTAAAGCAGAAGGGGCAGCATTGAAGGAAAATTATTACAGCCATCTACAACCAGGTTTCCTTTTTAGTATTGTTTTTTTTAGGGTATTATAAGTTTCAGCTGTAAGTGTGCATTATACCAGCATTGTCATTTTGGTAATCCATGTAAATGCCAAAGTCTTGGCCATACTTTATGAGCATTGTATTAGAAATTTGATTGCAATAAAAAATATAATAGTTGCTGGTGTCATTTAAGCAATTCAATCTCATTATTTATCAGCTAGATAGTTTGCATACCAACTGTTTGCAAAAATGCCAGTTGGCTGTTGGTGTTCTTTTCTCATGCTTAGATCATAATATATGCACTGAATATTGTCAAAATTAGGAGCACACTCATGTTAGGTCATTGTGTAGTTCATTGTAATCTTCTATCACTAGATTCTCACTGATGCAAATTGGAAAAAAGTTATTTAAAGCAAGCTGAAATACTATATCAGTCATACGTCCCTTGCATGTGAATTGTTTGATAAAATTCCTTGAGCTTTCATCAGCTTTTTTTGAGGGCAGATTTGAGGAGGGTTATTATAGCGGTATCAGAGCTTGCTTGCAAAGTGTTTGACGAAATGTCAAACAACTGAAGTATAAAGATTTTTGGTGTTTGAAGGAGTTATAACTTGTTGGGGTTATTACAGTGGTATCAGAGCTATAAGTCCTGCCATCCTGTGGAGGTCTTATAGGGAATTTGGATTAGCCAGAGAGAGAAAAATGTTTGACAAAATGAATGCCGGTTCAGATCAGGGAAAGGAAAGATTCTTACAATTATTAGACACCTCAGCACAGGGACAACGATCAGCAGAGCAAAGAGCATAGGACCAGAGTCAGAGATTTGAGCTTATGATGCAGGTGATGGCTCGTCAAATGGGGTTGAATGCTAATGTGGTTGGAGGAAATAATCAGAATGGTAATAATCAGGATGGGGCACATAATGGAGGCGAGCAAGTTGAGAACAATTTCGGTCATGCACCCCAGCAAACTAGGACAGTGAGTTCGAGGCCCATGGTTCCAACATTTTCTCCTAGAGCTCTAGAGCAGCCCGTACCAGAGCCCCAGATCACTGATATACAAGACCACCTGAGGAGAGATTGGGAAGCCGGAGGTCCAGATTTTACTGCTGCAATTACCTTTAGGGAGTATATAGATGTGCGGATGAAGCATATGCCTCGTGGACATGACAAGAACCAGAGCTATGAGCTACGGAAGAAAGTAGGGAAACTTCAATTACCATATTATGATGGCTCGGAGAAGTCTACAGCAAGAGCTTGGGTTCAAAGGCTTGACACATACTTTCAAATGAACCCTATGCCTGAGGAAGAAGCTATGAAGTATGTAGCAATTCACCTGGATGGGTTAGCACACGAGTGGTGGCATCATGGTATGGTCACTATGGGTCATGCACACATTACCTCATATGTGGAGTTTAAGGAGAGACTGATTGAACGTTTTGATAGGCCTAAGGATCGTACCTTCCCTATGACAGGCGAAAACTTGTATGAGGAGTTTAACAGACATGCAGATTCGATACAGGGAGACTTCAGCACATCTTCAAGTAATGGTTTATCTGCATCATCTTCACAGGCAGAAGGGGTTTCAGATGTTGTGCAGGTTGAGCCAATTGCATCAGAAGGTGATATCATAGGCACACCGGATTGCATGATTGACACAGATAGTGATTCCAGTACAGTTGGGCTAGATGAAGTTACAGCAGTTGAGGATACTGTCATGTTTGAGGATAGTACAGTTGATCAGAAAGTGAGCATTCAGGACTTTGCAGAAAATGAGTATCAAGCACAGTTGGATGCTTCTTCAGATGAGATAGAGGCTAGTAGCTCTTCACTTGGTTTGGCAAGCCAGCTGAAGACAAGGGACAAGGATATTGTCACGGCTTTATCTCATCATGACAGGATACATGGATTGATTGAGAATCACATTTGGATGATTCAACTGCAGGAGAGACAGAAAGGAGTCACAACAGGTTCTTCTTGTGACGACTTACAATAGATCAAGGAAGATGCAGTGAAGAAGGAGGAGAAGGAGGTTGACCGGCTTTTTCATGAGCTGGAGGATACTCGAAATTCCTTGGTGTGTACTCGGTTGGCTCTCCAGGATTCTGAGAGACACGTGGACGAGCTTTGTCTTGAGGTGAGTTTAGTTCGGAAGTTAGCGCGTATAGCAGGGACTCAGTTTTCTTTTACAATTGAGTCACATGATGATGATATGAGTATGTCTAGCATTCACACTCCGGATTCAAAGATTGTAGACAGGTGCGTGAAGTCAGTTGGTATTGTTCACATACTCAGGTGAGAAGTTTACTTGAATTGACAGCTAGTTTCCATTCATGGATTAGATGTTGGGATCCTTATCTTAGTACTTGGGATTGTTTTGACCAGAGATATTTATCATTCCTTGGTAGTAGTATCTATTGCACCATCATGGACTTGATTAGTAGTTTGCCAGGTGTAGTTCTCATCCATGCCAGCAACTTGTTTGATGTTGGAATTAGTTTTTACACACCTGTGTTGGGCATTGTTCATATATCCAGTCGACCATTCTTGTTGGAATGGGTTGATGATCTCTCATATATGATAGAGTTTACAGAAGAGTCCCAGGATCCGAGTATTACAGATGATAGCTATTCCGAGGTTACTCCTTTGGACAGTGTACCAGGGATAGAGTATAGGAGTTCGACTAGTCGGCACAATCATGTGTCTAGTTAGCTAAGAGTTGGCGAGCGAGACATTTCTATCGTTTGCGAGCATTTCGATGCTGCTCGTCAGTTGTTAGCAATTTATGGATGGGGTTCTCCTACTAGTGATGAGGAGGGAGGCAATTATCTTTCCTTGACAGAGATCCACTCTTTATGGGAGGCTATTTGGATTCTGAGACAAAATTATATGCAGTTGGTAGCTGCCAGAGGTTATCTTATGGAGTGGGGGAGTACAACATACGATGCATTATTGGCCAAGGAAGATGAGGTGAGTGAGCTTACTCAGCAGCCCGAGGTGTCTTCTGAGATTCTTGAGAGTACACAGTTGGCTTTCGAGGAGTCACAGTTTCATTTGGCTAAGGTGACCATGGAGTTAGAGCGACTTCAGTCTTTACCAGATTCTGTACAATCACGGACTGTGGTGTCTAGTGATCCGCGGATGTCCATGGTCGAGGTTGATAGAGGTAGTGGAGATGAGGATATATCTGCCCACGACACTACTATTGGCATATTTGGTCCATTTCCACTGGAGGCAGGTTCAACTGAGTTGGGCACTACAACTGAGCATTGTGATATGTTTGACTTGGAGGGCACAGAGACTAGTGATGTTGTTGTTGATTCTGCACTCTTGGCTATATCATCCTCTGACTTAGCTGATGATCAGTCACAGTTGGTCATATCACGTCTGCAAGATGAGTCTTTGACTGAGATTGGTTCTTTTTACTGGCATTATACTAAAGGATATGTTCATCGGTTTGCTTTTGATCCATGTGTTGAGGAGTTGATGGCAGACAGGTTTGGACTGGGCTCTCATTTTTGCTATCTACCGTGTAATGACTATTTACTATCAGTAGTGCATGGGTGTTATGGTTATGAGACAATGGCCGGTAATCTGCAGAGTTGTGTTAACTGTAGCAGATGTACAGTGTGTGGATTCTCTGTATTTGGTGCAGTTTCATGTGGGAGTGGTCACTATTGTAGCAGAGTTGGAGTGTGCATTCCACATAACACGGTGGGTTGTGTGGATGGTGTTTATTATGTTGACAGTTTGGGTGATCTACTCTACTTGGGGTCTAATATTTTGAGAGTTTGTGCCTCATGGGTTCCTGCCTGTGGCAGTAGTGGATTTGGAGTTCAATTGCACCGTGATTCACGATTCATTTATGGATTCCTCTTGGTTAATTTTCACAGGTTGTTGCAGGAGCCTATGTTGACTGACAGCACTATAGTTCATGACTACATTTGGGATCCAGGTGGATTGATTGGGTTATTGTTCGACCATTGCTTGGGGACAAGCAATTTTGGGAAGGGTAGACTGTAATGTCCCCTTTTTAGCATTCATAGCATGATGTTGTCGTTAGCCTATTTCCCCACGGTCCCGTAGGCTAACTAGGACATCAAAAGGGCTTAGAGGCCATTTGGCCTAGATAGTTTCAGTTGCAGGTCTTTCTGAGGGGTTTTGAGGCAATTTTGGGCATATTTACTATTTATAGTAAGTCATCTTGGGCATGGGTGGACACCCAATGGCAGTGGTATGTCGATGGTAATTGTTTAAAATCGGCAAGAAGACTTGTTTATCATTGATAAGATTTGTTTTGCATTGATAAAGCTATTTTATAAAGTTAAATTTAAATATTTAACTTTATTAATACATAGACTATAGTTTGTGGGAAATATTTAAATTAAAAGAGTCTCTTTTATTTTATAACACATTGGAGACATAAGTTACATAAAGGGAGTTATGTTTTATCCCACATTGAGAAAACGAAGGATGGAGCTCTTGTGAGAACACTATAAAAGAAATGGAAGAGCTTCTTTTAAGCATGGTTGGAAATATCAAAGAAATTGGAGAATTTTTTGGAGGTTATGTCTCAATAGTTTGAAGGACGAAATCCCTTCAAGCTGAAAATCTTGACGCCATTGAAAGATATGGTCTTGAGATTCAACAGGGTAGCAATCCGAAAAAGTAGAAACGAAAAAGCAGTCTGAAAAAGCGGAACCGAAAAAGCAGGCGGAAAAAGCGGAATCGAAAAAGCAAGTGGAAAAAGTGGAATTGAAAAAGCAGGCGGAAAAAGCGGAATCGAAAAAGCAAGCAGAAAAAGTGGAACCGAAAAAGCAGGCCAAAAAAGCAGTTCAAAAAAGTAAAGTAGAAGGGGCAGCATTGAAGGAAAACTATTACAGCCATCTACAACCAGGTTCCCTTGTTAGTATTTTTTTTTTAGGGTATTATAAGTTTCAGCTGTAAGTGTGCATTATACCAGCATTGTCATTTTGGTAATCCATGTAAATGCCAAAGTCTTGGCCATACTTTATGAGCATTGTATTAGAAATTTGATTGCAATAAAAAAGATAATAGTTGCTGGTGTCATTTAAGCAATTCAATCTCATTATTTATCAGCTAGATAGTTTGCATACCAACTGTTTGCAAAAATGCCAGTTGGCTGTAGGTGTTCTTTTCTCATGCTTAGATCATAATATATGCACTGAATATTGTCAAAATTAGGAGCACACTCATGTTAGGTCATTGTGTAGTTCATTGTAATCTTCTATCACTTGATTCTCATTGATGCAAATTGGAAAAAAGTCATTTAAAGCAAGCTGAAATACTATATCAGTCATACGTCCCTTGCATGCGAATTGTTTGATAAAATTCCTTGAGCTTTCATCAGCATTTTTTGAGGGTAGATTTGAGGAGGGTTATTACAGTGGTATCAGAGCTTGCTTGCAAAGTGTTTGACGAAATGTCAAACAACCGAAGTATAAAGATTTTTGGTGTTTGAAGGAGTTATAACCTGTTGGGGTTATTACATCTATAATTCCACATCTGTGGAGATAATAAGAAGCCCATATTTTGTTCTTTCAATTCACTGTTGTTTTTGCATTTTTGTGGTATTAAGGGGAACAACCTTCATCACATTTTCTATTAAAATAGAAGGCAACATCGATATCAAATAAGATTCAACTTATCTATCAACATTTCCTTCAATCACCACAAAAATGGTATAGATTTATAAAATAGATTGATAATAATGCTGATTCCATAAAGAATCGATAATATGGTTATTGCCCAAGTGCATCACCAATAGTCATTTACAAATCATTCGTTATGTCGTTAACCAATGGTTAGGCAATAATCATAATCGAAGAAGCATCATTAAGCAATGAAAGCATTCATTGATGTTGGGATGTATCCCATTTGCGTTACTATTCATTGAAAACTAAGGATATCTGAAGACTTCTGCAACATCACTTGAGCATCGAATGTGATTAAGGGTACTCCCCTTATTAACATAAACTAACACAACAAAATAGAGAAATACCAACAATTTGGAAGAACAAGAAATCGGCTTCTTATTATATCCAATAAAATGAAATTACAATATTCAACAACATGAAATGCAAAGCCACATGGACATTTTCCTTACAATATTTTGCAAGCTAGAGCCACCATATACATCCCCAAAACTCCCCTAGATAACTGTACGAACCTTGATTATATGAGCACTTTTTATCTGCTCAAGAAGTTTCTAAAAATTTTAACCCTAAACTTTGAGACCGACCAACCCTTAGATATTATTATTTATATTTAATTACATTAGAGTAGGCCCCAAACAACTTTAGAACCCAAAACAAACTTTGAAGGAAATTCATTTTTGTCCATTTTAGGTAGCGCAACTTCTGGAGACCATAACTCATCGCCACCTACTCCAGTTGACTATTATGACCCCATTTCTGAAATACCACAGATTTCTCTGCAATGTTAGAGGATTGTTACACATGTATTGGTACTGCCATTTAGTTTTGGTATGTGTTTTTCAAGTACAGTGATTTCTTGCATATATACATGGTTTAAGACAAGAAGAGGCACATGTCTATTCATTAATTTAAGATTAATAATTAGACAATAGTTATTATAAGATTACATATATGTATACACACACACACATTAATTGTCTAATGATTAATAATCATAATAATCAATCATTCCAATGTATCTCGTGGGTAAATCAATCCGACTAAACCTACCAAACATCAACACTCCCTCTTATCTAGGGAGGATAAACACAAGATCGATATTACGCCATTGGTAGTATTAGGAATGACAAATTTTAAGGATATCTGTGATCAGACAATATCCACCATTTTGATATCGTGATTATTGGCTTGCAGAATATCAACATATTATATTCACCAATTACTCAATAAGGTTTGATATCATGAGTATTGGTCTTCTAGAATATCGAAACATGATGTTCAAGAAGTACTTAAAAAGGTTTGATATCACATCTGATAACATGTGTATCCGTCTTCCAGAATATTGATACATGATATTTACCAATTACTCAATAATGGTTTGATATCACATCTGATATCTTGGTCTTCTAAAATATTGACACATGATATTCATCAAGTACAAAAAAATGTTTATAAGGTATGTGCACATGTATTTTCATAATGTATACCATATAAACATCCACCATACAAAGTATAATCTATCATGATTTGCATAGACATTGTAAGATATCCATCATAATAGAAAATTAAGTTATTGCAAGAGCGTCACCTTTCAATAATTTCTGCAAATATGAGTAATGATCATTTGGAAGTTGTCACTTCCTCATGATGTACACAAGGGGTAGGCCCATTAAAATCATAGTCACTCACAGAGACTTTTGAACTCCCTCTGAATATCAATCCTCTGAGCTCCTCAACCAAAGTTGCCTTTGATGAAGTGTCATACTCCTTTTGAATCGGATATCAATCCTCCTTTTCCCGCAAGAACATTCTTGGAGGAAAGATCAAGGCACATAGCTTTTATAGTATGTATTAGAATTTAAAAATAATTCTATATAACAATAATATCATTCCAATAAAATAATACCGAAGATAGAAAAATATACTTATCGCTTTCCTTATCTGTACATCAACATCCATGATGCAATCTTTTGTACTTCTTAGTTCGTCCTCTTGATACTAATATCAATACTCCCTTTGAAGTTATAATTCTGAACCATATATCTTTTATTTTCAACACACTTCCACTCACATGTTCTCAATTTCTCTATGTTCTGATATATATGCATATCAGATTAAAAATCTGAATATATATATTCGCTTGTCTTGTGTAATATTCTATTCTCCCTCCTTGTACTCGGGTACTTAGTGGAGATTTACTCATTTGTCTCTATTTCGTTATTGCCCACAACGTATCATTTACTTCTACAATATTTGTGCTGTCATTATTGTGTCAGATTACTTCTGACTGCGAACCCTGCTTTCTTTCCCCATATGTTAGGTATATTTGTGCATTAAAAAACCTGTATGTATAATTTCATTATTGAGCCTTGCTGACAGTATATACTTGAAATATTGTAACCTATATTCGATATCAGTCAATCGACATTTGTCACCTATGTTACTAATTTCTATTCTCCAATTGGTGCGTAATCGGCTCCCTGCTGATTAAAATGCAGTCATTGTATTGTTAAATTAAAAGCCCATCAAGGGAATTCAAATCAAATTTATAGGGAAGACAAAGTTTTTGGAAGTTATTGCAGGCAGTTTGTAAGTAGCCTTCCTTTTTTCGGATGTGACTTGGAATGCCAAAGTAAATGCCAATATGCTTTAAGTACTTTTAAAGAACCCCAGAAAATCTGTGTGTGTGATTTGTTCCTTCAAAATTGCATTTTGTTCCAGGACTCAACACATTAATGCTCAGAGTTTCCAAGTGAATCACAACTAACATAGTGCAGAATTTTCATGGATCATAGACGACTTTAATTGCTTCAATCAATAAGTTCTTTATGTTGCATATTGTACATTGATATATTCAAATACCACAACATTTAGTGTCAATTGCATATTTTCATTATAAATAAAAAACATAATACATAATCAATCTGTCACTCAGTGATAGAATGCATTTCTCATATCATAGAGATTCATTATCAAACATTATCATTGCCATATATAGTATCAGATAAGCTTAGGTATACATTTATCTTCTATAAGTTTCTTAAAACATTAACAATTGATATAATAAAGAAGGGCAAATGGAGTAACAATCCCAATATTATCTTTATAGCTAAAAGGGGATATTACAATTGTTATTAGAACCTAAAATCTTGTTATATTATGAAGTTGATGAGCGAGAAGGAATTTAGAACTTAACTTACAAACAACATGATCAATTTGTCACTATCAGTTATAGAATACGTTTCTCATATTCTATAGATTCATTATCAGACGTTATCATTTCCATATAAACATACTGTGAAATTCATAATAATATATTGGATTTGGTCATTGTTGGACTACTATTATTTGCATATAGTATCAGATAACCATATATATTTATTTATTGCTATTTGCATATTGTATCAGATAACCATAGACATTCATTTATCTTCCATTAGTTGCTTAAAACATTAATAACTGATATTGCAAGGAAGGGCAATTGAAGTAATGAGTCCTGAAATTATCTTTGTAGCTAAAAAAGGGATATTACAATTGGTATCAAAGCCTACACTCTTGTTATATTGTGAAGTTGATGAGTGAGAATGAACTCAAATCTATCTTCCACAGAATATTCTGAAAAAATGTAAAACACAAAGAAGCAATAGATGAGGAAGGTGATCTGAACAAAAAGTTAGACCTGATCTTTATAGAGAAAAGGGAGACTCAAAATGGGTTAGCACGACTAGTGGACATTTAAACTAACATATTAATAAATATATTAAAAAATAGTGGGGTAGTGAATGGACACAAAGACAATCTCAAAATGGGAATCCAAAAAGTAAAGCATCTGCATCAAATTCAAGGCCTGAAATTCCCACATTTACTACCCAAAATGGTCAATCAAAAGAAGCCGAACCAACCATTGTAGAGTTACAAGACCATTTCAAAGAAGATTGGATCGTTGTCAAATGGAGATCTGATTAAAAGAATACATGGATCTAAGGATAAACCACCTTCCCCATAAAGGAAACAAAGAGGAACTTTCAAACTTAAAAGGGAGGTGGGCGACTAAATATTCCATATTTTAATGTGTTGGAAAAAACTATAGCGAGGGCATGGGTGTAGAAACTAGATACTTTCAATTAAACCCCATGACAGAAGAGGAGGCCATAAAATATGTAGCATTCCATTTGGATGGAGTGACCCATAAATGGTGGTATCATTGAATGACAACTATGGGGCATCCCAAGTTACATCCTATATAGAAGTTACAAAAAGATTAATAGAAAGATTTGATAACGAGGACCCAAAATTACATCTCAAAGAACTAACCCAAGTCAAACAAAAGGGATTAATTGAGTAACATATTGTGGAATTTCAAAGAATTTTTGTTCTAATAACTGACATATGTGAAAGATGATTGGTCATCCAGTTCATGGATGGCTTAATGGATCCACTCAAAGGATGGGTCAATGAACTAAATCCTAGTTCCTTACAAGAAGCAATCAAGAAAGCAATAGACATGGACCTAGGATCTAACAAGAGCAATGCCCCATCTAGAGAAATACCAACTCCCAAGAAACCAACCAATTATAACTACGAACAAAGCGAATCCCATCAAATTCAAATTAGACATGGAGACAAGACAAGAATTACAGAGGAAATTATGCTTCAATTCCAAAGAACCCAGGGTTCTAAGACATCGATGCATGGGAAAAGGACAAATCCATTTTATCAAGGTTAGACCCAACCGTGAAGGAGAGAACGATGATATTGACAGTGATGACAATGATTCCAATGATGAGGCTAAGCCACCCTTGTGTACAAAGAAACAAAGGAAATTCTATCAAATTCAAATTAGACATGAAGACGAGCAAGAATCAAGGAGGACATTGTGCTTCACTGACTAAGAACCATGGGTACTAGGACATCGATGCATGGGAAATGGACATCCATTTTATCAAGTTTAGACCTATTGTTGTGAATTTTGTTCCACTACAACATGTAGAATCAAACACTCAATGTTTCAAAGTGGAAAACTAAATATTCAATCCTGTCTTGAATAAGGTCACATTTTATGCTAAACTTGCAATGTAAGATCGTGAAATGATTTCCAGGTTCCTTCAATTGTGGATGCTCGCTTAATGAAATGATGTTGACTTAAAACAAAAGGTGGACTCTCCAGATGCAATTGCATGATTTAAAAAAATCATGTTATATTTTAATGTTGACATTCACTTTTTGAAAAATATAACATAAATTCACTTTATGTTATGTTTTTAAGTTGCTTTATCATTTAAATTTGTCACATAAAGTAACTATAGAGTACTTTATGTTATATTTTCATGTTGAGTTGCAATTTTTTAAATTTTCATTAAGTGCTTTATTAACTATATAGCTTGATTTATTTTTTAGTTAGTTTATGTTTTTTTTAAACATCTAAGTTAAATATTACTTTTTGAAATGATATCTGCAATAATTAAACTATATAGTGTAAATGTTATTTTTGACCCAATTGAGTGATATTTTCTCAAAAATCAATTAGAAATGTGCTTAATTGATCACTTAAGTTGTGCGTATACATGTTTTTCAACTTGTTTACATGTATATGCCTCTAGAGTCTAAGATTTTGCACGAGAAAGACATTTTGAAATACTTTAAACATGTAAATACATGTATTTTAAAATATGCAATGGGTTTCCTAGAATGCGACTTGCATCTAAAGGCCTCTTCAAAACATGCAGTGACCCTCCAAGAGTGTGATTTTGCATTACATGTTTGCGTTTGACAAATTTAAAACATGTAATGCCTCGCCTAGAATGCAATTTGCATCTAGACTCCAAATGCATACTTTTTAAAACACAGAAATGCACTCCAAGAGTGCGATTTGCATAAGAGACTAAGTTTCATGCCATTTAAAACATGCAAACTCCCTTATAGAGTTTGATTTTCCTTTGAAACACATGCAAATGCATCTCAAGACCACAAATTTGTAAAAGAGGGCAAAATTGTTCATGTTCTTGCTCTCCAAGAACACGTTTTTGCTAAGAAACTCCAGATCCGCCCATGATATGGCTCAAAATTTATGAGTCCAAGGTCGTTTTTTCCTTTTTATGCATTCTTATGCTGTAGACGTTGAATCTCATGCAAAAAACTCTTTATTTCATGGTGTTTTGAGACTTTTTTTTGCAAAAAATGCTTTGATTTGGGGCAATTTTGATCACGTTTTTGCTCAAATAAGAATCGTTTTGAGGTTTTGAGCCTTATACTTTCTAGCAAAGAACACATTTTTGCCATTCATTGTCATAAATGACTTATATCCTGGCATTCCAAGAACACGCTTTTGGCAAAAAACGTCCCTCTATTTGATATTTAGCAAAAATAATTTGTGTATTGGAGGTAAGAGACAACGTTTTTGGCATATTCATGCAAAAGCATCCATTCATGGCTCATTAATGTCCATCACTTGCAAAGTTGAAGGATTCGATATAGTTATTTGTGGATTCAAAGTTGGAGAACTTTTCTTTAAACCTATCAATCCTCTACATTTGGCTTTTTGATCACCAAGTAAGTTAAAGTTTTCAATTTTTATGCCATTTCATTACATCTTCCCATTCATCTTTGTACATTTGTCTCAAGATGTGCCATGTAAAGAGCAATTTTTCTTTAAATAAGATGAGAACTTCCATTTTTTAGTGTTTAGAATTTTCCCAAATTCTAAATTCGAATTTGCATAGGAGAACAACTTTGTTCTTGTCATGTTTGAGTCAAAAACCAAAGGTATGTTTTTGTTTTGTTGTTTGCTTGCTGTTTTCTTTTGCTCTTTTGAATAAGCTAAGGTTCTTTCCCAAGAATAAAAGAGCATTCTTCACCATTTCTCTTCTCACCTTTTCATGCAAGTGCATCACACCATTTCATATTCCACCAACACATGCCAAAGCACATCGCATCTATTTTCCAATTTATGCAAATACATTCATTTACATTTACATGTAATCTCATTCTCTATCCGCATTTACATGTAACTACCTCCATACCCACTTACATGTAATTCCATACTCCGAACCTAATTACATGTTTACATCAAGTCATGATTACATGTACATCACTTTACATGTAATTGCATCCAGAGAATTCGATTTTGGTAGAAGGTCACTCTTTAAACACCCAAGTCACCCTTTGCATACATCCATATGCATCCCAACTTGCATTCTTGGCCATACCCACAAAAACCCATTATTGCCCACATGCAATCCATCCTTCTAAGTCTGACTTTGGTCCTTTCCATCCAAATACATATGCTTTCCGGTTCATTTCCAGCCATCATACTTTGAAAACTCATTCCTCATGGATTCGTCATTGAAACTCAAATCCAAAAGTTTTCATGGATCCAATCTCATTGGAAGATGTTTTCATCTTCATGTTGCGGCGCACTCTTCAAGACATGTCAGAACTTCTTCAAAGAACAGAGACATCTCGTCGAGAAGATATGCTTTGATCCTCAAGAAGATGTAATTCATTTGGTCTGCATTTTCCCAATGGCTGTCCAAGAACTTGAGTTTGTGTAAGAATGCACTAGGCAAAGTGAGTTAAAGGTGCTGATGGAAAGTTGTTTTGAGTTTACATTTGGACACCATCGAGAAGGTTTTTAAAGTGTCAGAGACTCCAAAATGTGCCAATCTACAAAGGAGAATTCACAACTCGAACGAGTAAAAACTTGGTCATATCAAGTTTTCACATGACAACGGTAATTCATCAAAGAGAGTCAGGCTATCAAAAGATGCAACACGATGATTATCAAGGTGAATGTAGTGGCACAAAATACAAGAACTCTCAATCTTGTGATCATCAGAGATTGCATTATCAAGTGCAAGGCCTTTGCCAACAATTTACGAGATTGATCCATTCAGAATCAACAATCTAAACTTTTTCTTCTAGTGTTTTTATGTTTTTTGTTGGAGAGAATGAATTACATGAAATTATGTGATTATATGTAATTTGATTGCATAACATTATGACACATAATCCAATAATTTTTCTCACCTAGTTTGACAAGGTCAAAGTTAGTTGAGTTGCTCCCACTTTTTCCTCCTTTTTCTCAACTCCTTTGCCTATATAAAGGAGTGTCCCCTCATTGTAAAAATCATGTTTTGTTGTATACAAGAAAGCTCTGCCAAACTTGTGCAAGCATAATTTTGATTGTATAGTGCGAATTTGGGAGAAAAGTGAACAAAAGAAGCAATTGGATTCAGAGCTTTGATTGTAGTTTGTGCTTATTGTCTTTGATTCATGTTATTATTGTGTGTTTAGTCATAGAGCATAGTGAGTTAAGAAGCAATCAGAGCTAAAGCTTTAATTGGGAGTGGTTGCGGTAATACATAGATTAGAAGCTTTGACTGTAGCTTGTGTTACCATCTCAAATTAACGAAAAATAGTTAGAATTTCCCTACTTTTGGAAGTCTTTGTGCCCCAATGGTAGAGGTTTGTCTTATAGAATCGATAGAACTAAAAATAAGTTATAGAATAGAGATCGTTTACTTCTAGAAGTCTTTGCGCCTCAATGGTAGTGATTTTTCTTATAAATTAGACAAACAAGACTTAGAGCCAAACCAATGTGCTTTCAATCAATCTTTGAGTTGGTGTTGGTTTATCGGTATCACCGTTTCTAGCTATTAGATAGAAGTGTAGTTAGAGATTTCATCTTGCTCATTACTCACTCTGCAGGTAAATGGATTCTTTTCTAAAAGTTAAGAGGAAAGAATATTGATAACAACCCTTACAAATCTCTCAACTTCTTGCTTACCTTGAGTTGATCCAAGGAACAGTGAGAAGGGGGAGCCTTCTGTTGAAGGTGGGAGAGACTTTGTCTCATACGTTGTGGCTAGTCATTCTATTTTGCAACTGGATTTTTCACAAAATTGTTGGTTGCAAAATGTCCACCCAACAACTAAGATATACCATTTCAGCCAGAGCTTGCACCATACTGATGTAGATACTTGCAAATAAATTTCTTCTATGTCTTCCATCTTGAACTTTCATAGATAAAAGCTTAAAGCTATTGAGACAGATAACTCAGGCTATACTAATTATATTTTTGCTTCAAGCGAAGCCTTTAGCTATTTGGATCTTGCTTGCAAGTATAAGAGAAGAAAAACATATTTAACGTAAGCAACCTCCTAATGAAGTAAACAAATTCCATTGAATCTCAAAGTAAAAATATCAATTCTTTTTTGTATTAAATCACTTTGTAATATCCTTGTCCAAATCTGATTGAAAACTTGCTTTATTTGCTTTTAGAAATTTTGTCAAACACTTGTACAACAGAGGGATATATGATTGATTTTATTTTCAGTTTGTTTTCAGAATAAGAAAGATGACTTCTAATATCATAGGATGACTGAAAATGACTTTTCTTCCGCTTAGTCTACACCTAACATGACATGCAACTCTTTTTTTGTTTTTTCTTGATGCAATATATGACATTTGTTTAATGCAAATTAACACTTACAGCCAAGTGACATTATGTCAAACAATTGGCATGCAAACTAACATTATATTTCAAACTTCAAAATTGATATTTTGCTGATATAAAAATTCTGATATAAAATCAGGTTACAATGCCTTCGACAATCTAACTAGATTGTCCATACAGAACCATGTAGATGTATTTTCAAATAATGCATCAACATGAAGACAAAATGAAGGGAACCTGAGATTGGTAGGCAGCTTTAAAATTGTTATTCCTGTAGCAATGACATTGTTCACAATTCTTGTAGCGATGGCACTATAGCAGATGGGTATAAACTTCCTAATATGCCTCCGAATTAGCTGCTTAACTCCTTCGAAAGTGCAGATAAAATGAGGGCATCGAATGAACCTTAAATCTGAAGTGTATCTTTTTCATGAATTGCTGCAAAAACTCATTAAGCTTCAATGAGATGACTGAAATATCACCTCAGCAAATGCAACAATATCAGCTGATAGTTTCATAGCCTCAAAGTTGCCAATCAAAAAGAATTATCGTTCTCAATGATTGAAATGTCCTGCAGAAACCCTTGGCTCCACAAGTGCACAAGCAAGTGTCAATATCAAACTTGGATGCCCTACAATGAGGCTATCTCCTCTATTTGTTCTATTCTTTCACCCCTTCTAGAAGAACATAAACTTTTATTTTATTGCACTTTTCTAGAAGCTTCCTCCTTTCCAACAATAATTAGTTGTGCTTCTAGAAGATTCCCTTTTACATATAATATAATATTATTTTAGTGACTTATGATTTAATATTTATTTGAGTCATTTTTAAATTAAATTAATTAAATATAAAGTGACCTTTTAATTTTTAAATTATTTAATGACTTTATAAGAAATTAATTTACCTTATTTCTCCACTTAGCCTTCAAAGAATGAAAGACTAAGAACTCCATTGAGAGGCTAAAAAGATGGGGACATTACAGTCCGCCCTTCTGGAAATTGCATGTCCCCCAGCAATCTCAACTCTGGATGTTGCAAAATCTCTTCACTCTCCCATGTAGCATCCTCAATAGGTAGGTCCTTCCATTTAATCAAATATTCTCTAATGACACGGCTTCTCAACTGCTTCTCTCTAAAATCTAATATAGTCTCTGGTATCAAAATCAACTTACCCTCATCATCTAAGGGTGGTAGAACCGTAGAAGGAACCACATGATGTCCCAATGCCTTCTTGAGGCGTGATACATGGAAAATATTGTGCACTTTGCTGTCCGCTGGCAACTCTAGCATGTAAGCCACCTCCCCCACACGCCTAATGACTCGGAAGGGTCCATAGTATCGTGGCTTGAGCTTCTCTGCACCACTCTTCTTGAGAGTAGACTGTTTGTAAGGCTGTAACATCAAATACACCATGTCCCCAACCTTAAAAGAGCATTCCACTCTCTTCTGATCTGCATACTATTTTTGTTGGTTTTGTGCCTTCCGGATATTTTCACGAAGAGCCCTCATGATATCATGATTTTCCTATAACATGTCTCCAACACTAGGCACTCTACTATCACTCATCAACAAATCAAGAAAGCTAGGAGCCTCATAACCATACAAGGCCATGAATGGTGTCATCTGAATAGAAAGATGGTAAGTGGTATTGTAGTAGTACTCACAAAGGTATATCCACTTAACCCACCCTTTTTGTTGCCCAACAATATAATTTCTGAGGTATCCTTCCACCCATTTGTTGACTATCTCCATCTGTCCATTTGTTTGAGGGTGGTAACTAGTACTTGGAGAAAGCTCGGTCCGACACAATCTAAAAGGCTCCTGCTAGAAGTTGCTCATAGACCGATTGTCGTGGTCACTAACAATGTTTCGTGGTAATCCATGCAATCTAAACACCTCACAAAAAAATAGTTTGGCAACCTGTGTGGCTGAATATGAAATAGTGACCGGAAAGAAATGTGCAAACTTTGTCAAATCTGTAAGTGGTGCTGCATGGTGAGAATACCCATTGACAAATTTGCGATAGAATCCACATAAGCCCAAAAATCCTCTAAGTTGTGTCAGATTCGTCGGAGTAGGCCACTCAACAATTGCCTTGACCTTGTCTAGATCCATCCGAACTCTTTCAGTACTAATGATGTGACCCAAATATAATAATTCTATCATGCCCAAGTCACATTTAGATTCCTTGGCATATAGAGATTTGTTACCAAGAATACCCAAAACTATGTCAAGATGTGCAAGATGCTCTTCCCATGTCCTGCTATAAACCAAGATATCATCAAAGAAGACTAACACAAATTGCCTCAACTGTGAATGAAATACCCTGTTCATAGTAGACTAGAATGTAGCAGGTGCATTGGTTAGCCCAAATGGCATAACCACAAACTCAAAATGTCCACAGTGGCAACAAAAAGCTGTCTTCTTAATATCTTCTTCACTCACACGAATTTGGTGGTAACCCGATCTTAGATCAATTTTGGAGAAGTGCTTGACACCATGCAATTCATCAATGAACTCATCAATCCTTGGAATGGGATATCTGTTCTTGATTGTTCTCTTGTTAAGCATTCTATAATCAATACACATCTTTAGAGTACCATCTTTCTTTTTAACCAATACCACTGATGAAGCAAAAGGTGACTTGGTCTAATATGGTCCATAGCTAGCAACTCCTTGATAGTTTTTTCTATCTCATCTTTGAGCCGCTTAGGTGCTTGTAGGGAGTGACTATCATGGGCTTAGGACCCTCCTCCAATTCGATGATGTGCTCTATCCCTCTATCTGGAGGTCTACCGGGTGGAATCTTGCTAAAGACCTTATCATGCTTGATCCTCAACTCTTGTATATCAGGAGGATAAACAGGTTTTTGCTGCTCTTCCTGTGTTGACTTCAAAACACAACCTGCTGCCTACTCAACCATGTCATGACGCAAGAGATGTTCCATTTTTCTGAAAGAAAGTCTTGCATTTGGTGTGTTTGAGTGCTTTCAACACATGAGTTTTTCCATCCATCTCAAATCTCATTTCCATCTCATGAAGGTTGAGGGTGAATATTCCTATGTCATGTAACCATGTCATTCCCAAAACCATATCTATGTCTCCCATGTTCACCACATAAAAATCTGCCTTGAACTCATAATTATTCAAGCGCATGGGCAAATTTGAAATCATCTTGTCACACCTAAGAGTGTAACCATCAGCAACCTTAACTCGAATTCTCTTAAACTCCTTAGTGTGTATACCATGCCTCTCAACAAGCCTAGCATCAATGCAATTGTGTGTCGCACTTGTATCAAGAAGGGTAGTAATCTTTTGACCAGCAAAAACCCCTCACATCCTAAAAGACCCTTCTCGTTGAATACTTGTGAGACGAGCCTCTTTAAGCTTCACTTCTTCCTCTAATTCTTCATCATGTTCTGGTTTTTTTGATTCTAAATCATTAATTTCAGATTGCTGATCTGAATCAAAATCTTCAATTAGTGCCCACATTGCACGATTTGACTTCCCCTTAGGTTTCATAGGGCAGTCATGGTTAATATCATATGGTCCCTTACAATAGAAGCATAGTTTCCTCTTCCTTAAATCATTAAGAGTCTCACGGTCAAACAGAAAAGTAGACTTACCTTTAGCTTTGTCCTCTTTTTTAGGAAACTTCTTGTTGTCACGATTGGAAAATGTTCCCTTTGATGTAAACTTGCTGGTAGGGGTAGTGAACTCCATGCTTTGTGCCTTCTTCATTGCTTCCTGTAGTGAGAGAGGATCAAAAGTTTTCAACCAACTCTTCAATGGCTCCATCAATCCTTCCATGAATAAGACTACCAATCTTCTTTCACTGATGTTAGCAACCATGACTGATAACTATTGGAAGTCATTCACATAAGTATCAAGGGAACCATGTTGTTTTAGTTGTGCCAATTCACGGAAACTCACCTTAGGATCTTTGACATCAAACCTTTCAATCAGCCTATTGGTAGACTCCTCATATGTAGTGATAAGGTTGTGTCCAAGAGTGACTAACCCATGATACCACCACTCATGAGCAGCTCTTTCAAGATGTAGTGTGGCAAATCTTATGACATCCTCTTCAGGCATTGGTCTCAAAGAAAGATAATTATCAAGCTTTTGAAGCCAAGACCTAGCTGTGCATTTGTTACTTCCATCATAGTAAGGCATGGAAATCTTACCAAGTGTTTGTTGATAGTCATTTCTTGGAGCATAGTGATCATTCCTTCCTCTTCTCCTATTTCTTTGATTCATGAATTGATCAAATGTCTATATTTCTCTCATATCAAGAGGGAGAGTGGTATACTCCAAGTATGCCTGCCTAACTTTGTCTCCAAAAGAAACAGCTAGAGCAACATGTGGTTGTTCTTCTCTTGGTGTAAAGGTGGGAAAAAGAGGCCTAGGGGCTAATCCTCTAGTATCTTCAGCATGATGTATAGACCTTTCCTCATTAACACCACTATGTTCAGCTGTGTTTTGATTTTGAGTGGCTTGCTGATCCATTTATGCTAATAAGCGTGACATCATATCAAGCATAGTATCAAATTTCCTTTCAACTCTTGCATCTCTATTTTCTTCTTCTGCCATATTTTGAACTATTTTTCTGGTATCTCTTTCTCTTAATGCTTCTGAGAATGTATCCCCTTCAACCTGAGGATTCTGATATTGTTGTCTCCGTTGTTCCCTACTATAATATCTGATTTCTCTCTCACTCATCTACTATTTGACTGATCACAGGATGGCAGGATGAAAGCTCTGATACCACTGTAATATCCCTGTTCATATCTGATTGAAAACTTGCTATATTTGCTTTTAGAAATTTTGTTAAACACTTGTACAGCAGAGGGATATATGACTGATTTTATTTTCAGTTTGTTTTTAGAATAAAAAAGATGACTTCTAATATCATAGGATGACTGAAAAATGACTTCTCTTCCGCTTAGTCTATACCTAACATGAAATACAACTCTTTTTTTGTTTTTTCTTGATGCAATATATGACATCTATTCAATGCAAATTAACACTTACAGCCAAGTGACATTATGTCAAAAAGTTGGCATGCAAACTAATATTATATTTCAAACTTCAAAATTGATATTTTGCTGATATAAAAATTCTGATATAAAATCAGGTTACAATACCTTCGACAATCTAACTAGACTGTCCATATAGAACCATGTAGATGTATTTTCAAATAATGCATAAACGTGAAGACAAAATGAAGGGAACCTGAGATTGGTAGATAGCTTTAAAACTATTATTCCTATAGCGATGACATTGTTCACGATTCCTGTAGTGATGACACTGTAGCAGATGGGTATAAACTTCCTAATATGCCTTTGAATCAGTTGCTTAACTCTTTCCAAAGTGCAGATAAAATGAGGGCATCGAATGACCCTTAACTTTGAAGTGTATTTTCTTCATGAATTGCTGCAAAAACTCATTAAGCTTCAATGAGATGACTGAAATATCATCTCCAACAAATGCAACAATATCAGCGGATAGTTTCACAGCCTCAAAGTTGCCAATCAAAGAGAATTATCGTTCTCAATGACTGAAATGTTCTGCAAAAACCTTTGGCTCCACAAGTGCACAAGCAAGTGTCAATATCAAATCTGAATGCCCTACAATAAGGCTCTCTCCTCTATTTATTCTATTCCTTCACTCCTTCTAGAAGAACATAAAATATTATTTTATTGCACTTTTCTAGAAGCTTCCTTCTTTCCAACAATAATTAGTTGTGCTTCTAGAAGATTCCCTTTTTCATATAATATAATATTATTTTAGTGACTTATGATTTAATATTTATTTTTGTCACTTTTTAATTAAATTAATTAAATATAAAGTCACCTTTTAATTTTTAAATTATTTAATGACTTTATAAGAAATTAATTTAATTATTTCACCTTATTTCTCCACTTAGCCTTCAAAGAATGAAAGGCTAAGAACTCCATTGAGAGGCTAAAAATATGGGGACATTACACACTTTTCATTGGCTGTATCATCTCTATTTTATGTCATCCATTTCAAGTTTTCCACCTGTCTGTAATTTATGAAGAAAAAATGTATAAAATAGTTAAGCACATGTAGTGAACTTGAAGTGCTATTAGTTAAGGAAATGTGAATCATTGAAGGTGGTCCATAATGTTGCTTGACATTTATCAAGCAAAAGGAAGGTCTTTGCAGAAACATAGAATATAATTTTTGAAAAATGCAAGTTTGAAGCTGAAAGCAGTTAATTTGGAAACATTATGCTCAAATCGTATATGTCATTATGTCCTCCCTATATCCAATTGGAACTTTTTCTTACAGAAATTTTATTTCATTTTGTAAAATCAACAAGTTCAATGATTGCTAATTGTTTATGCAGGTGGCAGTTTGACAGTGCTTTGCCAGGGTTTAGAAGATTTTGGTTGGTCTCAGTTTGGTTGCCAAATTAGCCAAAAAAGAGCATCTTATGCAGGGAAGAGGCATACACTTGGAGGCAGCAAGCCAACTAGTTACATGAGGTATTTTTTACTAGAATATGATTGTTCATCAATACTTGCCAATACCTAAGGTCAAGGTTGTGGATTTCCATGGTGTATTTAGAACAGTCAAGCATCTGCATTATGCAGTGGTCTGCAGATGTCAGCTGGAAAGTAGTTTATGTCTTTTTTCTTATTTTAATAAAACTTTAAGATTACATTAATGACAATTTATTCGATAGGTATCATCCAGAAAAGTTGATAAGTACTGGTATAAGTTTAGTCTTTTCATCATTTTTTTATTATCTTCACGAGTGGCCAAGAGTGGTCACTGGGCTAAGAAAAGTACATGTTACTCAAAGTGCACTATGAAAGTGATTCAGACTTGATCAGTAATCCTTTGGATAACACACTAAATTGCAGAAACTTAAATGTGTTATTAAGGCAGTGAACTGAGACTAAGGAAGATAAACCCAATAAACATGATGGCACTGCAATGGTGCAAATGGAAATGTTATGGTAAATGGTAATTTTTAAATTTTTTTGAGACTGGTAATGGGCCGGAGCATATATCAACATGATGCTTGAGTAGACTTGAACCCAAGACCTCCTAGATGAAAGGCTCACAACTTACCGTTGTACTGTGGGGTGTTCCCTATATTATGGTAAATGGTAATTACTTGAGAAGAGAGTAACCTTTTTTTAAAGATGTAAGTCGCAACATTCTGTTTCAACATACAGATAATTTTTTAAGCTATTTCCAGTGAGAAATAAAATAATCTATCAAACAAAAACAGACAGCCTGGGAAATTGAGGAGTCACGTACCAAGTGTTACATAAGAAAGTGAAACTGAAAACACCCTACTGTGACATAAAATTTGTTAGAACGCTACATATTGTATTTGTTAAAGTTTCAAACTGCATTTTTGTATTTCATGATTTCAGGGACACTTTTGTGTATTTAGAAGGGTATGTTACATCTAAAATGCTTCATTTTGATTGACTGATTGTACGGCAGAACTCAGGCTTTTTGTCACTCTACAATTTCAGATTCCAATTAATTGAAACCTAATTGCAGAAACAAAAAACAAAACCATTCTTACAGATATACTACATTGAATGCTATGGAAAATATGGGATTTTTCCTATTGAATAGAATTGGGCTTTATAAAAGCCATGAACTAGTTCAACTTCCCAAACTTCTCGACAACTAACTGATAAACGAACATATTATTTACTGACTTAAACATTTATTTATATATTGATATTAAATGTGATTTTTTAATTTAATTCTAACCTGTTAGCACAGTGAGACACAATAAAAATTCCAACACAATTATTGGTGAAGGAAGTTATTTTTAAAAATATTTGTCCCAAACCACCACTTAGACTAGAAATTGCTTCCACTTTCAAAATATGACGCATATAATTTTGATATGGTGTAATTTCCCGAAATAATTAGATGACTCAATTAAATTAATTAAGTGGTCCCAATTTAGTGATAATATTTTATGGGCCCTTTTAATTAATTACTTTAATTATAACATAAAAAGTAATAAGCTATTATTGGCTTGTTTGTAATCCTTTGTGAAACTTTTGGGAGCCCTTTATAAGGTTGTGTTGGCATTGGAGGAAGTACTGTGAAGTTTTATTTTCTTGTGTATTTGCAATTCCAGTAGGAATTGGGTCTTTTATTGCAGTTTTGGAGGTGCAAGACCCTCCTTATTTAGTATTCACAGTTTTGGTTGGAATTACTCCTTACCATATTTAGCCTATTTTCCAATTGTGTGAAATCTTCACTTGAAGACAAATTTGATTTAATTTGAGATATATAACTTGAAAATACACATTATCTATTTCTTGCAATTCATTCTGGTGGTTGGTGAGTGGTCTTTGTTAGAATTTATTCATCAATAATATATTTGGTGTTTGTGAACCATATAGTGGACTCATCAATTTAGGGTGTTGAGGTAACCAAAGGGGTACCAAAGCGGAGTTGAAGGGATACTGAAGGGGTACGAAGGGAGCCCGAAGTGGTGCTGATAGGGGCTAAGTGTTGAAGGGAGTCGAAGGACACTGAAGAGACACCAGAGGGAGTCAAAGGTATATTGAAGGGGTACAAAGGGAGTTGAAGGGATATTGAAGGGAACTAAAGTGGTGCTGAAGGGAGCTGAAGGGTACGGGGTGAAGAGGAAGCTATTGAAGGGGAACTTGTCATATGATAACATTACATATACCAGGAACATGAATAGTGAAAAGTCTACCAAGGAGGAACCATTGAAGGAGGAAGTAAAAGTAGGGAAGGACAATGACTTTGTGTTTACCATAGGGATGGGAAGGGCATCGACGATGGTAGAGATGGAGATTATGGGGTGCAAATTGACCAATACTGTTGTGGATGGAGGCTTAGGTGTTAATGTCCTCTCTAAAGAAACTTGGAAGGCTCTTGGGAAACCAATCCTTTGGTCATCCACTTTCCAGTTGGCAGGAGTAGATCAATATGGGATCAAGCCCATTGGGACCTTAATGAGACAAAAAGTGGTGATTAGGACACAACAATTCTTCCTAGATTTTTTAGTGATTTCCCTAGAGAAGAAGGGTTACAATGCATGACTAGGGAGAGGATGGTTAATCTCAATAAAAGTAAATCACATCTGCAAGAAAGTTACCCTTTCTATTGAAGTAGATAGTTTGAAATACACAATTGACTTAACTAGCCAGTTTGTAAATCAGGAGCTTGCATATGATTTAGAATCCGGGGGAGCGGATGGCAATGGAATTAAGCTAGATGAAGAAAGCATTCTACGGCTAGGAAAATGTTTAGAAGATTAAACAAGTTCCTTCAACGATCTTTTTCATTGGCAATTTGGGGATTATGAAGTGTTGCAACTGGAGTGCAATATGTTGTAGATTCAAGAGATGGAACCTGATGAAGGCTATCTAGGGTGTTACAAGGAGCACATAGAAGGCATGACCTCAATTGATGATACCCCAGTACATACTTTCCATAAGGACAAAAGAATAGAGTACGATGAGGCTAAGATGGAGGAATTGGAAAGACAGGAGTCTTTTATTATTTATTCCATAGATGTAAAAGAAAAAAGCCAGCCGGAGGTAATAAAAGAGAAAATAAAAGAGAAGGTAGAGGAGAGGAAGATAAAAGGAAGGACTAAAGAGAAAATAATAAAATCAAAATGCAACCCTAAAATAAAACAATGCTACGGGCAACAAAAAATCACATACCAAGGAACACTGCACATAGCTTTGGAGCACGAGTATGAAAATTAGGAGTACGTAAGGGAATTGTAGTACGAAGAACATTCTTCGTATATAGGATTGGAATACGGAGGCATGATAGAGTACAAAGGACTGCCGTACGACCAACAATAAGAGGACAACTTGATGCACGAGTATCAGAGGGACAATTCTTGTATGATGGAGGGAAGATGGGACAAAGGCTAGGACTTCATGCAACAGTCCGCGTATGTGTATAGACAATAGGACAACCATGTATGGTTAGTTATAGTGGAGAAGCCTGTAGGAAAGATGCTGTTACGAAGGATGTTGGTATGAAGAATGCTGGTACAAAGATTTTGGTATGAAGGATGCTAGTATAGAGGATGTTGGTATGGAAGATGCCTGTATAGAGGATGCTAGTATGAATGATGTTGGCATCGAGAATGCTGGTACAAAGGATATTAGTACAAAGAATGCTAGTATGGAGAATGTTGGTACAGATGATGTTGGTACGGAGAATGATGGTGTAGAGGATGTTGGTACAAAGGATGTGGGTATGGAGGATGTTGGCACATAAAATGCTGGTATGGAGGATGATGGTACGAAGGATGTTGGTTTGAAGGATGCTAGTATGGAGGATGCTGGTGCAAAGGATGTTGGTACAAAAAGTATTGTGGATGCTATAGACGAAGTCCGTACAGAGAAAGTGCTGCTGAAGGACAAAGAGGAGGGGATGAGGAGCAGATACAGAAGAACCAAGTGGACAAAAAATCCCTCAATGGGTCACAAAACAAATTTCCCTTCCTGTGAACTGTATTGCTTCGGATCAGTTGCCTCACACCAAGATGATAGATCTCTGATGCCATAGGAAGGCTGCACATAGCATTAGACTGGAGACACCAGAAGGCATAGAGGTGGCTTAGCCAATTTCCCTGTTGGTTCAATCTACAAGCAAGAAGGAAGAGAAAAATGGGAAGCCCATAGAGGGAATGTGTACAGGAGAGAAAGTAGCACAAGATGAGGACACAGTGTTGGTAGAAGTAGATAAATTGTTTGGAAAATTTGAAATGATACATCCCCCTTCACCAAATCCCTTTGAGATGAAGATAGAAGATCGAATGGAAACTCAAGGGGAGTACATGGACCCATTAGCAACAAGAATGACAACACTTTCATTTGAGCTAAGCAAATGGCCGCGGAGCGCGATATACAACGTATTCACAAATGGGCATCCAATCCAGGGACATCCTTCTACCCTACTTCTTGGAGTACAGTTTTCTTTTGGGTTTCTTGTTGGATAGTTGTCGAGAAGATGACTTCCTTTTTTGGGGACATAAATGTAGGGCATAATAATACTTTAATACTTTGATGTAATTAAAGATAATTAGTATTGGGTTCGGGTAGTTAGGTAGCAAGGGGATGCGTCAGTTGGTCTTCATAACCAATTGTCTTCTATTTAAGACCATTGGAACATGAACAATGTACTTTTTGTTTTGGTAATCAATAAAATATTTGGTTTCCCTTGCAACCTTTGGTACGTGTGCTATTGGTATTAAATGCTTTGTTGATACATACTTTATTGTTCAGTTTGGTAACCATTCTACAAGAAACAACCCTAAACAGGAGAGTTTACAAAACTGCCAAACAATTAGTGGTTCGTAGTTGTCGAAAAGCAGCTCAGCACCAAAGGATAACTATCTGTGTGCGAGAAGAGAATTTCTTTATATTTACTTTTGGAAGAGATGAAGATTCTAAGAGTAAAATTCAAACAATCTGCTTGGGGAGAAACGATAAATCTAAAAGTAAAAATGAGTCAAACACTGATCATGGTGAAGGAATTATGCCTTTGGTGATCTATTGTTTTTTCTCTTAGCTCCCTCTAAATTTTCCCTAAATTGCCACCTAAAGTAGAAAGTGCTCATTGCATGTCCAAAAAGAAAAACATAACAATGATATGAAAAAAATATTAAGTTTTGGAAAATGTTGAAGAAAATGAAGCAACATTATCCTAAATTGCAATGCTCTATAATCCAAAGCTCTGACATGAAATTCAAGAAGTTCCTTGTTATGTACCATGATTTCACTATTTGCCTCATAGAGAGGTTCCCTTTCTATGTAGACTATTGTATGCAATATTTTTAAGAACACAAAGTTTCGAATTGTATTTTTTTCTTTCTTATAGTTTAAGGTTGGCATTAATAATTATTATCATAGTTAAAAAATATAAAGTCGAAAAAAATTGAGGGACCCAAATTTGATTCAGCTTCAGCGAGTTGACAAATTTGGAAACTTACAAATAATTTAAAATCCTTAGGAAAACATAACTTTGTGCAAAATACAATTACAAAATATTGTAGATAAGTTAGCAAAACACCGAGGAATTGTTTTTCTATTTTATTTGAATGCTGAAAAAATATAATATTGCATCATTGTGTGAATACAAGACCAACCAATAAATATAATATTTTTTATGATTTATGAAAACTTAAGCACAAGTTCAAATGTGGATGTTCTTTTAGATTGCTCCAGTATTAGATATCTTGGTGAATGCTTACAATATGAAAATCCTTCGTTATCTTTGGAGATTGCATCATGTTTTGTGTGGTTGTTTCTGCATGGCGAAGCAAAGCTTGTTTTAAGGAATTCTAATATCCAAGGATCATCCATTTCTATTATTGTCTTTAGGAAGTAGCGTTGACACTCTAAACCCTTTTTTAGTTTTCTTTTAAGTTCAAGTTGGTTGAAGAACTCAAGTTCTAGTCACTTTGAGGGAGAATAATTGATCAAGTCCAATAACATCTATGTAGGCCCCCTCGTGATTACCAATTAGATCACGTCATATTACTGAGTCATATCCAACACAAATTCACATAATCTCATATTGTTTAGCATTTCAGGTTTCCTTGTTCAAGAGGGGATAGGATAGTGTTTTATTTTGCATGTTGTGGTTACAAAACTCACATCAATAAGTACTAGGCATGTTTTATATCTCCGTGTTCCAATTGGATAGAAAAATGCATATAGTTGTGAATTTCAAAACTTATTTGAGTGAGATGGTTGTATGCAACAGTATTATATGAAGCCTATTATAAGTTGAATCTTGGTTGTGTATGATGGTACACTATTGTACAAGTTGCTATGTTGGATTGTATACATGACTTAAATTTGGTATAATGTTCAACTTTAATGTACTTAATGTCAAATGTTGATAAAGTACCCTTTGTTGAGTGGGCTGTTGATGGATTGAGCATTTGTCTCCTATTTTGTCCCTTTCACATAGCTAAAGAATTTATAATATTTTAAGTGGCCCTGATCACTTCATTTTATACAATTATAAAACTCTTGAGTGTAATGTCCCCAATTTTTAATGTAATAATTAAATTAAATTAATTAATTAACTGGTCCCTGAATTTAAATAATATAATAAAAGGACCTTTAATTGGTTACTTTAATTAATTAATATGGGCCCATGTTAATATTTGTATTTGTGGTTCTGATTGAAATAATATATCTCAGACCTATTTTAATTTTTAGTTGCCATATTACCTCCTTCCATCCATACTCCTCCCTCCATCTGTACCTCCCCCTCCATCCGCCATACTACCCCCTCCATTTGTACTCCTCCCTCCATCCATCATTCGTACTATCCCCCCTCCGTACTATATACACTTCCATATTCCACTTTTCATACTTCATACATTTTCATTCCCTTCATACTTCAATTTTGATCTTCCACTACCAACCACCATACTAGGGTCCTCTTCATTGTACGTACGCCACAGTTCATAGATCCCTCCATATTCACAAAAAGTTTGACGTAGTCTTTTATCCACTGCCTCTTTGTTCGAACAAGGGACATTACAGTGGTATCAAAGCTGGTGATTTTGCCAGCCTATTGGGAGAATGGAGAACTTTGACTTGGATTACACTATGGCTTAATTTCCATCCGATTGGAGGGCACATTTGTTAGTTGAATACTCCAAGAATACTTTTGTGTGCCAACTGTTGGATGGTCAAGTGTAGGATGATAGGTACAAGGTGGTTGGCAATGTCATTTACCACAAAGACAAAATCTATTTGGTACCCGAATCGAAGATGAAGGAAATGATTATGGAAGAAGGTACTTGCACAAATAACATTAAAGCAATGCTCGACAATCAACTTGATGGAACTTTGGGTTCTACCAGCAACCCTCTGAATAAGCAAGCTCTACCGGTAGTTGTTCAGCCTCCTGGTGATGCAGATTCGATCGAGGATTATTTGCAAGAGCAATCTTTACAGTTGGTTGATTATGAAATCTATTCCCTAGTGGCAATCATGATGGATTGCGCAGATGAATTTCAAGTCTGGGATCTTGGTGACTCAGGACGGAACAATATTAATATCAGAGTGGCGTAGCGGAGCCTGAATGATGGTCTACTCATCTCAATTGAATTCAATTATGCACATGTGATCCGAAAGAAGCATGGAGTTTTCAGCAATTTGCATCTGCGCATGGTTTGGGATCTTGGAGTTTGCATATTGCTTGAGGACAAGCAATCTTTGGCTGGTGAGGATTTGTAATGACCCCAATTTTTAATGTAATAATTTAATTTAATTAATTTAAATAATATAATAAAAGGACCTTTAATTAGTTACTTTAATTAATTAATACGGGCCCAAGTTAATATTTATATTTGTGGTTTTGAATGATTTAATATAACTTGGACCTATTTTAATTTTTAGTGTTCGTTGGTAAGTGTTCCCATCGGCTATCTTTGTAACCCTCGAAAAGGTTTCCCCGATGGGTATTTAAGCATGGCTTGTAGGTAGTAGTTGGTATGCGATTTGGATTATTTTTCTTTGTACTGCGAATTCCTTTTGGAGTTCTCTACTGTTCGCCATTTTGGAAGTGAAAGATTTTCCCTACTTGGCTTTCTGGTTTGGGTGGGATTCAACCCTCACCTTATTTCGTTGCCTGTAATACTTTGCTTGGATTTGAAAAATCAGAGCTCCATCTTTTTTTGTTAGTGTTAATTGGAGAATATCGGTACTTAATATCTAGTCATGCTTGGCATTTATTTGATGGAGTTGTGTTCTAATATTATTTGCATATGAGTTTGTATGCTATTTCCAATTTCTGTACAATACCTGAAGTACTCCTCCATCCACCTCCCTTTGTACCTCTCCCTCCAATCATACTTCTCCATCCGTACTCCTCCCTCCATTCGTACTCTTTCCTCCATCTGCCATACTACCTCCCTCCATCTACCTCCCTCTATACCTCTCCCTCCAATCGTACTCCTCCATCTGTACTCCTCCCTCCATCTGTCATACTACCTGTATATGCTACTTTAGTATGTTAGAAACACCAAATTAAAACAATAAAAAACATTTGCATACTAATTTAACATAACTTCATGAGAGACAAAGTGAAGTCCTCAAATGAGAATATGAGCCATGGATAGGCTCTCTCAATGAGGATGATCACTTGATGTAGAGGTGTGTCTAATAGTTAAGATGGCTTGATTATGTATGTATGCTCAAATGCTCAAATGGGCTTCAATGGAGGATTTTTGATAGATTTTGGTGAATGGATTTGATGTAAAAATGGCTTCTCAAAATGGCATTATGGCTTTACTTTCTAGATTGTGTTGTTTTTGCAAAAGGGAAGGATCCAATTTATAGGCAAGAGGCTTGAGGGATGGAGGGCTAAGATGGAAGGAAAGGAGAAAGCTTATGGAGGGCTCAGATTGAATGAGAGGAGAGCACATGGATTGTGCTTCCTTACAGCCAATCAGGGAGTGACACATGTCACAGGGTGAGAGGATGGAAGAAAGGGCAAGGATGAGTCAACAAAGGAGGCTCAAGGGATAATATCTTCATAAAGACCCTTCATAAGTGCTTTGTAAGAGCATTGAAGGAGAGTGTAAGAGATATTTGAGGGTCATTTATGTTGGAGGGTGAGGAATTTTGACTTGGGTTGGATTAGGAAGGTTTTAAGCTTGCTTAGGATTGTGCAAATGATTAGAGGATGGATTAGGATGGTTTAAGATTAGCTTAGGGATAGGCAAGTGGATGGCAATAAATGAGGGTGGGTGAAGGTGGAGATATTTGTTAACTTTGGCTTGGGTTAGCAAGTCTTAACCCATATTTAGGGAATGTGACAAGGTTAGGAGGGGATTAGAATTAGGATTAAAGATAAGGATTGACATCTTCTAGAACAGTGTAGGCTTTGGATGATGATGAAGACTTTCTAGAAGAGTCTAGAACTTCCTAGGATGAGGATAAAAAAGATTTTTAAGAAATAAATAAAGTTTTATTTATTTCAAGGGTTTGGGTTGAGGAGATATTTATTAAAATATTTTTAATAAACATGAGGATTAATATTTAATCTTAATTAAATATTTTGAGTTGGGATTAGGGGTAGGCAATGATGGGATTAGTCTTTAATCAAAATTAAAGAAGGATTAGAAGATTTTGGAAGAGGTTAGTGGTTTTAAGGAAATTGGCCAAGTTTTGGGCAAAAAAAAAAAAATTATTTATTTTGAAATTTTTGGTCAATTTATTAATTAAATAATTAATAAATAAGGAAATAATGTTTAAATAAAATTTAAACATTTTTGGGAGGGATTCCTTAATTAAATATTTTTAATTAAGATAAAGGGATTTAATGGCATAAAAATAAATAAATAAATTAAATAAATAATTAATTAATAAATGATGATGTCATCAAGAACTTTTTTTAGAAAATAAAAATATTTTATTTTTTAAAAGATTTTTAGATGTCTACATTTTGCCCCTCTTTGATGTGATGCCGCAAGTGGCATGGCATCAAAGATAAGAAAATAAGATGCCCAAGGCTAGAGTAGAAGAGGAGACGATAGACTGCGAGATGCCCCCTCAAGAAGGTGGCGGGGAGAGAAAGCAAGGCTCAATGGCTTCTTGAAAAGTACAAGAATCTTGGCGGGTGGGAGGATGAAGAGTGGCTTAAGAGAAGAGGTTTAGTTAGCTCAAACTCTCACTATGGGAGAATGATAAAGGGGAAAATCAGAGGCACAAGAGTAAATAAGCTTAAGACTTTCAGGATTGGGGGGAGGATGAAGGAGCAGAGCGCTAAAAAGGAATCCAGGATAGGGAGATGGATGATGGGATGATAAAGCTGATGCAATAGGATTTCAAAGAGCTAGATTGGCGAGAGATGGGTTTCGGAGATCCCTAGGACTAGGATTGTGGATCTCGAAAGATGAGGCTTGGTGGATTGATTTGATTGGTGGATCCTAAGACTAGGATTGTGGATCCCTAAAGCTAAGAGTGATGATTGATTCAAAGAGATACTGATGCATAAGCTGGGGTAGGAGAGACAGATGCTAGATATGGATGGGGAATAATGGAGATGAAGGGATTCCATTGAAGCTTTTTGAGCGGGGGGATACTTCAAAGAGAAGTACCACCATGTAGTTGAGCACTAGATTTGCTATAGGACTGTTGGTTAATCGCCAAGGTTACCAAGAACATCAAGGCCTTTTCACCAACCGTTCAAAGGACTGACAGACTTGACTCAAAACAAACACACAAGGATTGCCCCAGTAGCACACATGAATCCTAGAGGAAGCAGCGTGGAAATGACATTGGGTAACCCACAAGCAGAAAAGAAAAACAAACAAAAGACTTGATCAAAACCTTACGCTCAAATTGCCCCATTCACAGTATACCATGATATGGAAGATCGTGGCAACCTTGAGGAGGGAACAAAAAGATTGCTTGGAAAAGATACTTCAAGACCCAAAAGGAAGATTCCAAATCAAAAGAAAGGGAAAATTCAAAAAAGAACCGTTTGCCAATGAGATGGGTAGGACGAGGTACTAACGGACCAAGATCAGACATGAGAAAAGCTATATCCTACAAGGATCTATCCGAGAGCACCTAAGCTGATGGATCTGGATGAGTCATGTGTCTGGCAAGCTGAACTAAGAAGGATAACACTTTGGTGACAGGAGATCTAGCTAAAGGATGCATTGGAATAGCTAACCAAGGGTTGTGCGATGTGTGCAAGATGCTGATCAAGGATGAACTAACACGAAAGCTGAATAGATACAAATGGTACTAAGCTAAACAGGATGTACAAGCTGACAGACCAAGATACGTTACAAATGTACAAGGTTGTTCATGTTTGGGTTTTGTGAGATGGAAATGTTTTAGAGTGTGTTGGATGGATAGTTGGATAATTTGATGGTTTTGTGAAAAGCTTAAGGAAAATGGGATTCTTTTTGTGCATGTGATAGGATACAAACTAGGATACAAGATTATTGACAAGCTGAAATATGGTACGAGTTTTGGACAAGATTTGGATATACAAGCTATGATACAAGGGATGATACAAGATTTACAAGGTATGATACAAGCTTTGGTACAAGATTTACAAGCTGAGGTACAAGATTTACAAACTGTACAAGAGGTATTTACAAGCTTCATTAGATGTTGGATATTTGGTTGGAACACCAAGGGAACAAACAGGTGGTTTATGGGATGGTGAGTGGATGGATGAGGGTTAGGATAGGGATAGATAATGGATTAGTCTTAGTACACAAGGCACTTGAATTACCAGGTTTTCACCAAGGTACCTATCCAAGGCGCTTGAATTGCCAAGTTTTCACCATTGGACGCTTATTTCTCTTTACTATTTTTTTTGTATTTTTCAAAAGCTGGGTATACCAAGGATCTTCAAGCATAGAACTTCTTGAGATGAATGATGTTAGTAGGATCATTCAAGAGTTCTTCTAGTGTAGATAGCTGATAGGCTCTGGAGCCGAAAGAATCAGTGACAACATAAGGGCCAAGCCATGTAGGTTCAAACTTACCTTTCTTGTCTTGATTTGCTTGGACTTTCATGTTTTCTTTGAGGACCATGTCGCTCGGCTGAAAGTGTCGGGGAAGCACCTTCTTATTGAAGTTCCTTTTGAGACGAGATTGATAGACTGTGAGGTGATCATAGGCGTGTTGTCGCTTTTCGTCTAGGAGATCTAGCTGGGTGAGCCGAGCTACTCTGTATTCTTCATCTGATATTTGCCCTCGCAAAGATATGCGCAAGGAGGGAAGTTCAACCTCTATGGGTAGTACCGCTTCGGCACCATAGACTAGGGAGTATGGATTTGTTCCTGTGGATTTACGGAAGGAGGTTTGATAGGCCCATAGGGCTGGATTTATTTGTAGGTGCCAATCGTGGCCGAAATCATTGACAACTTTCTTTAGGATTTTGAGGAGGGTTTTGTTAGTTGCCTTTGCCTGGTCGTTACCTTGTGGGAAATATGGGCTAGAAAAGTGGTGATGGATGTGAAGGGAAGTGCATAGTTCTTCCATGTTGAGATTTTCAAAGTTACCTCCGTGGTTGGTAAAGATGGTGGATGGGATGCTGAAGCGGCAAACAATGTGGTACAAGATGAACTTGGAGACCTGAACTCCTGTAGCTGAGACTAGGGGGACTGCTTCCACCCATTTAGCTGTTATTATCCATTTATTTCCATCAGATGAGAGAGGTGTGATAGTTTCAACTAGATCAAGGCCCCAACATGCAAAGGGCCAAGGTGGTGCAATAGGCTGTAGATCTTGTGCTGGAGCGTGCACAAGATTGGCGTGCTGCTGACATGGGAGACATTTTCTGACAAAGTCACAGGAGTTTTCTTCGATGGCAGGTCAATAGTAGCCTGCTCTAAGGATTTGTTGCGCTAGGACAATACCACTCGTGTGGGCACCGCAAAGTCCGGAGTGTACTTCTTTTAACATCATCGCGGCCTCGTTTTGGTCTAAACACCTAGAGAGAGTATTGTGATTACCCCAACGATATAGGGTATTGGCTATGATGACATAGCGGGATGATTTTCAGATGAGGTTTTGGCGTTGGGTTTGTGTGAGGTGAGGGGATATGATACCATCTTTAAGGTAAGCATGGATTTCATGGTACCAAGGGGATTGAGGACCAACCAAGATGCAAACACGATTTGAATCCTCATTTGCATAGGTGGGTGTGAGGAGCTGCTCGACTAAAAACTCATACTCCATAGCCGCTTGGGAAATTTCCAAAAGCAAGCCGATAGTAGCCATAGCGTCCGCTGCCTTGTTCTGCATTCGAGGCACTTGTATAAACTGAAGCTTTGTAAAATGCTGGGTTAGCTGATCAACTAGCTCTTTGTAAGGTAATAGCTTTTCATCTTTGGTTTGATATTCATTTAGGACTTGCTTGATGATGAGCTGAGAATCACCAAAGATTTGTAACTCAGTGATGTTCCATTCTATGGCTATCTTTAATTCTGCTATGAGAGCCTCATATTCAGCTATATTGTTGGTGCTAGGGAATTGTAGCTTAAAAGCTTTTGGAATGTAATCTCCTTGAGGTGTGACCAACAATATTCCTGCCTCTAATTCATGAGATGTGTATGAGCCATCAAAATAAAGTTTCCATGGGGGCTGTTCTTCAATTAGACAGATATGTTCATCTGGAAATTCTGTGATCAAAGGATATGTATCTACTAGAGGTGCATCAGCTAGGTGATCTGCTATAGCTTGCCCTTTGATTGCCTTTCTATCCACATACTGGATGTCAAATTCGCTAAGGAGCATAACCCATTTGGCCAAACGGCCTGTAACTCTTGTTCTAGAGAGCATATACTTGAGAGGATCAATTTTGGATACTAGCTGGACGGTATGACTTAGCATGTAGTGGCAAAGCTTTTGAGTTGAGAAAACAATTACCAAACAAGCTTTTTCCATAGGAGTGTAATTGAGTTGATAACCAACTAGGGTTCTACTGATATAGTAGATGGCTCTTTCTCTGCCGTAGTCATCGTGCTGTGCTAGAAGTGCCCCTAGAGCAATAGGCGTTGCTGATATGTACAAGATGAAGGGACGACTAGGAACTAGTGGAACCAAGATAGGGGGATTGGCGAGATACTGCTTGAGCTGATCGAAGCTGCGTTGACATAAAGAATCCCACTTGAAGTTCTCATCTTTCTTTAGTAGATGTGCAAATGGCGTACACTTATCTGCAAGCTGGGAGATGAAGCGCCAGATGGATTGAAGCTTTCCCTGAAGAGTACGAAGCTGTCGCAGTGTCTGGGGAGGAGGCATGTCTAAGATAGCCTTGACCTTCTTGGGGTTGATCTCTATACCTCGTTTACAAAGTATAAAGCCTAGAAGCTTGCCAGATGTGACCCCAAAGACACATTTCTTGGGATTCAGCATGAGATGATATTTGGCTAACCTATCAAAGACCTTCTCCAGGTCAGCAAGATGATCCATGAAGGTGTGAGATTTAACCAGGATATCATCCACATAATCTTCCAAAATGCTATGGATAAGATCATGGAAAATGGCTGTCATAGCTCTTTGATAGGTAGCCCTAGCATTCTCTAGACCAAAAGGCATCATGTTGTAGCAAAAGGTTCCCCAAGGGGTAGTGAATGCTGTCTTATGTTGATCCTCTTTTGCAATCTTGATTTGATTATATCCAGAAAATCCATCCATGAGGGACAAAATTTCATGTCCAGCTGTAAGGTCTACAATCATATCTATGTTCGGTAAGGGAAAATCATCTTTTGGACAAGCTTTGTTAAGATCTCTAAAATTAGTGCAGATTCTGATGTCACCAGAAGGCTTAGTGACGGGGACCATGTTGGAGATCCACTCTGAGTAGTCGATAGGTCGGATAACCTTAGCAGCTAACATTCTTTCTAATTCAGCTTTAACTAGTAATGCCACCTTGGGGTGCATTTTTCTAAGCTTTTGTCTGACGGGCCTGATCTTTGGATCAACTGCAAGATGATGAACTACCAGCTTTCGATCAAGTCCTGGCATGTCCTGATATGACCATGCAAATCGACCGATGTACTCTCTTAAGACCTCAAAGAGGAGGTCAGATTGTTCTTGCGATAGGGATGCAGCAATGTGAACAAGTCTGGGGATTTCTAAAGAACCGATGTTGACTTCTCTAGTATCCTCAATTAGAATAGAAGACACCTCTGGTTGATTATCTTGAGGAGGTAATGCTAAATCCTCATGTTTTGCTTGTGACTCTGGATTTTCTTGCTGAGGGGCTCTTTTCGCTGCCTTAGCTAGTCTTGGATTCGCCTTAGTTCCAGTTTTGGGTGTATCGGAACTAGGTTGGGGATTTTCTCCAAAATACCCCTTGGGATCTAGCTTATAGATATAGGCAGAATCTAGCTTTGTTTGCTTGTGAGGAGTTTTGGCTCCCATGAATCTCATAAGCACTTCCTCTGATGTGAACTCATCAATGTGTATGATGCTTGGTTGGTCCCAATCTATGAGTTCAGCGTGAGCGAGTGGTAGGTCGATGAAATGGATGGATAGTTCTTGGAGAATAGAGTCTCCCAGGGAGATTTGGTCTGGGATATCGTCGTAGGCTCTCTTTTCAACTTCCTCCGGAATGTCTTCGATTTCTACAAGGTCACGATGGATGTTCAAAAAAGCATGACCATCCGTATTGGTGCCCCCAGTTGTGGGTATGCCAAAGCCTAGACCTAACTTCTTTTCCCGTTTGTGTGCTTTGATGGGACACTGCATGCCTCTTTCCTCTGGTCCTAGACCACCACCTTGATAGTTCCATTTTTCAGTGATGAGCTTATGTGCTTGGGGATACTTCTGGCTGAAGTGATCAAGGCGTGCTTGATTTCTTGGAGGTGCATCTTTATGTAACCAATTGTTGATATCCAGAGTGAGCTCCTCATGAAGAGGGATTCTCGAGGATACAAAGGTTGTTGGGCCAAGCTGTGTGTATTGAGGAGGTGGAGTCTCTTTGGCTCTATGATATGTGGGTCGTCCATTGGTGTGTGGATCAAGTGGCAATGCACCAACTGCAAATGCATCAGACAGGCTATACTCTTTACAACCTTTGTTGTTGATCTTTAGGGTAGATAGGGTGGAGGCGAGGATGGTTTCTGGGTCATTACAGGTGTTGGATGAACTGACGATGGATTGGCGGATTTCGATGCCAAGGCAATAGTTTGTATATGAGGCTTCAACTGCATTGCAATAAGCAAAGGGTTTTGGATTGGCATGGATGGTCACTTCAGTGCCCTGATCCGAAAATTTGAGGCACTGATGATATGTGGATGGAACGGCTTTCATGGCATGGATCCATGGGCGTCCAAGGAGGATGTTAAATGGTAGGTTTAGATTGACAACATGGCAAATTATTTCTTGGATGACCGGCCCAACCTTGATGGGTAGCAAAACTGTTCCCTCTGTGGTTCTCTCCAGATTATTATAAGCTTTAATGGTGATAACCTCATTGATGATATCTGCCTCAGTATACCTAGCTTGTTTTATGAATTTTAGAGTGCAAATATTCAAGGCTGATCCATTATCTATCATTACTCTTTTTACGACGAAATTGGATACCATAATGGCTATGCTTAGTGGAAGGGTGTGATCTGGCTCGACTACGGGTTTGTCAGTGGGCTTGAATGATAAGGCACATGAGGATGAAAGGTGTCCAACAAGATTACGAAAATCAGTCGCATTGATATCCGAAGGGACACGGGATTCTATGAGAGCACTATCAAGGATGTCTTTGTACACAGGACTAGTGAGGAGAAGGTCTAAAATGGAGATTTGGGCTAGCATGTTCCCAAGGTGTTCCAAGATATTGTACTGGCTTTTTGATGGAGCTGATGATGTTGTTGGGGTTGATAGTGCTGATGGGACTGATGGGGCTGCGATGTTCAATCGCGCTCTTCGAGTGGTGACTGCACACTCATTGTTTGGGCCTTGGATATTGATAACATTGACAGAAGGCTCTTTCTCAGATATACAACCTATGAGGCTACCATAGTCTATGTAGGATGAAGTGTGGTCATTGTTCTTCCCATGTTGTTGGTTTGGCTAGCGGTTGTTGGTGTTGTTGTTATTGGTTTGGATGGGTGCTTTTCCAGGATTTTGGTTGTTGTGAGGAGGAAAAGCATTTTGATAGATCTGCAAGCCTGCATTGGGAGAGGTTTGTGCTCCAACTGTGATTTCTTTCCGATCAATGAGGTCCTGCACATAATCTTTCAGCTTCATGCATCTGAGGGTGGTGTGCCCTTTCACCCTATGAAACTTGCAATACTCATTCTCTATACCATGCAACTTTGGATTGGCCTGGGTCGATTTGTTGGGTAGGAGGAAATTTGATGAGGTTTTCCTTGACTAATTTCTCAAAAATGACATCCAATGGCTCACCAAGGGGTGTATAGTTTCGAGGTGCAGGTTGGAACTTGGGCTTTGGTCTTGCAGCTACATTGATGACATTAGCTTGATTGTTAGACCCTTGAAAGTTGGGCTTTGGATTGTGGCTTTGAAAGCTTTTCTGATTCTGCTGTTGGTTGTTGATAGCTTGTTGATTGTTTGGTTGATAAGGTGGGTTGGACTGATTTTGGGAAGGACCAACAGTATTCACATGTCTGGTGTTAGTGACCCCATCTGTTGCAACGTGCTTGTTTTTGTTCCAATACCTAGACTTGTCATTTGAATGTGTTTGATTTTGGTTGGCTTCCTTGTAAATCTTGACCACACCATCTTTAATGAGTCCTTGCTCAAGGATCATTCCTTTTTCTTTGATATCTTTGTAGGTCTGCAAACAATTCATGGTCATGTGGTGAGCTAAGCTGGGATGGGCATTATCAATAAACATTTTCACCAAATGGCGCTCTGGCAGGGTGCAAGATATGCGGGTGGTAAGGGTTTTCCATCTTTGCAGATATTCACCAAGACTTTCTCCACCTTTTTGCTTGGTGTGGACAAGATCAACCACTGATAATTCTGTCTCTACAAGATGGGCATATTGGGCTACAAATGCCTCAGACAATTCAGCAAAGTTTTTGATTGTGCCATATGGGATTCTATAAAACCATTCAAGAGCTGGTTCGGCCAAACTTTTAGGGAAGAGGCGCAAAAGGAAGACGTCACTGTATGCCACTTCTTGGCAGTGCATGTAAAATTCTTTGATATGTGTGACAGAGTCTCCTTTTCCTCTAAATTTATCAAACTTGGGTATCTCAAAGTGTTTGGGAAATGGTGTCATGGTAATGGCTCTGTCAAATGGGTAAGGACACACATTCTCAAACTTGAAGGTTTTTGGGTCATTTCTCTCTTGGATGTTCTTCAAAGCTGTCTTCATGGCTTCCCATTCTGAATTAATCGGTGATGGCTGTGGTGCCTCCACTGTAGGAGCACTCTGAAGGAGATATGCGTTGAATGGTGCAATTGAATATGGATGGCTTTGAGGTATGGGCTGGTAGGGATTGTACATGGCTTGGGCAACTGAATGGTGGATGATGGGTTGCTGAGGTGGAGGTGCCACATATTGCTGCATGTGTTGCGAGGCTTGCTATTGATAGTGGATTTGAGGTTGGGATTGAGGAACATAAGCTGGCTGTGGGATAAATGGATTGCTTTGTGGAGGTAAGGTATAAGATGGTTGTGAAGCTTGGGGAAAGGATGGGGGAGCTTGTGGAACTTGACTTTCGATTTGAGGAGTTTGATCAATATATGTGGGTTGTGCCCCCATTTGGGAGGGTATCTGCATGGCAAAAGAGGCCAAGTAATTGGTGGTTGGTGGTGGTGGATTTCCTCCTAGAAGTGGCATAGCAAAATAGTTAGTAATAGGAGGTAATGGATTAGTTGGTAGTGGAGGTGGTGGGAATTGAAAGCTTGGAAATGGAATTGATGGGGTTTGATAGCTTGGTGGTTGGATTTGAAAGCTTGGTAGAGGGGTGGCAGGAGCTTGGGTCACTTGAGAGCTTGACAGAACATTTGTAGTAGCTTGTGGAGTTTGATAGCTTTGTGAAGTGAGGGCAGTAGCTTGTGGATTTGTGGCTGATGGCACTGAGCTCCAAGGACCTAGTGGAAATGATGGAATTGTGCTCTGAGCTGAGGTAAACAAGCTGGGGGTGATGAAAGGTTGATTACTTGGCCCCATGGGTGGCATCCCGGTTGTATATTGCTGAGGTTGGCCAAAGATGCTAGCACTGATTTGGGAGATGGGTGGATTTGGAAGGCTGGGTTGGAGAGCAGCAACAACAATAGTGAAGGGAGTGAATGATGAGGTGTTTTGGGTGAAGGGGGTTTGGGATGGAGTGGTATGGACCAGTGGTGGAGTGGTGGTAGTTGGATTGGCTTGTGGAATGGAGATTTCAACTTGAGTTGGTATGTTTGGGTCTGTTAGATCATATGAGGTGGGTTGAGGCTCTTCTTTTGGCATATACAAAGGATGATTTGGATCATAAGAGCCTATGGGTGGTGGCAGCTGCCCAAATAGAGGGTGAGAAGAATCTAATAAGGGAGGAGGTCTTCCAAAATCGAAGGCTCCTACATTGTCCCTCTGAAAGTTTGCCATGATTGTTTCTTTGTTCTTGTCTATAATGGCGTTCACCAATACTTCATTTCCTGGTTGGTTCATGAAAGCTTCAATGTCAGTAGGTGATGGTATAGTGTTCTCTGGGCTGAAGGATGGTTGAGTGCTCAAGGGGAGTGATGTTGTTTGATCCAAATGATAGGGCTCCATTGTTTCCTTCTTCTTGGCTAAGCGAGTGACGGGTGGCATGAAAATGTTCCTAGGGATGAGGTGCAACAAATGTTGATGGATGCAAAAGGGGGGAGGCTTTTCTATGCAAATGATTTCCTAGGCTGAGGCAAAGCTATATGACAAACCTAAGGAAGATTGGGTTGGGGATTCTAACTTCAAAAATATGTTGCCAAAGCACGAAAGGTCTGCTTTCCTATGTGCAAGCTTGGTGGTGATTGTGTCAACTTAAGGATAGACTGATGATCACTTGGAAAAAACACGAGATTGACCACTTGTGGATCCCAACCTTTAGCTTAAGGTAATGAGGGATGACAAGTGATAAGGCTAGATTACCCTAGACAAATCTCTGTCAGAGAGATAACCTTGGTGAGACCACTGGATTTGCAATATGATAGGAAAAGCAAGTTTTGGCAATGTGACAACAATTTTGAAGGCTTGGATGTGAACTTTTTGATTGCTGGCTAGACGGTTTGATTCTAAGGCAAAGAACTAGACGAGATGGATGAGCTAAAATGCTTAAAGGGATAACCTAGAATGGTTGGCTTTCCTACAAAGATGACTCTAATGTGAAGTTTATGCAAGAAGATGTGGAGAAACAAGGGGGCCTAATCATAGAAATCATGCCTAGTTGGTAAGACATAAGCAGGGTTAACTCTTGGATGTTTGCTAAATCTGATAGTGCGATCTAACCAGGCGTCCTGAAGGGCTTCGTCGACAGCTTTGTCTTCTGCTTTGTGGAGTTTGGTAATTCAAGGGCTTGGTGTTACTTCCTTTCTCTTGGCTGAAATTTCTTGGTATACCTGAGATGGCTTGAGTTTGGCTTTGTGAAACTTCTGTTTGGGTTTGGGTTGTTCTGACATAAATTCTTGAATCTGCTTGGCTTTGAGAGATCTTGGTTGTTTTGCTTCAACGTGTTCAACTTCTGAAACAGGCAGTGACTACGCTAAGTGTGCCCTAAGCTAGGATTGACCAAGTTTGACAAACATTCATTCAACAAGTAAAAGATCAAGCAATAGATAGGAACAACCAGATAGAAGTTTTGATTCTCAGAAGACAGTAACTGTGCTGTGGAGTGTATATTCTACAAATGTTTCGATCAGTCACTTCAAACACATTAACATCCTAGATGGTTGTCTACAAGGCTGACAGTTGGTTTAGCTAGGGAGTCCTCGATATACCCAAGGTACGTGAGGCCCAAATCCGTAGATGAAACCAAAACAATGTCACACAGCCCAGAGGAGCGGTAACCCACTTCTCTTTCACTTCTCAAGGGTATAAAGTTCCTTGAGGCTTAGCCCGAGTGACAAAATTTTGATCCCAAGAGAGGTGTCTTTGGATTCACCTCTCGATCTTTATACTCTGCCAGAACGCTGGAGTTGAGGTCGTCCCAAGGGGTGATGAAATCCCCAAGCAGGCCTCCTAAAAGCTAAGACAAGATTTTGGATCCTAATCTTATGCACCCAAGATGGCCTCGAAAGACAACAAGGGGAGAGAAGACTTGGATGATCTTGGGCTAAAAGATAGAGTTCTTTTCCAACTAACGCTTTAAGTTTTTTGATCTAGACCTTTTGAAAACACACGTGATTTAAGATGCAAAGGTTCAATTCCAATTTGAAATGCGCGAACAAAAGAGAAGTGATCGAAGAATGAATACACCAAGAAGATTTAGGGTCAACAAAAAGTAAACTCGTGCGCCAGGAGGCCCTCCACGTCAAGTATCGATTGATTTTCTTTAAAGCATTCAAGATTGAGTGTGAGTTTGTTTTAAGTCCAAAACAAAGATGTGTGTAAAGCTCGATTTCAAGTGCGCGCCCGGAGGCCCTCCACGTCAAGATTTGTTCAATTTTTATGCCCAAATGAAGTGTTAGCAAGACTAATGTGCATTCAAGAAATTTTCTATCTTAGAAAAATCAATAAAAACTCAAGTGAGTGGAATTTGATTTTTGTGGAGCACTTAACACCTTCTTAGGTAGACCCATCCCCATATATGGCGCTGATATTGCAACCAATGGTTAGAATGATGGGTGATTAAAGAGGGTGAGTCCAACAACAAATTCACTCAAAGTGTCTTTATTTGTTTTTATAACTTAGAAAGTTTCTAAAATGTGGATTCTTTTTATGCCCCAAAAGATGATTATGTGATCTATGGCATTCAAGATTGGATTTGTTGTTTTAATCATGCATTCATTAAAAAAACAAACTTGATTTTTATCCATGACACTCAAGAGTGATTTTAGCAACATGCATTCAAAGACAAGTGATTAAATATTCAAGTTTTTTCCTTTGAGCATTCAAGATTGAGATTTTGCGTGTTGTTTTAAGAACTTTGAAGTGCTTTGTTTTAACCTTAGATCATTCAAGATTGTTTTGGACTCAAAAGTGAAAATGACTCTTTGGACTTTGGTTTTCATTCAAGATTTTGTGTTCTAGTTTGCATGTTTTAAGCCTAAAATAATGATTTTTGATGCATGAAAAACTTAGGAAACATTCAAGATTTTGCAACAAGACATTTGTTTGGAACAAATAACAAAGCTTTTAGGACAATTTTGGCAACCATTTAGGACTCTTAGTTTTCATGAGATTTTAAAAAGAACTTTAAAATATTTGCAAATGAGGTTCATTTTATCCTTGATTGATGCTTTGAGTTTGATTTAGATTTTAGTGTGCACTTAGTGTTGATTTTGAACCTTTTGAAATGGAAACTTGAAGTTCTTTTCAAATTCCCAAAAATGAAGTGTTCCTAACTTTGCATGAATGCATCTAAAACCTTGATGTTGCAAGGATGCAAATGATTGGATTGGTTTAGTTCAACTTGTTAAAAGATTTTTTTTTTTGGCAAATTTTTAGTTTTTAATGGATTTAAGTATGATTTGGGGGTTCATTTTAAGCACTTAAAAAAAAAAGTGTGTATGATTTTGCTTCCTTAAAAAAAAAAGGCCAAGATCCCTCAAGAAGAAGAAGAAGAAGTAGACAAAATAGAAGAATATAGACAAGAAGAGGAAAAAGAATTCCAAGTGCTCTGTCCACCTATAAGCTTGAAAAATCTGCAAACACTATGAGATAGACTATGAGTTCCTTTGTCTTCTTCATGTTTATGTGGACTTGCAAAACCAATTTATGCAATCCTACCAATCACAAAAACAAGCAAAATAAGCCAAAATAAGCAAATGACATACAAAACTTGACTAAAAAAGCTAATGAAGACGACCCATGCGGGGTCCCACCGGGCGTGCCAAAATGTATATGCTACTTTAGTATGTTAGAAACACCAAATTAAAACAATCAAAAACATTTGTATACTAATTTAACATAACTTCATGAGAGACAAAGTGGAGTCCTCAAATGAGAATATGAGCCATGGATAGGCTCTCTCAATGAGGATGATCACTTGATGTAGAGGTGTGTCTAATAGCTAAGATGGCTTGATTATGTATGTATGCTCAAATGCTCAAATGGGCTTCAATGGAGGATTTTTGATAGATTTTGGTGAATGAATTTGATGTAAAAATGGCTTCTCAAAATGACATTATAGCTTTACTTTCTAGATTGTGTTGTTTTTGCAAAAGGGAAGGATCCAATTTATAGGCAAGAGGCTTGAGGGATGGAGGGCTAAGATGGAAGGAAAGGAGAAAGCTTATGGAGGGCTCAGATTGAATGAGAGGAGAGCACATGGATTGTGCTTCCTTACAGCCAATCAGGGAGTGACACATGTCACAGGGTGAGAGGATGGAGGAAAGGGCAAGGATGAGTCAACAAAGGAGGCTCAAGGGATAATATCTTCATAAAGACCCTTCATAAGTGCTTTGTAAGAGCATTGAAGGAGAGTGTAAGAGATATTTGAGGGTTATTTATGTTGGAGGGTGAGGAATTTCGACTTGGGTTGGATTAGGAAGGTTTTAAGCTTGCTTACGATTGTGCAAATGATTAGAGGATGGATTAGGATGGTTTAGGATTAGCTTAGGGATAGGCAAGTGGATGGCAATAAATGAGGGTGGGTGAAGGAGGAGATATTTGTTAACTTTGGCTTGGGTTAGCAAGTCTTAACCCATGTTTAGGGAATGTGACAAGGTTAGGAGGGGATTAGGATTAGGATTAAAGATAAGGATTGACATCTTCTAGAAGAGTGTAGGCTTTGGATGAGGATGAAGACTTTCTAGAAGAGTCTAGAACTTCCTAGGATGAGGATAAAAAAGGTTTTTAGGAAATAAATAAAGTTTTATTTATTTCAAGGGTTTGGGTTGAGGAGATATTTATTAAAATATTTTTAATAAACATGAGGATTAATATTTAATCTTAATTAAATATTTTGAGTTGGGATTAGGGTTAGGAAATGATGGGATTAGCCTTTAATCGAAATTAAAGAAGGATTAGAAGATTTTGGAAGAGGTTAGTGGTCTTAAAGAAATTGGCTAAGTTCTGGGCAAAAAATAAATAAATAATTTATTTTGAGAATTTTGGTCAATTTATTAACTAAATAATTAATAAATAAGGAAATAATGTTTAAATAAGATTTAAACATTTTTGGGAGGGATTCCTTAATTAAATATTTTTAATTAAGATAAAGGGATTTAATGGCATAAAAATAAATAAATAAATAAAATAAATAATTAATAAATACATGATGATGTCATCAGGGACTTTTTTCAGAAAGTAAAAATATTTTATTTTCTAAAGGATTTTTAGGTGTCTACACTACCTCCCTCCACTTGTACTCCCTCCATTCGTACTCCTCCCTCCATCTGCTGTACTACCTCCCTCCATCCATACTCCTCCATCCACCTCCCTCTATACCTTTCTCTCCAATCGTACTCCTCCCTTCACTTGTCGTTCTACCTCTGTCCATCCATACTCCCTCCATTCGTACTCCTCCCTCCTTTTGCCTTACTACCTCCCTCCATTTGTACTCCATCCATCCATACTTTCCCCAACATCTACCGTACTACCTCCTTCCATACGTACTCCATCTATTCGTACTCCTCCCTCCATCTGTCATACTACCCCCTCCATTTGTACTCCTCCCTCCATCTGTCATTCGTACAACCCCCCTCCGCACTCCTCCATACACTTCCATGTTTCGCATTTCATATTCCATACATTTTCATTCCCTTCGTACTTCAATTTTGATCTTCCACTATCAACTACCATACTAGGGTCCTCTTCACCGTACATACGCCACAGTTCACAGATCCCTTCGTATTCATAAAAAGTTTGACGTACGGTCTTGTACCCACCTTCTCTTTGCCCGGACAAGGGACATTACATTGAGGTCATTCTAACAATTAATTTCACATACATCTACTATTGGCAATGAGGAATGAGTTTTTTGGTACAATTTCACCATCTACATTTTATCCAAACAAATAGAGCATCAGTTTTTGGTGTATTACAAGTGAAACTTTTTGTATAACTAAGCACCATAGTCCTCCATTGCTTGTAATAATTTGGATGGTTGCCACATATTCTGGCAAGATCCTAACAACCTTCTAATCAAGTGATAATGAATCCTATACCTTATTTGAAAAAAATGATTCCAATCATTCTTTAACATGGTAGGAATCTTTGCATAGTCAGAAATACTATTATACAGAAATATGTTTTTCAATTCTCAAAACAATTGTCCACTACATGCGCATCAAAATTTCCTTCAAAAAGAGGGACAAGTACAATTGTAAATTCAATCTCTATCATCTGGCTATTTATCCACTTGTATATTATTTAGGTTCTATGTAAAGTTAGGATTTTTTTTAATTCAAATGTAGGGAGGGTGGTGAGTACTTTGGATGCAATTTTAAAAGAATTTTTAAATACCTGGATGGAAAAGCCAACTAAAATATAATTAAATAATTTGAAGGGCTCAAAAAAGGAAACTACAAAAAGAGATCAAGATACAAGGCAATTGATCTTATATGCCATTCACTTTTCCTTCCAAATTGGAATTTGAAGTATTCAAGGATGAATGTCCATGATGTGGGAGATGTTGAGGACAAAAATCCTTTTGGTGTTCATTTTTTGGATTTGAGCACAAAAGCCCTACAATACACTAGAGGTGATTCCATCTAGGAATCACAATGTTTCCTCATTTGTAAGGCATGCAATTAGAGATCGGAGATGAGATTAGAATTAGTTTAGATTAGCTAAGGGAGAGACTTGGAGAAATTGTTGCCATAATGCTATCAAAGTAATTGCTGATTCATTGTTGGTCTTCATGGTGAATTTCTTGTGTCGCTTTGGAGTATTGCATGGTTTCTACATTTCCTCGGTAGGATTGTGTTTCATGTTCAGTAGATGGAGTTTAGTTGAATGGGAGATATTTTGGATGCATCTTTGGTGAATTTGCTTAAAAAAAACTACTAATTGCTTGCTGATTGTAAGTATCCCTTGCGTGGTTGAATGGCATAAAATCATGAGCTTAACTCTAATTATTGCTTGCACATTGATATGCATCGATGGATGGTGTAAATGAAATGACAATAGTTTGAACATCTTACATCTATCTTAGGAGATTGCACTAGCTTCATTGATGTCAATGGATGAACTAAGTCTAGTAGAATCACACAAAGATGTTCAATGTCTTGCATTCTAGGAACAAAATAGCTTCCTAAACCCTTTCCCTTTGTAGTTTTTTGTTAGAAGTAGTTGATATCCATAGATTGGACAACGTAAGTCCCTTAGTGATACCCATCATGTCACATCATTATAACTGAGTGAAAGTCTACAATAAGAAGGAAGCTCGAGGTTGTCTCCTTTGATTACAAAATTCATCTACATTGTTTGGCATATGAGCATCCTTATTCAAGAGAGAGTTGGAGATTTGGTGTTTTATCCTAGAATACTAAATATTTAGTTCTGCATCCTGTAGTGGAGTAAAATTAACATCAACAACCCCATAGGGCTTCTAGAAACACTCTTAGCCAATAGTCCTTGTCAACTTGACTGCTTGCTACGAAAATAGTCTAATATGTCTTCCAGTGCCTTGTAGGTTCTTTAGACCCATTCCTTGTCAAACGTGGTAGTGTTTTTCAACCCACATTTGGACTTGTCGAAGGAGTCACCATCTTTCTCGCCTGTTTGCTCCTTTTGTGTGTTAGACATAGGTGGACTAATTTGACCCCACTATTTCTCCAATGCTTTTCTTCTGCTCTTAGCCACACATGCATCCTCTATATGTACACTTGTAACATCCTTAACACCTCAAGTACTTCCAAGCTCTAATTCATACGTGTTATCCCTTCGTCCGAGATTCTATGGTTCAGATCCTCTAATTATAGGTTCTCTTGAAATGGATAGATTTTCAATGTTGTGTAATTTGTTTGTTGTTTCAAGACATCCTTTTTTGCACTCAGCATTCAATGTTAATTGTATGGAGGGCTTCAACTTGGGAATCATCGGACTAGTTTTCCTGAAATGATTCTCAGAATCTTCTCCTTTATTCTCTTTGTTCTACAATTCTCGAAGATCATTTGATTGCTTGGTGTTGAACAATGTCTGGCCTCATCTCGCCTTTGTATTAAAAGGCATAAAACACACAATAGTGACCCTATTTCTTAAGACAATGATGCCAAATTTTTATTTAATGTCCTCATTTCTAAGGTTGAATACAATAAATCATATTAAAGATAATAATAAATAAATGAATGAATATTAAATATATTGTTTATTGTTATAATATAATATTATATCAATTGATATAATAGTAATATAGTTGACTATTAGTATTAATAATATAATATTGGTTATATTAATAAATGAATTAAAAAAATTAAATAATAAAAATAAGAAATATAAAATCTATAAGATTTAATAAGTTTAAATTCAAGAATTAAACTTATTAAAAGATGTCAAAGATCATATACTAGTATAATATGTTAAATAATAATCGAAGTATAAATAAACAATTAATTACTAAATGAATTCATTTAGTAGTAATAATAATTCTTTGATTATGAAAGTATTCCTAAAGATAGGGAGATGAGGATAGCAGCTACAAAGTTGAGAGGCCATGCTTCTCTTTGGTGGGAACACTTGCAAATTGATAGACAAAGAGGAGGAAACTAAAAGATCAAGACTCTGATAAAGATGGTTGGTAAGTTGAAAAAGAAATTCCTTCCTATTGGTTATCAAGTTAATTTGTTGAGATTAATGCAAAATTTGAGACAGAATGACATGACTGTGAAAGATTACACTGAGAAATTCTATAAGTTGGATATTAGATCTAGACATGTCGACGACGAGGTTGAGAATGTTGCTAGATATTTGAATGGTCTGAGGACTTCTATACAAGATGAGATTAGCTTTGTAAAGATGGAAAGTGTTGAAGAAGCATACTTGTACATTTTGAGAGATGAAGAAATTTTGACAAAGAAACATGAGAAGAGACAGAGAGCAAGAGGTGGAAGATTTTAGAGGAGCAGAGGTGGATTTTGTGGAGAAAGTAGCAAATTTGATGGTACACTTCATGATAGAGGTAAATCTGAATGGAAAGATGATAATGCTAATAGAGGAAGAGGTAACTACATTAGAGGTAATTCTTTCACTTACCCTAGTAATAACAATAGTGGAAAGAGGGAAGATAGATCTTGGTTGTAAAGGAATTTGTTCTGAATGTGGAAAGGACATAGTGCTTTTAAATGCACATTGTCTGGAAAGAAGTTAGGAGGTAGTAGCAAAAATGCTTTGATTCAAGAGGAAGCTATTGATCCTCCGAATGAATTTGAGAATGGAGAGAACTTGACGATGAGAAGAACTTTGTGGAATGAGCAGTTGGATGATGGACCTGTTTTGAGGAAAAATCTTTTTGAAACAAGATTGAGGTAAATGTTGTAAAGTGATCATTGACACTGGTAGTTCTGATAATTTGACATCTGAAGAATTGGTATTTAGGTTGAAGTTGCAGAGATTGGAGCACCCTAACCCTTTTCATATTGCTTGGGTCAAGAATGAACATAAATTACTAGTAAGTGAATGATGCCTTGAAATTTAGAATTGGGAACTAGTTTGATGAAGTTTTGTGCGATATCATGCCTACGGATTGTTGTCATATACTTTTGGAAGACCTTGGCAGTATGATAGGAAAGCTTTGCATGATGGAAGATTGAAACAATATACTATTTGGCTGATGGGAAGAAACAAGTATTGTTACCTTTGATTGAGAAAATTGAGGAGAAATAGTATTGTACTATAGTTAGAATTTGTTTGGTCGAAGGAAATCAATTTGTTAAAAAGATGAAGAGACAAAATGTTTTCTTTGCTTTGATTCCTAGAAAGATTGAGAAACAGGATGAACTTGAGCATGCACCTAAGGTTAGATCTTTGTTGGCTGAATTTCAAGATATTATTTTTGATAATGTACCTGATGGATTAGCCCCTGTGAGAAGTATAAGTCATCGTATGAATTTGATACTTGGAGCTAGTTTTCCTAATAAAGCCCCACATAAATTGACACCTGCAAAGAATGAAGGTTTTAATAGACAAGTGCAAAAATTGCTTGAGAAAGGTTTGATTAGAGAAAGTTTGAGTTTGTGTGCAATACCTATTGTATTGGCACCTAAGAAGAATGGAGAATGGAGGATGTACATTGATTCTAGAGCTATAAACATAATAACAATTAAGTACAAATTTCCCTTGCCTAGGATGGATGACATTATGAATGGATTGAGTGGAGCAAATTACTAAACAAAGATTGATTTAAAGAGTGGATATGATCAAATTAGGATCAGAGAAAGAGATGAATAGAAGTTTTCCTTTTAAGACTAATGAAGGTTTGTATGAGCGGTTGGTTAAACCTTTTGGTTTAAGTAATGCACCTAATACTTTTATGAGGTTGATGAGTGAGGTTTTGAAAAAGTTCTTGGGAAAGTTTGTGCTGTTTACCGTACAGGGTAAGAAACTCAACACATGTAGTATATCATGATTCAACGCAGAACAAATACTTTATTCATGTATGCACTCAATGGTTACAATCCAAATATAATGACTACAATGATGATTCCAAAGTCCATCTCAGACGTGTACATATACCTTTCCGAAGGGGTGACTCAAGCGTCACACGCCTGTTTGGATACTATTCTACCCGTCAGCTACACTATACATTTTATTGACTACATCCCCCTTAAAGAAAAGTCATCTCCGGACGACAATTACAAAACATCCGAGGGAGATTAACAAAACGGGATACATTAACTGACTAACTACAACAAGATAAATCTGTTTCTGTTACACCACTTTACATTCGTCTTGTGCCTGCACCAAACTGGTCTCCAAACCACAGTGCATTTGTAGCCTTTGCTAACACAATATTGTCTCCTTAGCTGACTTTGATAGCCACCCGTGCCGCTTTCTTTGCTTCCAACTCCTAGGTACACTGAGCCAAGTGTCATCGTACTGCCTTCAATTGCATGATCAGCTCCTGAGCTCTCTATGCATCCACCAAGACAGCCTCATGTCCAAACACCTACTTTGAGTGCCACCTCTGACACAAACACTCCATGCCTATAGCAGCTCTAGGTCTCATCAACCAATCACACTTCCCACGATTGATAACCGCACCGATTGGGGGTCGGGGCATTGCCCCCAGCCGGGTCGAGGGGCAGCGTCCTCGCGGGGTCCTGGGCCAGACTATTTTTGTGATTTTCTTCCGATTCCACACTCTTTGAGCTAACCACTTGTGTTTTCTACTTGTTTATGTCTTTCCCTTCCCTTCGGCATCATACCTTTATTCATTCTGAACATTTTTTATTTGTCGTCGTCTTTTTTTTTTTTTTGCTCTTCCACTTCTTCTTTCCTGCAAACTTCATTTGTTCCTCTGCTGGGTTGGGTCAGTTATCCCTCGACACACAAAAATTCTTCTCCTTCCCTGTACGAATTCGTATGGCTTTCCCTCAAGCTTTGTGAATCGGCTATAGCAATTCCTCTTCCTTACTGAATTGGCTCCTCTTGTGATGGTACGGCTTGGCTTCCTCTTTGATTGGCCGTATGGATTGTTTTTCTTCTCTTGTATGAAATTTACTATTTTGTCTTGGCTTTATGCTTGTCTTTCCCTCCTCTTGTTCTTTTCAGAATACGTTGTACGGTTTTTTAGTTATTTTGAAGGAAATTTAACTCCTTACATCGTACGGCTATGTATCTTCCTTCCTATTTCGACATACGACATCCATACGGCTCTCAATTTACAGCAGCTTCCCCACACCGTATGGTATATACCGTGCAGACTTCAGCCCTCTCCTACATATGTAGTATGGCCCACCATTCCTCCAGCTTGGTTAAGTGTCGTACGGCTTCTGCTCTCTCCTGGCTATTAACATATGGTCTTTATCTTTTGCTCCTCCTATGAAAATCTCCATACGACTATTGTTTAACACACTTTTAATACCTCCATCCATACAACCTTTATATAGGTCCCAATGCTTATGTAAAGTTTTTTCAATCGTACGCTGCTCTCCACTGGCCGTATGGTCTATAGTATCCTATCATTCTTGGCCGTATGGTCTTCAATTTTCTTCCTTAGAAAGTATGTTTTCCTAGCCGTATGGTCTTCAATTTTCTTCCTCCTGCATTCCTCCTATGGCCGTACGGCTCCCAATTCCTCCTGTGCTCTTCCTCTGGCCATACGATCTCTTCCTTCTATCTTCTAGCGTATGGTGACCACCTTCAGAATGTCTTTACCTAGCCGTACAGTCTTTATCTTTCTGTCTTCTAGTGTATGGTGACCATCTTCAAAATGTCTTTACCTAGCCGTTCGGTCTTTATATTTCTATCTTACCATACGGTGGCTTTATCTTTTCATCTTAATATGTCTTGTTCTGTCTTAAGGTCATATGACAGGCCGTACTTCTTATTGCTTGTAATGTCTATAGTTCCACCATCATATTCAAAATTTATTTCTTGTTCCTTCCTGTTTTTATTACTTTATTACTGCGTAGTTTAAAACTATAGTTTATTACTTCGTACTTAAAAACTATGTTTAACTCCACATTTTATATACATATATACATTTATACATTATTTACAGTTGTTGTTTCTTTCTTAGTTGTACATTATTTCGGCGAAGGACCATTCCTTTCATGGTATATTTTTAACTTCAATCCATTTACTAGACTTGGTATTTCTTTTCCGTCCAGTGTCCATAACTTAATTGCTTTGTTATAGCCAACTTCTCGTATCTTGTACGGCTTGACCCATTTGACTTTGAACTTTCCAGATTTGATTTCATTCTATCCGTTATACTTCAATACTAACTGGCCCGGTTGAAAGTTGTTTAATTTTAAGTGCTTATCAGGCCATGCCTTCAGCCGATTTTGTGCAACTTTCGTGGCCCATGTTGCATAGTTCTTATTCATTCGGTACGGCCGCTTCCGTATGGGGACTGCACCTTCGATCAATGGTATCCGGTGAACACATAGCTCCGGTGGCACTCCTTTTAAGTCTTTATATGTCCAAGCAAAAACATCCTTGTACTCCATGAATATTCTGAATGCTGCCACGTTCAACACTGGGTTCCAATCATCTCCTACAAGAATGTTCTTTGGATTTTCCTCATCACCCAAATTCATTGTTTTCACTGTAGGCTCTTCACACTTCAGTGGTTTATCTTTACTGAACGTATGGACTGGTGTTTCATCCACTTGTGCTTCTCCCTCCTTCAGTTCATTGTACTCCTTCGGGAACTCATTGCCTACTTTTTCTTCCTCGACACTCAACATGTTGCAGCTCGGAAAGACCTCATAATCTTCCATTTGCCAGTGTAGCAGTCCGTTCACCAAATCTAGGTCGTCATCAATTGACCCTCCTAATCTCAACACCCCTTCTTCAGCTGGTTCCATCCTCTTTTTACCTTCGTCATCACTCTCGCCTTCTCCTTCTAAGTCCGACGACGTTGCTTCCTCCTCTACCATTTGTGTATGCAAATCGATTATGAATCTCCTGCCTCATCTCTCCATGGACAGGGTGTTCCGTTTCCAATCACGCTTTACCTTTGCCTTCACTAGCCACCCCCATCCTAGGATGGCGTCGTACCCTCTTCTCTTCAGTGGAATGACCACAAAATCTAGTAAGAATGGTTGTGTCCCAATTGTTACCGGCTGTGCCATCAATGTTCCCAATGACTTTATCCCATGCTGATTTGTTGTAACTCAAAAGGTGGCCAAGGTATGGGTTGTCGAAGCTTTTTCCAAATATCTTTTGGCAACACGTTCACCCCCGATCCTTCGTTTACAATTGTATCCGTCAGCACAGTACCCAAAATGCCCATCTCTACTATTGCCGGGTGTCTTCTTGTTGTAAGTGCCAGTAGCATCAGGTCTGTTGCTGCCGTCGTCGTTTCCTTACTATCCTTTGCTTCCTTCGTCACTCTTGGGAATGGCGTCATATTTATAATAGCCGAACGCAACTGTGGCATCATTAGGAGGTCATTTAGTTTAATCGACACTTCTATTTACATTGTTTGTTTCACCATGTTTTGTTCCGCCAAGTTTCTTTTCGAAGTTTCGGCAGTGTCCTTTACTTGTGACTTCTCTGCTTTCATCTGCTTCTCTATTTGTGTTTGGGCTTCTTGTAACCTCTCCTTCTCTTCTTCCGCATTTGGATATTTCACTTTCTTCACTTGTTCCTGTGTGATTGCTAGTACTTTATCATCACATGTTTCAATGCTTAATAGATTTACGCCTTGCTCTGGACATTTTGAATCTTCATGGTCCCTTGGACCACACCATTTGCACAGTAGCTATGGTGTCTCCTTCGTAGGACAGTCCCTAGCGAAGTGGCCCCAAAGATTGCATGCCCGACACTGTATCATCGACCGTCCACTCGCATCATACTGCATTCTACTCTAGCCTTCGTTATTATTGTTGTTGTTTCCACCCCTTCCACGTCTGTTATTATTGCGATATCCACCCGAAGTTGCATCATTGCTTGTGTTATTGCTATTGTTGGACACTTCTTGCGTTAGTAACACCTGCTGGTGTCCTTTTGCTTTCATGTTAAATGAGCACTCTTTCAGGGAATGTTCCGCTACCTGGCAGATGTCACAAAACTATTTCTTCGGGCATGAGCCCTTCGTATGGCCATGCTCTTTACAATCTGTGCACCACAGTTCTCCCTTCACTGTGTCCAGATTCTTTTTCAAATTCTTGAATTCTTTCATCATCCGAAGCATATCTTTCTGTAATGCTTGCACCTTCTTGTTTGATTCCTCATCACTACTGCTACTTTTCGAGGATGAATAATCTGAATTGGAGTATTTATGCTTTTTCTTCTTACTTGTCTTTTGTGCACTTTCTAAATCCATTGCACGAGTATATGCGTCGGTGTACGACACCGATGGTACAATCTTCATCTTCTTTTTCAGAGCCGGCCATAGGCCCTCCACAAACCACCATTTTTTCAAACCATCCGCCGGTTGACTTTCCATTTTTTCGACTAGTTCTTTTAGTCGTCTGGCATAGGCCCGGACTGTTTCATTCTTTCCTTGTTTAGTACTATATATCTCTACCACTATTTCATTATCGTCCCGAAGCAATCTGAACTCTGTTGTAAATTCTTTTTTAACGTTCTCCCATGTATTGAGTTTCTATGGATTGGTGTCGGAAAACCAATCTATTACCACACCCTGCAAGGTTGCTGGGAACTGTTTGACCCAATCGTCTTCATCCGTCACGCCATTTTCCATCCATATGGTTTCACACGTTTTACAATGTCTAATAGGATCTGTTGTACCATCACCATGAAACTTGGGTAATTTTTCTTTAGGGCCTACCATCATTACTTTCCTTTGATTCTGAGGTAATTGCTGAGCACCTGCGTTGTTCAAAGCACCTGCACTGTTCTGAGCACCTGCGCTGTTCAAAGCACCCATGCTATTCTGTACACCCGCGCTGCTCTGGATACCAGCCTTGTTTTCGACAACTGCATTGCCTGGTGAAAGGTCTTCTTCAAGTGAGGTTGTTCTACTCTCCGCGTGTATCCGTTCGTCCAATGTATTGGGAACAAAGAGTTCACTCCACGCTCGTGCTTCCTTGGCACTCTGAGCCGTACAATTTGCTTCCGTTCCATTCGAACACTCTCCTCTTGGCATATATAGGTTAAGAAACTCCTCCGTTGTTTCTTCCACCAAATTTAACTACTGTCGAGTCTCCTCTAGCAATTCCTCGGCACTCCCTAGTCTACTAGGTGAGTGCACTCCCTCTGTCTGTGCCTCTTCACCCCTTGGTGCCCCCTGGCAATTTGTTGAAGCCTCTGCCTGTGCTCTGCCTGCTGTGCTAGAATTAAAACTTCTTGTGCCGTATGTAGTTCATCCTTATCTTTGACCTTGTTCCTATCCTTATTAAGCAAATTCGACATTAATCTTCATATCATTCCTTCGTTCCAAGTACGTCTGGCAATGGCGTCAAATGTTTATCGTACAGGGTAAGAAACTTAACACATGCAGTATATCACGATTCAATGTAGAATAGATACTTTATTAATGTATGCACTTAATGATTACAATCCAAATACAATAACTACAATGATGATTCCAAAGTCCATCTTGGACGTGTACATATACCTTTTCGAAGGGGTGACTCAAACGTCATATGCCTGTTCGGATACTATTCTACCCGTCAGCTACACTATACATTTTACCAACTACATGTGCTTTTTTATCTTGATGACATACTAATCTATAGTAAGAGAAAGGAAGAACATCTTATGCATGTCAGACTAGTGTTGTAGAGGTTGAAAGAGGAAAAGTTTTTGTTGAATTTGAAGAAATATTCCTTTATGAAAGAGGAGATTGTGTATAGAGGTTTGGAGATCGATCTTGAGAAAGTGAAAGCTATTCTTGAGTGGTCTACACTTGAGAGTGTTGGAGAAGTTAGATCATCTCACGGATTGGCAAGTTTCTATTGGAAGTTTATTAGAAATTTCAGTTCAATTTGTAATGCTATGACAAAAACTACGAGGGGTGATAAAAAGGAATTTAGATGGACACGTGGAGCAAATAAGAGCTTTGAAACATTGAAGGAAAAGGTTGTAGAATTGTTTGTGTTTGCTTTACTTGAGTTTTCTAAAGTCTTTCAAGTTGTCTGTGATGCTAGTGGGAGCACAATTAGAGCTGTTTTGAGTCAAGAAAGTAAACTTGTAGCCTTATAGTGAGAAGTTGAATGATGCTAAGAGGAAATGTTAAGTTTGTGACAAGGAATTCTATGCTATTATTCAAGCCTTGAAGAAATGGAGACATTACTTAATGCCTAGAGAATTTGTATTGTACACTGATCATAAAGCCTTACAATATTTGGGAAGTAAGAATAAGTTGAATCAGAGACATAAGAAATGGGTTGAGTACATGCAAAACTTTTCTTTTGTATTGAGACACATAAGTGAACAATCTAATAGAGTAGCTAATGCTTTGAGTAGGAGAAGGATGTTGTTGACAGAGATAAGAGCTGAAGTATTTGGCTTTGACGATATGAAGAGCTTGTATGAAATTGATCCTGATTTTGTAGAACCTTGGAAAGCTTGTAAGAACCTTGTAACTGATGAATAAGACAAGTGGGTTGATTTTTTCATTCAAAAAGCACATTGTATAAAGGAGTTCAGTTGTGAATACCTAGAGGATCTATAAGGGAGAATATCATTAAAGAATAACATAGTGGCAGGCTTGCAGAACATTTTGGGATTGATAAGACAGTAAAGTTAATTTTAGAGAGATACCTTTGGCTATAGATATATAAGGATGTTCAAAAGATGGTGAGAAGTTGCATAAATTGTCAAGTTGCTTAAGGAACTAGTCAAAATTTTGGGGATTGATCACACCTTTTCCTGTTCCTTGTAAGCCTTGGGAAGATGTCAGTATGAATTTTGTTTTGAGATTACCTAGATCTTAGAGAGGTAATGATTCTATCTTTGTAGTGGTTGACAAATTTTCTAAGATGACACATTTCATACCTTGTAAGAAGACATCAGGTGCAATACACATAACAAACTTATTTTTCAGAGAAATTATAAGACAACATGGATTGCCTAAGACTATTGTTTTCGATAGAGATACTATGTTTACCAGATACATTTGGAGAACACTTTGGAAGTAGTTGAATACTAAACTTAAGTTTAGTTCTACATTTCACCTACAGACAGATGGACAAATTGAGCTCGTAAACAATGTTTTGGGCCTTGTAAAATCTTGAGGAAACAGGAAATTGGAAATGCTTTTAAAGTTGAGGTTCCTAATGACATGGATATTTCACTAGTTTTCAATATTTCGGATATTTCACTAGTTTTTAATATTTCGGATATTTGTGAGTACTGTGAATTTGATGAAGACACACCTGAAAAACCTGTTTATCCTAAGAAGACATAAGAAATTGACAACATTTTGGGTACCAAAGTTAGTAAAAGCACCAAAGAAAGAGACTGCAAAGAGTGCTTAGTGAAATGGAAGAATAAACCAGTGGAAGACTGTTCTTGGATATCACAAGCTAAGTTGGATCTTTATGATAATTCTTTGTTGGAGTTATCCTTCCTGTTTTCTCATGGTGTATTCTTTCCTGACAGCACCAAAGAATCATTCATTTGAGTACCAGAGTTAGTAAAAGAACCAAAGAAAGAGACTGCAAAGAGTGCTTAGTGAAATTGAAGAATAAACCAGTGGAAGATTGTTCTTGGATATCACAAGCTAAGTTGGATCTTTATGATAATTCTTAGAACATCAGGGCTTCTTGATGTGGACATCAGTCCGTGGAGTTATCTAAGCTTGCAAAAACTAATTCATTCATTTGGGTACCAGCATTAGTAAAAGCCCCAAAGAAAGAGACTGCAAAGAGTGCTTAGTGAAATGGAAGAATAAACCAGTGGAAGACTGTTCTTGGATATCACAAGCTAAGTTGGATCTTTATGATAATTCTTAGAACATCAGGGCTTCTTGATGTGGACATTAGTTCGTATTTACCCTAGGTGTCTAATGCAGGAGGATATTGAGTACTTTGGCAATCTTACATCATTCAAAAAAATTTCCTTTCAGTTGTTTGAGGAATGGCTTTGTTGTACGAGTTTTCTCTTTCCATGCAATTAGCTCCTTAATGAGGACCTATTGTAGATCTTGTATCTAAGCTTGCAAAAACTAGTTCATTCATTTGTTCGAGTTATCCTTCTTGTTTTCTCGTGGTGTGTTCTTTCCTGACAGCTCGAGTAACATGTGGTTTTGGCTTCGGTGAGGTTCAATGTGTTATCAAGGCTTTCCGCGGTCTTGGGGTTTGCTTCTTGGATCACGTACGGACCTATCTTTGTCCCTACCAAGTTAATTCACTTGATTGTAAGGTCGCTGAATTCTCCTTTGGGGCAAGACTTATATTTTGTAATAATTCGCTTTATAGGTTGACTTATGGTCTTGTTGGCTATATATTTTGAGATCCTGAGTTAGTATAGGTAGAATAAAGTTAGATAGAAGAATAAATGCTCAGAGGAATAAATCTTTTCATAAGAGATGAAAGGGAGGATGAAGGCGAAGAAGTAAATGTTGAAGAAGAAGCGGTTCTGAAACCAAAAGAAGAAAGACTTATTAAGGCCATCTCCAAGTGTGGAACAATACCTAAATTTGAGGTTCCCAAATTTTTGGGAATCTTAACCTAGAGAAGTTGATTGGTTGGATCAATGAATTGGAAAATTACTATGAGTGTGAAGATATCAAGGATCTTGATAGGGTCAAGTTTGTGAAGGTGAAACCAAAGGGATATGCAAAGATCTGGTGGTAGGGAATTCAATTGGGCAAAATAGAAGAGGGAAGGAGAATATCACCAGATGGGAGTGGATGATCTGAATTGAAGCGACAATTCATTCCTGTAGATTATGAGCTTGATTTGCTAAAGAAAATGTAAGGGTTGAAGTAAGTGGGAAGATCTGTTCAAGATTATACCAAGGAGTTTTATCGAGTTCTCATCAAAACAAGCCATGCAGAAGCTGACATGGAGAAAGTTGCCCATTACTTTAATGACCAAGTTTTCAAGAGGAATTGAGTCTGGTCTGAATGAACAATATTGAAGAGGCATACCAGTTTTCCCTAAGAGTTAAGGAAAAGCTGAACAATAAGTTTGATAACAAGAAGAGTAGAAGAGGTTGTGGTGGAAGATCTATCGGACAATCTTATGGAGGCCAAAATGATGATTTGAAGAACAAGGATAAGGCCAACAGTAGCAGTCAAAACTAGAGGGGAAACAATTCCAATCATTTCCATGATTAGAACAATAGAGATTAGAGAGGAAGAGGAAGAGGGCAAGGATCTAGAAGAGGAGGTTTCTATGGAAAATGCTTTCACTGCGAAGAGGAAGGGCATAGAGCATTTAAATGTTCCCAGCACCAAGGAAGGATTGATAGGAGACTGAAGGCCATTCTAGAGTAACGCATGTTGATGAATGTTACAATCATAATCATTCTTCTTATTTTATGTGTCTTGGTTTTGTCTTCCTACTAAGTTGAAGTTGAAGTTGAAGTTGAACTTTCACTTCTCAATTCAAGTTCAGGTTCAAGTCGAGCTGTGTTTGAGTGTTTAAAAGTTAAAACCCTCTTTGTTCCAAGTCTCCGATGGTTAGTCCATCACTGTATCGAGTTGAAATTGAAGTTGAACTTGAGTTTTTCAACTTCAAGTTCAACTTCAACATTTTGTTTTTTGATAGAATGTTGCCGTGCTTTTCCTATAGGGATTAGTTCAAAAACATTTAAGACGGAGTTTTGGAAATTGTACACAATGCCATGATCGGATGTTGAAAGCATAATAACAGTGATAGTTGGAAGACACGTGTTAAAGTACAATTCATCATTGGATGGAGTGCAATCGCAAGCTAATGTCATTCAAGTGTGAGATCGTGTGCCAATTTGACAGGATCATTTAGCTGAAAAGACTAAAATGTCTTGTCAAATAAATCTTCGCACAGATGTATTAATGATTTCACATTCCCATATCTGTTCATGATATTTTTGAAAACGTGCACCTTTAGTACTGATTTTCTGGCCATTTATCTTAAATTTGCTATTTTGGAGTCTAGAGTGACAAGTTGGTAAGGATTTTGCAGGACTAATTTGGCATGCGAAATCGGTGAGTACAAAGCAACCTTCCTTGTTCTTTTCCATTTTTGGTTTCTCTTTAAGAATTTCAGGCAACTTTATTTAGTGGGTCATTTTCATTTCAAATAAACATGACCCTGTTTCGGCTAGAACTCCCGAAACATAAGAAAGCTTGTTTGTTGAGTTCCCTCTCTGAAATTTTGAGATACATGTTTAGTAAATGTAAATTTAACAGAGCTAGTAGAAAGAATCAAAAGCGCCCATAATGGAACCATAGCTCAGAAATTAACCAGTAGTAGATTGTTAGAGGCTATGGCTTTTCTTGCTGCCATGGAATGTCCTAAGTTAATAATAGAATGTGCGAATCACTACGACCCTCAGATAGGTGTATAAAGAAGGTTTTAGGTGAAGTCTTAGGAAGAATTGACATAGTGACTATTGTATCAACCTTGAAAATTCCTCACAAAGAACCTTATGAGCCTTGGACTTTTGAAGAAGCAGCACGATTGTATGAAAAGAATAAGAAAGATTACAACTCTGTGGTAGCACAAAGATGGCTTTTAAAGCCAGCGACAGGAGGGTCAAGTTTGCCCAAACTTTTGACTATTGAGCATTTTATTAAGGAAATCGTCAATATAGTCTTCCTCTTGAATAAGGTAAAAGGGAATGAGCATGCTTTCCACTGGGAGGATTGGATGTATTTCTTCATCCAGAAAATTGTAGGAGGTGAAATTTTTTTTGACTGGGCTGATTTGATAGTAAAAGGATTGCATAAAGAGCTTCTAGGTTTAGCTAACTTCACTCTTTTCTTTATGTCGTCTTTCCTTATTTACATTCTGTCTATTTCAAAGGAGTGGGAAGGTCTTCCTCATGAACCATGGACAGAAGATATGACAATATATCAATACTATAAACATTTACAGTCCAAAAAGCCCTCTCAAGAATTCAAGAGGATCAATGATGTGTCTTGGGAAGGTTGATATTTGAGCTCAGGGGAAAGGAAAATTCCAGACTTTCAAAAGGAGCCATGCAAGTGGTTGAAACCTATGGTTGCTGTTATGTAATGTCCCCATTTTTTCCAAAATCGGAGTTTCAGGGATTAACCTACTATTATGATTCTCGCAGGCTAATTAATGTGGATAGAGGGTCTACTGAGGCAGTGGCTTAGCTTGGGAGGGTCTTGTCTTCTCCACAGTTCAGTAAGCAACAGGTTGGTCTTTGTTTGACTCAGATTGGACTTTGTTTGGGCTTAGTTTTGTGTACTTACTATTTGTGGTAAGTTGGGTGTTGATTGAGATGGACTCTTTCTATTTTTTGAAAGTGCATTTGGTCACATGGAGAACTAATAGGTAAGACTCCTATTTCAAACGACATTTAAATGATGAGTATTTTGGGAGTTATTATATTTTTAGTGGCCAAATTATTAATAGTTATTAAATGACTTATTATAAAGTTATAATTTAACTTAAGTTGAGAGTTGAGTTATCATTGGAAAGAGTCATTTATTAATTAGTTAAGCCAAGTCAAGTGAAAGTATCTAATAGATGCTTCTAATTAATGTTGTGGAGTGAAGCTTCTTGAGTGAAGTTACATTTTGGCAACGAAAAGGGCATCTGGAGGTTATAAATACAAGCCCATTTGTTGAGAAAAGCATGCTGGGATATTTTATTTTCTTTTGATGCCTTTGTGGCTTTTTCTGAGGTTCTAAATTTTGTTGCCCTTGTTGAAGTATAAGGGTTTCAAAGCTAGGTTGTGCCTTTAATCCATAGCTAAGGTATTGTGGATTAAAGTTTTGAAATAATTATTTATATCTCTTGCCGTATATACTATGGTTGGGAGATATTGTTTATTGCTTGATATTTCCTAGGAGGGTTTTAAATTTCCAAGTTGTGCATCTCATCTGCTTTTGAGGTATAGCAGATTTGAATCTGAGTATGATAGTATCGAATTGAACACTCTTCCTACTATATTAATTGTGGCTCAGAGGTTATTGCATGTTGAGAATTTATGGTGGATTTATGTGACAAGGAGGTTTGAAATTCTGCATATAGACATCTATATTTCAGTGTTGCGGCAAAACCATTTTCGTACATTTGTTGGGCGTGAGTTTCCTTTGTTAATGAGTGGTGTTCGGGTCTGCAAATTGGTGTTTGTAATTTGCATTCTAGATGTCTGAATTTCCCAGTAGATTGGCATTTGAATTATATTTGCGTCATGTATGTCACTGATATGGAAGTGGGAATTAATAATAAATTTCTAATTTGAGTTATTTGCTAGAAACTCTTATGTATGATTTCTACATTTTCTATTCATTGGCATTTTTGCAAACTACAAACTATGAAATATATTATATTTTGAAGGTATTGCAAAATTGCAAAATTAATTTCAAGTGACTGGGATGTTCTTCATATAATCCGTAGTGTGAGCCTACTAGGGTTATTACATATTACATCCAGTTTCCTAGGTTCACCTATCTTAGAGTTGGTGTCTTTGATGGCGAACATCTTAAGTTACCTTGTTATTGCTTAGACAATGTTGTTCTATTAGAAATATGTAGACAACTGATCATTGTTGAAAACCTGTTTGAAAGAACTAAGAAAATGATTGCGATACTTTTTCCCATAGAATTTGGTCATTACAAATGCCTGAACCTCAAGCATGCTATGATGGTAAAGGAGGAGATGTTTAACCTCTGTTTTAAACCTTATGCCTCCAGGAAAGGTTTTGACTATGCAGGGTTTGCTAAAGAGAATCTTAAGGTCGCATCCGCTTTCAGGAATATCCTTCATTTAGAGGATTATTGGGCCAACTACTCTGATGAATTAGAAGTTAGAAAAAGGTTGTGGTCAAGGATGACCTTGGATCAAGTGAAAACCTTCAAGATCGACCTAGACACTGGTGGAGTAAAGGAAGATGAAAAAAAAGTGATAGATCCTTGGTACATTGAACAAATTGAATGTTTCCCAATTCCTGAATTAGACTGGAGCAAGAGAGAGGAGGATGACCTATATTCCCAAACTATGGATGTGGTTAAAAGATTAGAGGAATGGATTAAGAAAAAGAAAGATCAAGAAACTGTCATCAAGCCATCAAATAATCATTCGAAGTCTAAAGAAAATAAGTCTCCTCAAAGATTAATTGTTTCCTCTGACCATAGTGTAAATGATTCTATTGCAGGTGAATAGGATCTTGAAGTTGAACCAACCATACCCAAGGTTCAAGTTCAACCTAAAGCAGAAGCTATACAAAAAGTAACTTGTTCAAGCACTAGGAAGAAGCAAAGAGGACATAGCCCTAAAGGTGGTCAAGAAGCACTAATAGATTTCGATTCCCCTAAAGCTGAACCTGAAATAGATAAAATCCCTAGTAACATCATCTCATGCATGGCAAAAAGTCAACAAATCTCAGCTAAAGATGGTAGTATCCTCGTGGATGTTCTTGCCCTCACCAACACCTTAGCAACACCGAAAAAGAATCCCATAGCACCTAAATGACTAGAGACTTTAGTAGTCACGAAGCAAAGCATAGTACCATTGTCCCTACCGATTGATGACCTGGTAAGTGAATATCTGGTTATGTCATCCAAAACCAAGAAAGCTAAGACTGAATCCAGGCTTGATTTTGATAAAGATATAGGGTATTGGTTGGTAGAGATTGCCAAGCCATCTCAGGACAAGGACAAGGATGAAATGATTGCTCAGGATTATCGAGTATCAAAGGTGGACCTTGGAAAAAGAAGCAAGTTAGTGGATATGAAAAATATTTGAAGTTTCTAACAAGAAAATTGCTTACCGAGTCTAGAGAGATGCTAAAGATAAGCAAGATATGAAAGAAACAATGAAAAGTATGGCCCAATACATGAACGCTATCTTAGATCCAGAATCAAAGCTGCTTAGTGAGATCTCTACTATCATTGATGTTAAGTCTCCGCTTACTCAACTGTTTTTAGATAATTTACAGAGGAGTAAGGCAGTTGACAAAACATTCAAAGAGTGGGTTTAGTTTGTCTAGGATGAGACAGTTAAGTAGATAAACTTTCTAAATGAAGCATGAAAGGAAACCGCTAACATGACCAGGAAGATAGAGTCAACTGTTGATGCTCATGAGAAAGAAAAGGCTACCTAGGTCAAAGAGGTTTCATGGATGAATGAGGTGCAAGAGTATGGTCTGCAGAAGTTCCTCGCAAAGTGGTCAGTGACAGGGTTGGATGACAAAACCTTTTATGTGATCAAAGACTGCATCGAATGGAGTAATGAAGCTATCGCATAAAGGATTTTCGAAATCAAAGAGTTGCTCAGTGGACTTGAAGACATTGATGACATTATTCAAGGTGACCTTAAATGGTTCCACAAGCAATGGGCTAAGGCAAGAATTCAGTCTCTCCCAGTGAAGAGATTATCAAAGATTTGTAGAAGAAGTTCCTGGAGGTGAAAGAAAAAAAACACCAACAAATCAGGATTTCTCCAAAATAGCCCACGTAGAAGCCATGCTGATAATTAGTTAGAAACACCTGGAAATAGAGGATTGCGTATCTTGGTTTGTCTCATCAGTTAGTTTTCTCTACCTTCACTTCTGCATACGAGAACTAGAAATCAGCCAAACTTGCTGCTGCTGCTGTGGAGAAGTGGTAGGACTTGATGACACCTGGAGCTGTCTAGTTGACAATAATGTCATATTTTAGTTTCTTTACTTTATCTTGCTTTAGCAGTTAGCGTAGTTAAATAACTAAAAACTATTAACTGCTGGTGGGGTAATTTTAGATCATGGTTTATCCAGCCCCAAGAAGGTTATATATTTAATAACTGACTACTTGAAAAAGGTCGACTCTCAGTAGATACGAAACAAAACTATTTTTGATTAGTATCTATGTTTTTGAATTCTAAGCAAGAACTTCATGATAAGATTTATTAAATTTTGTTAGTTTTATGATTGGAGCTTTTTAGATAGATACTATTGTCTATTCAAAGTGTGATTTATTTTCTTGTGGAAAGAGATTACATGTGAAAGTTCTCTTGACATATTATGAATAAAATCTTATTTTGAAGTAAGAAGAAACTGAGGGAAGAAAGTGAGAGTTACAGTTGGATTTCATATTAATAGATAATTATGTGGATGTTTCTTATTATTAAATTTGAATGGTTTTTCAAACTGTACATTCATTTCATATCAATGAATTTAGTGTTATAACCTTTTAAGTGTTTGCTGGTAAAAATACTCATGAGAAGACATTCTCTTCTAATGGGAAATTAATGAATATCTTTCAAAAGGTAGCTGCTCCTAATAATATTGAAAATTCATATTAAGTAGAGATTTCTGTATTGTATTGTAGGAACTCAAACAGTTGGTGTGTTAATTTAGTATTCCCTCTGCAAATATCATCTTACTTGCGCTGGGAAAAACTGTTCACTAACAATGAAGATGCAAAATCATCACATTCTGAAGATGGTGAAAGAGGAGAAGTCCTAGTTAGTTGAAGAGTCTTTTTGAGTGGTGAGAATGAACCTGATCAAATGAGGAGTTTGTTTCGCACAAGGTGCAAATGTGAAGGTAAGTGTTTTGATGTGATCATTGATGGTGGAAGCATTGGCAATTGGGTGTCCAAAAAGATGGTCACGAAGTTAAATCTCAAGAGGGAGAAATAGCTATGTCCATACTGTATTGCCTAGGTGCAAGATGACCACAAGGTCATGGTCAATGAGTAGTGCCTAGTGAAGTTCAAGATCGAAAGCTACTATGATGAGGTGCTTTGTGATATCATACCTATAGTCATATGTCATATGCTGGGTAAGCCGTAACAGTTTGATCGACATGTACATGATGGGGGAGAAAATACCTACATTATAACAAATGATGGAGTGAAACATAAGTTGAAGATGTTGAAGGAAAAAGAAGAAAATGTATGTAGTGGTGTCAGAATATGTTTTGTTGATGGAAAGAAGTTTCTCAAAGGTATGAAGCGTGAGCATATGTGTTTTGTCGTAATCCCAAAAGATGGTAAACAAGAAGTAGAGGAGGTACTTGTAGAAGTTGCAGATTTGTTGGGAGAGTTTTTTGATATTGTGTCAGATAATGTACCTGATGGATTACCCCCAGCGAGGAAGATTGGTCACCAAATTGATTTGATCCTAGGAACCAGTTTGCCAAACATGGTAGTGCACATAATGACACCAACAAAAAGTGAGGAGTTGAACGGACAATTGCACGAGTTATTGCAGAAGGATTTGATTTGAGAGAACCTGAGTCCATGTGCTATACTAACAGTATTAGCACCAAAGAAGGATGGAGAATGGAGAATGTGCACAGATTTGCAGGCTATCAACAAGATCACAATCAAGTATAGATTTCCATTGCTAAGGATGGATGATATTATGGACTATTTGAGTGGAGCTGTGTATTTTACAAAGATAGATCTGAAGAGTGAGTATTGCCAGATTCGCATCAGAGAAGGAGATGAGTGGAAGATTACCTTCAAGACAAGGGAAGGATTGTAAAATTGGTTAGTCATGCCTTTTGGGCTAACCAATGCACCGAATACTTTCATGAGGCTCATGAATGAGGTATTGAAGGGGTTTCTGGGTAAGTTTTTCATTGTTTACCTAGATGATATATTAATCTTTAGTAAGACATTGGAGGAGCATTTGATGCACATTTGTAAGGTGTTTGATAATTCAAGGGAGGAAAAATTGCTAATAAATTTGAATAAGTGCAGTTTTGTGAAAAAAGGAGTTGGTGTACCTGAGATTCGTAGTATCAACAAAAGGTTTAAAATATGGATCCTGAGAGAGTGAAGGCCATCCTTGAATGACCTATGCCAAGGAGTGCGACTGAGGTAAGATCTTTCCATGGATTGGCTAGTTTTACAGAAAGCTTATTAGAGGTTTTAGCAGTATTTGTGGACCCTTGAGTAAAACAATGAGAGGGGACAAGAACGAATTTAAGTGGATTGTAGGAGCAGATGAGAGTTTTAATTTGTTGAAATAAAAAGTTATAGAGTAGTATGTTTTAGCACTTACATATTTTAATAAGGTGTTTCAAGTAGACTGTGATGCTAGTGGTACTACAATAGGAGTTGTTTTGAGCCAAGAAGGTAGATCTGTTGCTTATTTCAGTGAGAAGTTGAATGATGACAAAAGAAAATATTCTGTTTATGATCAAGAGTTTTATGCTATAGTTCAAGCATTGAAGAAGTAGAGACACTATCTTCTCCCTAAGGAGTTTGTTTTGTATACTGATCATCAAGCTTTGCACTATTTGAATATTCAAGAAAAATTGAACCAAAGGCATTTGAAGTGGGTTGCGTCTTTGCAGAGTTATACATTTGTTTTGAAACATTGGAGTGGGAAGTCTAATAGAGTTGCAGATGCTCTTAGTAGAAGACAACTTTTGTTGAAAGAGATGTAGATTGAGGTAGTTGGATTCAAGAAACTCAAGAATTTGTATCTAGAGGATTCTGATTTTGGCAAAGCTTGGGCTTGTGCAAAACCTGCTACACTTGACAGGACAAGGTAGTTGGATTTTATAATCCAAGATGGTATGTTATTCAAAGGGAGTCAATTGTGCATTCCCAGAAGTTCTATGAGAGAATCTCATTAAGGAGAAGCATAATGGAGGGTTGATTGGACACTTTGGTAGAGATAAAACCATTGCTTTGTTTTCTGAGAATTATTATTGGCCACAATTGCAGCAAGATGTGAAAATGTTTGTGCAGAGTTGTAGAGTATGTCAGATGACAAAAAGAGTGAAGCATAGTGGAGAAGTTCTATGAGAGAGAATCTCATCAAGGAGAAGCATAGTGGAGGTTGACTGAACACTTTGGTAGAGATAAGACCATTTCTTTGGTTGCTAAGAATTATTACTAACCACATTTGCAACAAGATGTGAAGAAGTTTGTGCAAAGTTGGAGAGTATGTCAGATGGCAAAAGGAGTGAAGTAGAATATTGGGTTGTATCAGCCATTACTTGTACCAGAGAAGCCGTGGGAGGATGTCAACATGGATTTTGTTCTTGGTTTACCAAGAACATAGTGAGAGCATGATTTTGTATTTGTGGTGGTTGACATATTTTCAAAAATAACACATTTCATTCCCTGCAAGAAGACTAGTGATGCTGTTCATGTGGCAGAGTTGTTTTTCAAAGAAGTGGTGAGACTGCATGGTCTACCAAAGAATATAGTTTCTGATCGAGATACCAAGTTTGTTGGGTAATTTGGGCAAACATTGAGGAAGAAATTGAAGACAAATTTGAAGTTTAGTTCATCACATTATCCACAGGCTGATGGACAAACCGAAGTTGTGAACCAGAGTTTGGGGAATTTGCTGAGATGCTTAGTTGGAGATAAACCAAAGGGCTAGGATCTGATTTTACCACAGGCAGAATTTGCATATCATAATTCTGTCAATAGGAGCACTAGCAAATCACCATTCTAGATTGTATTTGAGAGCAGTCCCATAAATGCTTTTGAATTTAGGTAGTTGGATAAAGGAGAAATAACCAGTGTTGAAGCGGAAGATTTTGTTGAACATCCATGAGGAGGTGAGGAAGCACATTATTAAGATGAATACACAATACAAGGCTAGGGCAGATGTGAAAAGGAGGTATAAGGAATTTTAGATTGGAGATGAAGTTATAGTTCATTTGAGAAAGAAGTGTTTTGCAGTGGGTACATATAATAAGTTAAACATGAAGAAGTTTGGACCATTCAAGATGGTTAAAGGACATGACTCTAGAAATGCCTAAGAGGCAGAGTTGCCTGTTGAATTGAATATTTGACTAGTATTTACCATTTCAGATCTGACAGAATATCATGAATGAGGTGATGAAGATGATGTTGTAGAAGCACAGTGGAGTATTCCAGTAGTTAGTTTGGCTACAAAGGAGATTGAGGAGATACTGGATAGTCATGTTCGAAAAAGTACAAGGAACACAACTTATGAAGATTACTTGGTCAAATGGAAAGGGAGGCTAGTAGAAGATTCATCATGGCTAGCAAAGGAGGAGGTTAACCGTCTTGGTTTTCCTTTGAACACTTGAGACGTGACAGAGTCTCTTCTTAAATTACCCTCGGTATCTAATACAAGAGCATCCTAGGTGTAAGAGCAATCTTGCATCACCCAAAATATTTCCTTTTTATTTTTTGATTAAGGGTTGTTTCAATGTAGAGTTGTTGTCTGTGAAGGCTTGTTACTTGGTAAGTCAGTCATACAAGCTCAGAATGTCCTTATTTCTGAGGTGGATGTTCAACTTGGATATATCAGCTTGTGAGTTGAGGCTCAATGCCATATCATGAGTATTTTTGAAGTTATTGCAGATTTGTGTTGTGCAATTTTGATATAAAAACTTTAGGCTCATTTTTGAAGAGCTTAGAAGCAACAGATGGGCTTCAAAATGGGGTCATCTAAAGTTTGATCTAATTGGTTGTGTAGATTAGAAGCTGCAGATTTCTAAAAGGGGGTTATAATAACCAATTAGAGAAACGGTTCAAAAGTTATGGCCTTTCAAAGTTAGGCCAACCAAAAATTTCAAAATAAGTGTCAAAGGTGTATCGGACTGACTCTATATGTAATTTTAGAGTTAGTCGGTCTTAAGGGTTAGGGTTTGATGTCTAGAAACTTCCAGTGTTGTGTAAAAATGCCTATTTAAGAAATGGCCGTATATTGTCTCTAGGATAGCTTTGGGTGATAGTTCGCAGCTCTATAATGCAAATTATTGTGAGTAGGACGTCCATGTGGGTTTGTACAGTATATTTCAAAATTTTGTAATTTCCTCATTTACGGCAAGCTGTGACAATAAGAAGCTAATATTTTGTTTTCGCAAATTGTTGTTATTTCTTTGTTTTTGTTATGTGTTTGTGGTATTGAGGGGAGCACCCTTCATCAATCCTCATACTCATCCACATAATCCTCATCATCAAAGTTAGATCCGTTACTCTCAGCCTTAGGATCTTGCACTGGGTCTCTTTGTGCTCTAGCCTCCTCCACTACTATCGCCATTGCCTTTGCCTCTTGATCCACCTGATCAACCCACTGCAAGTCTTCATCACTGAAAATAGGATCATCAATTTTTGTGTTCCACCCTGCTTGTATATACACCTTCTCTAATACAATAGGAGATGTGTTAGTGCTCAAAATCTGTTGGTGGCAGAAGTGAAGGTTGTAGTGAACAATAAACAAGATCATTCAACTTTTTTGCTGCCAACCTATTGCGTCCTTTCGAATGTATATGCGCGAACATACTCCAATTGAGTTCGCATCCTGAAGCACTAGATGGTTGGCTCAAGATACAAACTGCAATCCTTTGTAGATTTGACACCTTACTGTTGAATATCTCCCACCATACATTTGAAATAAGAAAATTTCAAATTGGTCCTATAAATTTGACTTTATCAATCTAGATTCTATTTTCTAAAGTGGTAATAAAATAGAAATTAGAATTTGGAATCATAAATTTTTACTAGGCATCAGTTCTGTCTGATTTTTCTTGCATAAGTCTCATGAAAATAGGTCTCCTAGTGCTTTTTTATACATCTCTATCTTACGGACTATAACTGTTCCAATAGTTGCATTAGGTGACATTCTCTCTATAACATCATAGAGGCCACTCAACACCTCTTCATCAGCCTTAAAATTTGGGCCGAATTAGTATGTTTGATTAAAAAAGTGGGCAGCTATATGTATAGGCCTACTAAGTAGATTGTGTCATCACTTATCAATGACATCCCAAATGGGACCATATTTTTCGTGATTCCTTGCATAAAAAGATCGAATGACCTCTTTTGCACCATCCATGCCCTCAGATGTAACCCATTAAAAAGACTATGAACTGCAATCATTGTGAAAAACAAAACATTAAGGTTTAAGTTTTTTGTTTAAAAATGAATAGTATGAATATCAATGAACATAAACAGGTGTTTAAAACTTTAACAAAAATAGTGAAATGAAATGGAAATGAGCACAGAAAGGAAAAGTACCTCCACAACCTCCTTAGTGGGTTTCCAAAAGCCACTCTCATAAAAAACCCGATCAACCACCTCAATTGTTGCATTGAGCTTTGCATATGATGAATTTGTCTGCTCCTCACATTCAAATATACCTTTCAAACCAACCTTTGCATTAAGAAAAGATTTCAACGTGATAAAATTTGTTGCAAATCTAGTGACTGCTGGACGCCACAACTCTTTTTTCTTTTTGTGTTTCTTTATAAGGTTGAGGACCCAAGCATGATTATATATGAACTTGCAAATATTCCTTGCTTGCTCTATACATTTTTTTTATCCAAGGAATTTTACCTATATCCTCCAATATGAGGTCAATGCAATGGGTAGCACAAGGGGCCCAAAACAAGTGGCGATGCCCCTCCATTAGAAGTTTCCTAGCAACAATATAATTTGCTGCATTATTTGTGACAATTTGCATCACATTCTCCTCACCCACCTCCTTCAACACTTGCTCCATTACCTCACAAAGATACTCAACGTTTTTGGTCTTTCCTTAGGCATCAATTGATTTCCAAAACACTGTGGAACCTGAGAAAAAATAAAGGAATTTAGTACAATCACAATGATCAATCAATTTACCACTAACTTAGTAAATCCTAACTTTTAAAGTACAATATTGAATTACTTGATGAGGAGACAAGAGAATTCCGCAGTGTTCTATTTCTTCTATGAGTCAAACCATCGGTCATGATGTTGCAACCCTTCGCGTCTCGTCTTCACTTGCTTAGTACTCAAATCTAGAAGCAAGTTTGAGAAAAACACGAAATTGGCCATATGATTATGTTTAGGTAGACCGTATGGTAGGATCACGAAGAATAAGTTGGTTGTACGACTTGAGAGGGATGCCCATATGACAGAGATGGATTGGAGGTAACCGTATGACAGGAGCATGTACAGTTAGGCCGTACGGTCTGTGTGGAGAGCAGTTGGCCGTACGGTCTGCATGGTTGCAGGGCTATACGATCTGAGAGTTGTAGTCAGGCCATATGGCGGAGTTTGGTGTTGTACGAACAGTGGTTATGGAAGTTGCTGTTCGCTAGGAATGAGTCTCGATGGGGTGATTTGGGTCTTGGTAGGTGGGAGGAGGATGATTGAAGGTTTCACCATGGATTGAGCTATAATATGAGATGCCAAAACAATATGAATATATTCGCTAGACATGCCAATACATGCCAGTACAAGTATTTGCAATCCAATCCCAGATATATAGATATATGTATTTGCAAACAAAGATGGTGTAGGGATTGCCCAAATTTGAGCAAGTAATACAGAGACAAAATAATGTGGGTTGAATCCCATCGAAATCGGATTAGCCAAGTAGGGAAGATTTTTCACTTCTGAAATGATGAACAACAAAGAATCCCATTGGAATTCACAGTATAAGAAAATACAATCCAAATCTCATATCTTGCTACTACCTGCGTGTTGTGCTTAAATACCCTTCAAAGGAACTCCCGAGGGTTTACAAAGTTAGTCGACGAAAACACTTACGAAAACCATTAAATAAAAATGGGTCCAAGATATACTAAATCAATTAGTCCCATAAACAATGCTTTGATTATTTATTTATTTTATGACTGAAATATTACAATCCTCTCATTCCAAAATTTGCTTGTCCTCAAGCAAATGCAATGTTGGATGCTGAAGAATGTCTTCACCTTCCCAAGTTATGTTGTCTAGTGGTAAGTATTTCTAGCGTGCCAAGTATTCCCTTAGGGTATGGTTCCGCAGAGTCCTCTCTCGTACATCAATGATCTCGGCTGATTCTAACACGAGCTTCCCTTCTTCATTGAGTGGCAAAAGATCTGTGGTTACTGCGATGTTCTGTCCCACGACTTTCTTTAGGCAGGAGACTTGAAAGACGTATGCATGCGGCTCCCTTCTAGAAGTTCCAGTTCATAGGCAACTTCACCGATGTGGCATGTTACACAATAAGGACCATAGAAGCATTGCATCAATTTTTCTTTCCCTTTTGCCTTCAATGGGGATTGTGTGTACGAATGGAGCCGGAGATAGACCAAGTCTCCCACTTCGAAACTTCTCTCGATTTGATGTCTGTTGGTGTAGATCTTTTGTTGTTTCTGTGCCCTTTGTAAGTTTTCTTTCATGAATCTTAGGATGTCTTGCCCTTCTTGAAGCCAATCCTTCGCCCTAGGTGTGCGATTGTCACCTAGGACCATGTCGATAAATGAAATGGGTTCTTACTCGTACAATGCTTTGAAGGGTGCCATTCCAATAAACATCTGATAAGTTGTATTCTAGCAATATTTCCCCAGATGCATCCTTTTGACCCATGCTCGTTGCTGTGCTAAAACGGAGTTTTGGAGGTAGCCTTTGAGCCACTTATTCAAAATCTTCATTTGTTTGATGGTGTTAGCTAGTACTTGGTGACAATTTCGTTCCTACCAATTGAAGCAATTTTGTCTAGAAAATATTGAGAAACTGACCATCCCTGTCACTAACATTTTTTTGATGTAACTTGTGTAGATGAAAAGCGTCTCTAAAAAATTAGTCGGTTACCTTTGCGGCTTGGAAATTTGAGGAGATGGCAAAGAAGTGTGCATACTTTGTCAATCTATCAACTACCACAAAGATACAATCCTTTCCATTTACCTTAGGAAGTTTGGTGATAATGTCCATAGAGATACTTTCCCACTTCTGTTCTAGTATTGGCAAGGGTTGCAATAGCTCGATAGGTAAAGTGTGTTTAGATTTGTTTTGCTGATAGACTGCACATTCCTGCACATACTGCAAAACATCATTTTTAAGTCCCTTCCACGAGAATCTCTCCTTGTGTTGTCTACAGGATTTGAGAAACCCCGGGTGTTCGGCCAAGGGTGAGGCATGTATTTCCTTCAAGATTTTCTACTTCAGTTTGGATTCTGGCATTAAGTATATCCCCTCCTTATAGTACATGATGTCATCCACCACCTTGTATCGGTTGTCTTGAGTGTCACCGTCCATTAGCTTACATACAAATGTGTTTTTGGAATATTCCACCAATAAGTGTGCTTTCTAGTTAGCTGAAATCTGAGACAGTAAGCAGATGGTGGGTTTTCTTGACAAAACATCTGCAACCACATTGTTCTTTCCCTTCACATATTCAATGTCGAAATCAAAAGCCTGAATCTTACCTATTTTTGTTGCCTGTTGTTAAGATCCTGTTGCTCCAAAAAATATTTCAAACTATTATGATCAGTATGGACGACAAACTTGGCACCCACTAGATATTGCTGAAACTTGGTCAGTGGATGCATGATGGTCAGTATCTTTTTGTCATAAATGAAATATAGGCGCTCAACTTGTGTAAGCTTTCGACTCTCATAGGCTATAGGGTGTCTATCTTGCATCAATACCGCACCCATGCCCTCTCCGAATGCCTCACACTCCAGAATGAATGTTTGAGTGAAGTCAGATAAAGTGAGAACTGGACAAGTGCTCATTGCTTCTTTTAACTTATCAAAAAAGTGTTGTGTTTTTTCATTCCACTAGAAGGAGCATATCTTAGTCAGATCTGTTAATGGTGCATTGAGTTGAGAATCCTTTTACAAACCCCTGATAATAAATGCATAATCCAAAGAACCCTCGTAACTCAAAGAGCAATTTTGGTTAGAGCCAATCAAGGATAGCTTGAATTTTCTCTTAGTGGACCTGCACTCCATATTTACTGACAACATGCCCTAGGTATAATATTTTTGTCATTCCAAATTCACACTTGGATTACTTGGCAAACAAGGACTTAGCCTCCATGATACCTAGAATTTCATCCAAATGTCTCAGGTGTTCTTCCCAAGTTTTGCTGTAAATAAGGATATCATCAAAGATTGCCAACAAGTACTTATGTAATTGTTTGTTGAAGATGCAATTCATGAAAGACTGAAAAGTAGCTGGTGTATTTGTTAATCCGAATGACATGACTAGGAATTTATAATTGCTCGTAGTGACAACGAAAAACCATCTTCTCCACATCTTCCCCACATGCAGATTTGATGGTATTTGGAACAGAGATCTATTTTAGAAAAATAAACCACACCATGCAACTCATCCAACAATTCACTGATCTTGGGAATAGGGTATCTATTTTTTATTGTCTTCTTATTTAACACATGGTAGTTGACACACATGCACAACGTCCCATCCTTTTTTACCAATACTACTGATGATGCAAAAGGGCTAGAGCTACGACGGATCCATCCTTTCTAGAGCAGCTCCTAAATCATCTTCTCGATCTCATTTTTGAATTTTTTGGGATGGCGGTATGGCGTGGTGATAACTAGTTTGCTGCTAGCTTCCAACTCGATGGTACGCTCAAAACCACGATGGGGAGGCATGCCAGGAGGAATGTCAATAAAAACTTTATCATGGGTACTCAAGATATTCTAAAGATCATCATCCTAGTGGGGTGTCTGTTGTCTTTTTATTGGTTTTGCCAAAAATGAAACAATGTGCAACCCATGCAATGTCATCACGCCGAAAAATGACCTCCATCCACTGTGCCGAAACTTCCTTCGGTCCCTTATTGGCCATCCCATGGAGAGCAACCTTTTTTCCATTGATAATAAAAGTGAAGTCCATTTTCTTTAAACTCTATGTGTATTCATCTAGTGTCTCCATCCACTATATACCTAGATTAACCTCCATATCATCCAGATCCACTATAAAGAAATTCTCCATCATAGTGTGATTAGCTATGGTGATACTCAGTTGGGGAACAAGGTGCATGCAGGGTTAAAGTGGTCCTCTGATGACCTTGACTTGGAATCCTGTGTGCACCTTTGTAGGTAGACCTCTTCTTTTCACCAAAGATGACTTTATGAAGTTTAGAGTGGCTCTGCTATCGAGCATCACAAAAAGATGGTTCATCCACGCTGTACCAATGCGGCGATCCTCTCCATTTGGTTCATATTAACCATTTTGAAGTCCTCCTTGGGGTGACCATCCTCTATGGATAGATTCTTTTGATCATCCTCATCATCATACTAGACTTTGATGTAGTGTATTTTCCCTTTACTGAGGCATTTGTGCCCAGGTTCCCACGGCTCCTTATAATTGAAACATAATTTCTTCCTTTGGAGCTCCTGTCTGGTAGCTTCATCCAACGAAGGCTTCTTCAATAGAGGTTTGTTGTCTTTATCCCTTGGAATTACTGGCGGTTTGGAGTGGGAGTGACCTTGAGAGGATGATGTTGATGATGATTCCATGCTTTGTGCCTTTTTTATAGCCTTCAAAATAGTGGCAGGATCGAAATCTTTTACCCATCCCTTCAGTCGTTCTGTCAGTCCATCCATGAAGAGCACTATCTGTCTCCTTTTGGAAATGTTCATAACCAAAATAGAGAGTTTTTGAAATTCTGTGATGTAATGGTCGACTGATCCATTTTGCCTCGATTGTGCCAACTCTTTAAAATTTAATTCCGGATCTTTAACATCAAACCAATCTATCAATCTTTTAGTGAATTCTGCATAAGTATTTACTTTGTCATGCCCCAGCATAAAAGTGCCATGATGCCACAATTCATGTGCCACTCCATCCAAGTGGAGCGCTGCAAATTTAATTGCTTCTTCTTTTGGCATTGAATTAAGTTGTAAGTAAGTAACGACCTTCATTACTCATGTTTGGGCAGATATGGATCCAGATCTGTCAAATGGTGACAGATTTACTTTACTCAACTTTCTTCTGAGATTGTCGTTAAAATATCCTTGGTTTCTGCCTCTAGAATATCACATTTTCAATTCAATGTATTCTTTGTAGGATATATCCTCTTCCAATTTTTCATTCTTCTAGTCTTCTTTCAACTGCTCTATTTCCTCAAAGGTTGGTTGCCTTCCCCCGTGTGGTACCTCCGTCTGTGTTTGGAAAGTCAGCATGGAAGGTCGAGAGCGTGTCGGATGATGATTCACCTTTCTTCAAACTTAGTCGCTACTGTGACCATTTTGTTCCTTTGATATCTTATTGTCTACTAGTTTCCGGAGAGTTTCTTCCATAAGTCACTGAGTGTCATTGATCTGTGCCTGATTCCTCGAAAGATCCCTCAATAGTGCCATGACTTCCGTAGGAGTAGGTTCTTGATTTGCTAGTCTATCAACTGGGTGGGATCTCCTTCTTTTCCGGTTATAAACTTCCATTCACCAGCCACAGGTTGGCAGAATCTTTGGCTCTAATACCATTGTAAAGTTCCATTCTTGGGTTCACTTGCTTAGTACCCAAACCCGAAAGCAAGTTTTAGAAAAACACAAAATTGGCTGTATGGTTATGTTCAGGTAGACCATACAGTAGGATTAGGAAGAAAAGGTTGGCCATACCACCTGAGAGGGATGCCGGTATGACATAGATGGGCTGGAGGTAATTGTACAATATGAGCATGTACAGTTAGGTTATACGATATGTGTTAGGCCATACGGTCTGTGTGGAGTGCAGTTGGCCATATGGTCTGGATGGTTGTAGTGCTTGTATGGTCTAAGAGTTGCAGTGGCCATATGGATTGAGAGTTGAAGTGACCATATGGTGGAGTTGGGTGTTGTAGAAACAATGGTTACGGAAGTCATAGTTCGCTAGGAGTGAGTGCCATTGGGATGATTTGGGTCTTGGTAGGAGCGAGGTCGATGATTAAGGGTTGTTTCACCACAGATTGAGCTACAACGTGAGATGCTAGATCAATGTAAATATATTCATCAGAGACACCAATTAATGCCAGTACAAGTATTTGCAATGCAATCCCAGATATATAGATATATGTATTTGCAAAAAAAGATGGTGTGTGGATTTTCTAGATCCGAGCAAGTAATACAGAGACAAAATAAGGTGAGGGTTGAATCTCACTGAAATCGGATTAGACAAGTAGGGAAAATCTCACTTTTGAAATTGCAAACAACAAAAAATCCCACTAGAATTTGTAGTATAAGAAAATATAGTCCACATATTCTACTACTACCTACATGTCGTGCTTGAATACTCTTTGAATGAACTCCCGAGGGTTTACAAAGATAGCCGATGGCAACACCGGAAACAATTAAATAAAAATGGGTCTGAGATATACTAAATCAATTGGTCCCATAAACAATGCTTCAATTATTTAATTATTTTATGACAGGAACATTACAATATAGGATATACTATACATATGATACTTAAAATGCTAATTATGAAAAGATTTATAACAATATAAGACATAAATATGAAGTATAAGTTCATCAAGACCACTATTGCTAGTTTAGTTTTACATTGCATTGAAGATTGAACAATGAACAATGAAAGAGATCTAAGTTCTAACTTCTATCTTCTATCGAATAACTTCAATTAAAATAATCAAAGATTGAAGATTCAAATGGTATCAAAGTAAGAGTATTATTATCTCATCAATGATCAATCATTCAGTAGCATCATAAACTTAATTACATCAAATAACAAAAACCATGATATGATCACAATGTTCAATGCTTCAAACTTCAAATGACAAATATGATAATATCCAAGTCTCAAAAGTACAAACTACAAAATCAAAAGACAAAATGTCAAGTACTAAAGGCCCAAGGGCTGACAAAATGCAGTTGAGGCTGCCTAGAAGCCTCTAATCATCCATGCTAACCTGAGGCTCAGACTCAACAAACTCATCCACCAAATTCTCGACCTCTTCAATGATAAGAGCTGCAAGAGGAATACCAACCAACTCCACATCAGAAGTATTTGCATCCTCATCAGCCTATGAGGGTTCCTCTAGCTCTACATCCCATCGTGCTGTAGGGATCTCCTTGTACACAATTGTCTTGTGATCTCTAATATGTAAGGCACAATGTACAACCACTAGCTTCTCTACTTTCTTAGAGGTAAGTTTGTTCCTCTTAAGAGAGTGGATGAAGCTATAAGTAGACAAATTCCTCTCAGAAGTTGAAGAACTAGATACCTAAGATAACATCATAACAATCAAATGACTAGTATGAGAACCAGAAAATTGAAATTGAAATTCATGACTAAATGTAAAAGACTGAAGTAAAAGTGAAATTAAAATTTGAAATTGAAAAATAAAGGTTCTAAAGTTGAAAAACATGAAACTTGAGATAGGAGACAGATGGCTAGTGTGGTATTTGTTGATTTGGGTTCATCACATTTCCACCACGTAAAAGGATCCTCTTGTGCCACTGTTTTTATGTCGGCCTTTGCTCTAGCTGGATAGCACGTAAGAGTAGCAAATTTGGTTCATTCGGTGCGAACTTTCCCTGCTGTCTCAATGTCATACATCCTATCAATGCACTTGAAGAATCCTTCCTTCACCTGAAATTCGAATTTAAAAATAAGTAAATTAACAAATTAAATGTTCCTAAGTGCTAGTGTACTAACATCTAACTTTCAAGTGCAAGTGTACTAACTTGAAATTGATAATAGATTACCTCATCATCATTTAGTATTATAACTCTCCTAGGCCTAGGCATATACCACTTCAGATTTAATGCATAAGCAACCATATGTAAGGGAGTGTTGAATCATCCCATCTATGTTGAATAATAGGCCGAATATGCTTAGTGTAAAATGCTAAACTCGGGTCCCTCTCTTGCACAACTACCCTCATCTGGCCAATCATAGCATCAATGCACTCATACACCTCTCCAAGAGTAGCTGCATCCACATCCCCATATTTGATGACCTAGAAAATTGGAGTGATGAAAGAGGTAGTGTATTTTGCATCACTCCAAAACACATAACTCTTCACTATCTCCTTCACCCTCACGACCTTCTCTATCTTGGAACCATCCCACCTATTCCACTCATTTGTCATAACCATGAGTTGCAATGACTCCTGTAACTCAATCATTCTCTCCAAAAGAATGAAGTAGGATGCCTATCAGGTCTTAGTTGGTTTCAGGAACTCCTTCCTTGCGAAGCTCCTGAAAGGGCACGTGATGTGTGGGGATTGCAGATAAACATCGACACATCTCTAGCATCGCTCACTACTCCCTTAATCCAGGGAATCTTCCCCATGTCCTTTAGTGCATTGTCCATGGCATGCACACCACATGGAGTCCACCAAATATGTCTGTAAGCTGTCTCAACAAGTCTCCTTGCAGTTCTACACACAGGTGCTGCACTTGTCACTACTTGGATCACATTTTGCGGCCCAACCTCCTCAATAACATCCCAAAGTATATGAAACTGAAATCAACATCCTTTCAATGCCCTGAACAATCAATAGCCTTGAGAAAAAATGGACCCTCTGTGCATGTAATGATGATATTGATAAGTGGACAGTTCCTAATGTCCGTCCACCCATCCATGATGATGTTGCAACCATACTCCTCCCAAACAAGCCTCAAGTTCTTCTCTAAACCGATCTTGGCATACTCTTTATCCAAGATTGTAGTTCACAATTTGTGCTCATCTGGTAGCACAAATGACAGTCCTCCTCCCCCTGCCACTAGTTGCATCATCTCTTTATAATAAGGAGACTGTATCACATGAAGAGGTATGTCATTGGAAAAAAAGAAATCTAACAATGGCCTCGTCTAGCTCATCTCTCAGATAGGCATTAAATAAATCAGCAATGGGGTTACTTTTAGATGACACCTTTCTTTTCCCCTTGCTAGACTGTGCTTCAGGCATAGCACTAGATGTAGAAGGACCCGAGGCTGCCCCTGCAAATGATGTAACCGAAGGTCTCTGCTGTGGTCTACCCCTAGGACTAGGAGTAGAAAAATGTGGGTGCCCCTGCTCATAAGCTTGCTGAAGACACTGAACCTATTGCCTACCAATCAAGGTGGTAGATACCTCAACCCCCAAGTCATCCGGACAGCCCCAAATATTGGTGAACTCAATTCTGTAATGCAATTTTTTAATTTCTTCAAGAACTTGCATGCACCCACACCTTTTCCTATCCAAAAGAGGAAATGTGCATTCACTCTAATGATGCTCCCAAACCATTTTGTCTTACAAATGTTACATTTCCACTTCCTTGTATCACCACTTACAGCTGTCCGTGCAATTACTCTTGTTGCAAACTGTCTAAGAGGAGATTTAGAGTCATAACTACCCCTAGTCCACTTTGCCAAAATAGTGGAGGGGTAATTTGTAGCTGGTGGATAGGGTGGCCAATTAAATGTTGATTTTGAATGTGTTTCTTCATTCTCTTCATCATGCTCAGCCTCAGGGTCATAATCTTCTTGGCTGCTATGAGAATCGGCCTCTAAATCCATCTTGTCATCACTGTGATTTGACCCACTTGAGTCATGACCTTGGGAGCTCGTTTTCACACTGCATCTCACAAAATGAAAAAAAATCTAAAATAAATACATTCTTTCAGCCTATGCCCTTCTTCAAAATCACTATTTTTTAAAGTAAAATTTTAGAAACAAAAATTTGGAAATGAAACAAGAAACATCTACTAATCTAGAAATGAAATTTTTAACTAAGAACTAAAAGCTACAAGCTAGAAACAAAAAACAATGATCTTGATTTGAAAAATCAGAAAATAAAATTAAAAAACTATGAAAAACCCTACCTTTTGCATCACAAATCTCTTGAACAAGCTGAAAAATCGTGCTTCTCCTCTTCTTCTTACTCCTTTTTGCCTTCCACACACTCTCTTTAATCAAATAATCACCCTTCTATAAGTTCTTCACTCTTCTTCTTGCTCCTGTTGCAAAAATTAGAAAACCATGAAATGAATAGAAATGAGAAAACAAAGAGATTTAATGGGATTTTAACTTCTAGATGGGCCCCACATACCATAGGGTTAGCAAACATTAAAAAATATTATAACAAGACCTTTTAATTTTTTAATTTTTTTGCACTATTTCATAAAGTGGGGGACAACTGGCTATCCCTAGCTAGGTTGAGGGATGCGTCACTATCACCAATTGGGACATCCCCTTCTTGGTTGTGATTTGGTGGCGCCGCTGGGGATGCGTAGACATCGTTCTCTGTCCTAGGTGCGGCCTCGTTTCAGATGCAACCCTCAAGAATGACGGGGATGCATCCCCGTGTTACTATGTATCTATCCAAGGTGATATTTCAATCTATTAATGCCCCCCCTATTATGTGTTATCATACAATTTCAACATGTCACAACTTCTTTTTTATGGCCAGGAATGACATGTTTCCAATCCCTATCCCTTACTACTGCACTAGGTTCAGCATAAGGGTTAGTTTTAGGCCTAGTTCCACTACCTTCAGGTTGAGACATGATGTTGCTGCCGCAACAATATACCATAAAGGAAAAAGAATAAGCATCTAGAATATAGAATATCCAACTTACAAACATTAGGGCTGCTTACTTTTCAAGTTTTTCATTAATATAAAATGACACAATTTCAAACAAATGCAATTAAAAAAAATATTCATGAATTTTAAAAAAACTTGCAAAATAACACAAAACAGTGTATCTTACCTCTTCAAATTTTCTCTAGAAATGGAAATGTAACCGGAGTTTGAAGAAGCCTCCTCCAAATGCTTCTTTTAACTCCTCTCAATGCTTAGATGCAAGCTACAGAATGACACAAATAATCAACAACCGATAGATGAGAGCCAACTGATTCGCTAATCTATCTCCCAAAACCCCAATACTCTTTCATCAACTCTTCTTTCTCCATTCTGTGTTTGCAAGTGATAGAATGACCTTTTTTGGTCTTACTCATGCTTTACATACCAAAAAAAACATTAAAAACTTGTTTTCATGAACTTTTTGGATGCTGCGCACCGATCGAGGCATCTTGACAAGACTCGACAAGTCAGCCAAGACTCGATCAGGACATGGCCGAGTCCAAGTCCAGAGGCAATTCGCCTTGTTTTTGCCACCTCGCCTCGAGACTCGCCAAGTCCTTGCCAGACTCACAGAGTCCTATAACTTTGTTTTGGATGTTTATGGCCGCAACCAGATATGCCTTATGTTTGACATGTTAATGGAAGATTGTCTCACATAACTATCTTAAAATTCTCTATAATTTCTTGTTGTGTTTCCTATACTTTGGATTCCTTGTGTAACTCTTAGTGAGGGTAGCTTAGGATTCCCTTCTTTGGGCTTTCCAGCCTTGTGTCATGATCAAAATAAGATAATCTATCTATTAGAATAGTAAATAATTAAGAGTCAGGCAAACAAAGCAATTTTTGGAAGGACATTACGAACCCAAAACCCTTATTGTGAATTTTAGAGAAAAAATGGAGCATGGTTCTAGTTGGGGACATTATAGTTTACTATTATACCTAATAAATTACATAATTGAAATAATAACACAAATGGTAGTGCATTTTAGATGTAGGAGTAAAATGAAAATATATTATTATTTGCTCGTGAATTCATTACAGAGAAGAGGACCGGAGATGGTTAGCCAAGGATGACGATTCCTCTAACTACATTACTACTTTCCTTGGTGGTAAACAACAGATTCAAAGGACCCGACAGTTGCCAGGTGGAACACAACTGTCAACCGGCACGTACACCTACCCAAGAGGGACAACCCACTTACTGCAGGTCATTAACATATTGATGGATAACCAATATTATCAAACATAAAAATAGGCATTTTATGCTGACTGCATAGTACAAATGTATATTCATCAGTAGTACAAGCTATATTTACTAAAATGACTGGAACTTCCTTGTACAAAAGCTTTAAGATACCATTATGATTTTGGGCTTCGTTCTGCTGCAGAATATAAGTTCATGTATTCTTTAGAGAAATGATTGCTTTTGGTGTGAATCAGGTCAACATCTCATGAGTATGTTCACGAACAAAAGTCCCTATGGTGTCTAATTGATCTTGAATTGAGTTTCAAGCACATTGCTTAATCAACCTAGAATTGTATCACAACAATTGCTCTTTTCATCTTAATTCATTAGGGTATAATAGTCAAAATGTTATTTTCATGGCTGATAGAGTTCACATGTAATAAACCCTTGCTGATCCCTGCAAAAACAATGTCAGTATTAGTAAGATAAAGATATGAAACACAAATTAAAATATAGAATTACAGTATTAGACTACCCCTTTAAAATCATTACTAATCCTTTGAAGAGACTCCTTTCGAATCACTCAACCCTTGTTAAGTAATTGTCATAAAGGAGCATCTAGCTTTAGGGATCTTTGATTAATCACTTGATAATGATCCCTCCTTTACCAAGGACCTCTGTCATATGCATATGCTGAACCTTACAATAAATATATTGTCTCCTGCAATTTCTCTTTAAAGAAACTACTCTAAAGAATCCTATAGTTTCTCTCCAAAGAAACTTGTAGTTCCTCTCTAAAGAAACTACTCTAAAGAAATCTATAGTTTCTCTCTAAAGAAACCAAATTTTAATCTTTGAATCCTGAGCTCTTTTTCATAGCAATCAGATCATTCATGAGTTTGTCCAATTTCTTGCAGACTCGTGATTTCTCTCTAAAGAAATCATCATGCCTTATTTGGGTACCTTGATAGTGAGGTGTCTGCTCTTTGGTGGCAATGCCTGCAACTTACTATAAATATGCCCGTCTCAATTTGGATGACAATTCCTATCATCATTTCCTGACTGCAATTTGATACATGTATAATATGCCTATTTCAATGCCAACTCCTTGGAGCGCTTGGTATTGTACTGCTTGTCGTCAAAAGAAATGGCTTGTGCTACTTGTGTCCTGGTTATTTCCAGCGATGGTTCACTCAATCACAGGGGCATTTGATATTTTTCTCAATTTAATACACTACTGTTTTCCTTCCTGTTTCCTCCGCTTTGATATGTCTTTGCGATCTTCTTGCTTGCCGGTTTCCAATCTATTGCTTGGAATTTATATGCTAAGGATCGGTTTTTTCCCAAACGTCGCCACCTTTAATTCTTGCGATCAATAATTTGTACGCGGCAGTTTAAATATCAATATGCTGTTTATTGAATATTATCGTAAATGTAATAGGGATACGATAGTTATAAATGATTGTTAATTTATTATCGTGGTTTTTAATTATTATTTTAGTTTTATTATTATTCTTATTTTGAGAATAGACATTCATTATTATATATAAGAAATAAGTATTTAATTTGTTATGATTATTATCAACAATCTTATATTTATTATGATTTTAATAATAAGAATATTAAATTATTATAATTATTTAAGTTATTATGATCATTATTATCATTATCATTATCATTTTTGTAATGAGAATATTTTATTATAATAATTAAAAAATTAATTATTCAATTTATTATGATTATTATTTTAATGTACATTGGTATCCTTTTATTTCTCTTCAAAACTGACAGTTATTACAAAATATGAATTCTAATGTGGTAAATTACACGGTTTATTACAGTCCCTCCATCTCAAATTTGCTTGTCCTCAAGCAACTTTGAGTGTTTATTCCTTTTCCCAAGTAGCATCTTCAACGGGCAACCCTTTCCATTTAATTAAGAATTCTTTCACGGTTCTATTTCTTAATGCTTTTTCTCGGCTTTCTAAAATTATTTTTGGTTCCAACTGAAGCTGTGCTTCCTCATCTAGAGGGTGAAGTTCTACAGAGGGTACTATCTACTAGCCCAAAAATTTCTTGAGTCTGGATACATGGAACACATTGTGGATGTGACTATAGCTAGGTTACTCCAGTTCATATGCTACTTCTCCAATTTTTTTGATTACTTTGTATGGTCCATAGAAACGAGGTTTGAGTTTCTTGGTTTCGTTCTTCTTAATAGATGATTGTTTATAGGGTTGTAGTCGCAGGTATACAAGATCCCCTTCCTGGAAGGATCGCTCTATTCTGTTTTTTTTTTGCATATAGTTTTTGTTGATTTTGGGCAATATGTAAACTATCCTTTAGCTCTTTGATGATATCAATATTTTTTTGAATAAGTTCCTGTGCACCAGGTACTTTACTGTCCATAATGGTTAGGCTTCCAAATGTCGCTGCTTCATAACCATACAAGGCTTTAAAGGGACTCATCCTTATGGACATATGATATGTTGTATTATAGCAGTACTCGCCTAAGTGTAGCCATTTGATCCAGGTTGTTTGTTGTCCTGTGAAATAATTCCTTAGGTAACCTTCTATCCACTTGTTTACGATCTCAGTTTGACCATCGGTTTGGGGGTGATAGCTGGTGCTAGGGGTGAGCGACGTTCCAGCTAGTCTAAATGATTCTTGCCAAAATCTACTGAGGAACTTGCTGTCTCTATCACTTACAATAATCTTGGGCAATCCGTGGAGGTGAAAAAATTCCTTAAAGAATACTTCTGCTATTTGAGGAGCTTTGTATTCCATAGAGAGTGGAAAGAAGTGTGCAAATTTGGTGAATTTGTCTACCGCTACATAGATACTATCTTTTCCGTGAACCTTAGGTAATCCTGTTATGAAATCCATAGATATACTTTCCCATTTTTTGATTTGGAATAGGTAATGGTTGTAATAGTCCTGCAGGGTGTGATTGTTCTGTTTTACTTTGTTGACATATTTCACATTCTTGTACATGTTTTTGAATATCTCCTTTTAATCCCTTCCAAGAGTATTTTTCCCTTATCTATTTATATGTTTTGTAAAATCCAGGATGCCTTGCTAATGGATTATCATGATATTCCTTCATAATTATCTTTTTTGCTTTAGATTTTGGAGTCAAATAGATCCTTCCTTTGTAGAAGATGAGTTTGTTAGAGATCTTGAAATCTTCATTGGTTATCTTCCCTTCCATAATTTTCGTTGCAATCTGATCCTTTTCGTAATTTGCTATTATGTCTTCTTTCCAACTTGAAATACAAGAAATATAGTTGATGTGGGATCTTTTGGAGAAGGTGTCTGCTGCTCCGTTATTTACTCTTTTAATGTATTCTATGTCGAAATTGTAGGCTTGAATTTTGCTCACTCATTTTTTTTGTCTATCATTTAGATCTCTTTGGTTTAAGAAAAAGCGTAGACTATTGTGATATGTTTTGACTATGAATCTTCCACAAACCAAATATTGTCGGAATTTTGCCAGTGCATGCATTATTGCCAACATCTCTTTGTCATAAATGGAATAATGTTTTTCAATTCCGTTGAGTTTGCGGCTCTCAAAAGCTATGGGGTGCTTTCTTTGCATTAGTACAGCCCCTATTCTGTCTCCTGATGCATCACATTAATGGTATGGAGAAGTCGGGTATGGCTAATACTAGGCATGTACTCATAATAACCTTGAGCTGTTCAAAAGCTAGTTGTGCTTTGTCATTCCAAGTGAAGGCTCCCTTTTTAGTTAAGTCTGTAAGAGGGGCTGCAATTTTTGATAATCCTTTGACAAATCTACAATAGTAACTGCATAATCCCACAAATCCTCTGAGTTGAGTAAGAGTCTTGGGCTTGGGCCATTCCTTGATAGCTTTAATTTTTTCTTCCTCTACCCTCACTCCTTCCTCACTGATTTTATGTCCCAAGTAAAGTATTTCTTTAAGTACAAATTCACATTTTGAAATTTTGGCATAAAGGGATTCTCTTTCTAAAATACTAAGGACTAACTTGATGTGATCTAAATGTTCTTCCCAAGTCTTACTATAGATGAGAATGTCATCAAAAAATATAAGGAGGAATTTGCATAGCTGCTGTCTAAAGGTATGGTTCATGCAAGATTGGAAAGTTGCTGGTGCATTTGTGAGTCCAAAGGGAAGTACAAGGAACTCAAAATGTCCATAATGGCATCTAAATGCTGTTTTAGGCACATCCTCTTCTGTCATCCTGATTTGATGGTATCTGGATCTTAAGTTGATTTTGGAGAAGTAACGTGCCCATGTAATTCATCCATTAGTTCATCAATTCTAGGAATGGGATATCTATTTTTGATGGTTTTTTTATTTAATACTCGATAATCTATGCACATTCTCATAGTTCCATCTTTCTTTTTTACCAATACAACAGATGATGCAAAGGGGCTGCTACTTGGTTGTATGTCCCATTTTCAGAAGTTCCTTAACAGTTTTTTCTATTTCTTCTTTATATTTATGGGGATGCCTGTAGGGTATGGTAATTACTAGTTTTGCCCCTTCTTCTAATTCAATGGAGTGTTCAAATCCTCTCTTGGGAGGAAGTCCAAGGGGTATATCTTCAAACACCTTTTTATATTTTTCAAGGATAGGTTGAATTTGTAGATGGAATGTTTTTTCTTTAATGGGATTATTATCCATAATCAAACATTGAGCTATCATTTCTCCTTGATCATATTTTAAGATTCTCTCCATCTTATTACAAGATACTACCTTGGCTGATCCATACGTCATGCCTCTTAATATTACATCCTTTCCTTAATGTTTGAAACATATTTCCAAATTTGGCCCATCCATGATGAAACGTCCTAGGGAGTTGATCCAGGGCATTCCTAAAATGACATCATTTTGTATGTTTGCTACATAAAGATTCCTTTTAATTATATATCCATTAGTAGCGATTTCTACTTGAGTAACCATCTTAGTGCAACGATCTAAGGTGCCATCTGCCAACCTAACTTTAAATCCTTCAAAGTCTTGAGTTTTTAGTCTTCGTTTTTTGACCAAGTGTTTGCTGATAAAATCATGATAAGCCCCTGTATCCACTAATGCAATCACCTTTTGTCCCTTAAGCACACCTTTGATTCGGAAAGGCCTATTTTGATTTTGCGATATAACTACCAATGTTCCTTGTTCTAATTCCTTTGTTCTGATCCTTTTATTTGTTTCTTCAATTTGATTTGCTTGTCCTCTTTTGCATCGTGTCCTCGTTCCCAAGGTTCCCTACATTTAAAGCACAAATTCTTCTAGATTAGTTCTTCTTGTGAAGGGCATTTGTGTCCAAAACTCCAAGGCTTGTGGCACAGGCGACATGGTTTATCTTGGTTTTCCTTGCTGGTTCCTTCGCTTCAGGAAAAAGTCTTGGAAGGAAAATTTCGGAATCTTTCCTTATTATTCGATTCAACCATTTTGGTTTTCCTTATGGCTTCTTCCAGATATTGTGGTTCATGGGGTTTCACCAATGTCTTTGTTGATTCTTTTAGGCCTTCTAGAAACATTTGGGTGAGTCTCTTTTGAGATAGATCGGGGACCATAACCGAAATTTCTTGAAATTTCTTTATATACTCTTGCAAAGCTCCTATTTGCCTAAGGTGAGTCAATTCCTGGAAGTACCATTCGGTATCTTTCTCATCAAATCTGTTTATGAGTTTTTGTGAGAATTTCTCATAAGTTTTTACATTTTTATGACCTAATGAGATTCGACCTTGTGTCCACCAATCATGTGCTGCCCCCCCCCCCCTAGAAGGATTATAGCAAGTTGGAGTGCTTCTTCCTCTGTCATGGGATTTAGAATGAAGAATGTATTAAGTTTTTCTAACCATTGATGAGCTGACATTTCCCCTGTTCCATTAAAGGTTGGAATTGCGACCTTACTTACTTCGCGTTTAAGTTCTTCATTTACATATCCTCTAGGAATTTCTCTTCTTTTATCTACACAAAATTCCCTAAATGATACTGCTTCTTGAATGTGAGGTTCCAAGGCTGCATATATTCTAGCAATATCTTCTGTATTGGTTAAGGGTTGCTCTATTCCCTCATCTTCTCTCGGATTGGTTCTTCTAGGTAGAAAGGCTGCTTGGGGCAGACTTGAACTTGAAGTTGCATTATTGTTTTTTGAGTGGATGGAACTAGGTTCTCTCCCCAAGTTGGATTGATTCCTTAAATTATTAATTGAGTTTCCCATGTTTTGTAAGGCTTGTAGGAGAGCCTGGTTTGATCTCTCCATTTGGTTTAATGGAGTTTGATTGGTTTGGTTGGTTTGTTCCATGTATGACCTTACCTCATTTGCTAAATCATTCATTGTTGTCTTTGTTCTTCTTTCGTAAGTTTGCATAAGCGTTTACCCACAGGATGACAGGATTATGCTCTGATACCACTGTAATAAACCCTTGCCGATCCCTGCAAAAACAATGTCAGCATTAGTAAGATAAAGATATGAAACACAAATTAAAATATAGAATTACAGTATTAGACTACCCTTTTAAAATCATTACTAATCCTTTGAAGAGACTCCTTTCGAATCACTCAACCCTTGTTAAGTAATTGTCATAAAGGAGCATCTAGCTTTAGGGATCTCTGATTAATCACTTGGTAATGATCCCTCCTTTACCAAGGACCTCTGTCATATGCATATGCTGAACCTTACAATATATATATTGTCTCTTGCAGTTTCTCTCTAAAGAAACTTGTAGTTTCTCTCTAAAGAAACTACTCTAAAGAATCCTATAGTTTCTCTCTAAAGAAACTTGTAGTTCCTCTCTAAGGAAACTACTCTAAAGAAATCTATAGTTTCTCTCTAAAGAAACCAAATTTTAATCGTTGAATCCTGAGCTCTTTTTCATAGCAATCAGATCATTCATGTGTTTGTCCAATTTCCTGTAGACTCATGATTTCTCTCTAAAGAAAACATTATGCCTTATTTGGGTACCTTGACAGTGAGATGTCTGCTCTTTGGCGGCAATGCCTGCAACTTAATATAAATATGCCTGTCTCAGTTTGGATGACAATTCCTATCGTCACTGCCTGACTGCAATCTGATACATGTATAATATGCCTATTTCAACGTCAACTCCTTGCAGCGCTTGGTATTGTACTGCCTGTTGTCAAAAGAAATGGCCTGTGCTACTTGTATCCTGGTTATTTCCAGCGATGGTTCACTCAATCACAGGGGCGTTTGATATTTTTCTCAATTTAATACACTACTGTTTTGTAATAACCCCAATAGGTTATAACTTCTTCCAACACCAAAAATTTTTATACTTTAGTTGTTTGACATTTCGTCAAACACTTTGCAAGCAAGGATCCTCTGACTGATATAACTTTTCAGAGTGCTGCAGTGATTCTTGTTTGGATTTGCCTCAAAGAGAATGCTTACAAAAGACTCCAAATTGTCTAAACAATGACCTAACATAAATATGCAACTAATTTTTGGCAATAGTGAATGCATATATGAGTTCTAATCATGAAAATGATCACCTACAGCCAACTGGTATTTTAACAAACAGTTGGTATGCAAGCTAACTGGCTGATAAAAAATGATATATTAATGCTCAAAGACAACTATTAATGACTAGCAATTGTATCTCCTTAATTGAGAATGAGTATCCAATACAATATTCATACTAAGTTAGCCAAGACTCTTGGCATTTACAAAGATATCAAAATATGATGATTGCTGGTAAAGTAATATGCACCTACAGCTGCCAATGAAAACTAATGCAATACTAAATATCTAACTTCAATACTCCCCTACAACAGTATGCTAATCACATGCATGATTAAAGACAACTAAAGCCATGGATTGCTGATACCATTGTGATAAATGTAAAAATGAATAATGTATCTATTAATGAATGATAAGTCTGATACGAGATGACAGTTACAACAGCACTCTATAGTGAAAGGCAACTATGAAAATACATATCAGACCTGGCATATGAAGTCGCCTTAGAGAATAGATGTATTGCAATACCACTGAACAGAAAATAACCTCCTCAAGTGCCCAAGTTGTGCCTCCCTAGCTGCCGCCCCTGATTGTAAATGGCTGTAATAATTTTCTTTGCTTTTTCGAATTTGCTTTTTCGGATTGCTTCTTTTTTTTTTGGATTGCTTTTCCGAAACTGCTTTTTCGGCCTGCTTTTTTCGGTTCTGCTTTTTCGGCCTGCTTTTTTCGGACTACTTTTTCGGCCTGCTTTTTTCGAACTGCTTTTTCGGCTTGCTTTTTCGAATTGCTTTTTCAGTCTGCTTTTTCGAATTGCTTTTTCGGCCTGCTTTTTCGAACTGCTTTTTCAACTTGCTTTTTCGAACTGCTTTTTGTACTCAAATATTTTTTATCAATGTAGCACAAATAGAAGACTGAAGTATCTCCCTCCCAGCTGCAATAATTCAAGTGATATTGCACACCCTCAAAATTGCGTACCAATTGAGCGTTTTCGTTCTCAATGGCCACAAATATTTTTTTCTCAATGTAGCACAAATAGAAGACTGAAGTATCTTCCTCCCAGCTGCAATAATTCAAGTGATATTTCACACCCTCAAAATTGCGTACCAATTGAGAGTTTTCGTTCTCAATGGCCAGTTGTGACTATTGCAGAAACCCTAGGCTCCACAATGCACATCAACAAACATCAACATCAACAACAACAAATCTGGATGATTAAAATGAAGCCTGGGGTGCCTATTTATTCTTTTTCCTCCACTTTCTCCAGAAGCTTCTAGAACATTATTTTATTTTATCTATTAAGTGACTTTATAAATTATTTTATAATTCAAGTCACTTTATTAAATTAATTAAATATAAAGTTACCTTTTAATATTTATTTATCTGATAACTTTATAAATAATTAACTTAATACCACTTATTTATTTAATTAAAATAATTAATTAGTCATCCTCATAAAATATTCATTATTTTGGAAAACCTAATTAATTAAATTAATTAAATCAAATTGCCTCCAAAATGGGGACATGACATGTTTTTCCTTCCTGTTTCCTCCGCTTTGATATGTCTTTGCGATCTTCTTGCTTGCCGGTTTCCAATCTACTGCTTGGAATTTATATGCTGAGGACCTGTTTTTTTCCCAAACGTCGCCACCTTTAATTCTTGCGATCAATAATGTGTACGCGGTAGTTTAATTATCAATATGTTGTTTATTGAATATTATCGTAAATATAATAAGGATACGATAGTTATGAATGATCGTTAATTTATTATCGTGGTTTTTAATTATTATTTTAGTTTTGTTATTATCCTTATTTTGAGAATAGACATATTCATTATTATATATAAGAAATAAGTATTTAATTTGTTATGATTATTATTATCAACATTTTTATATTTATTATGATTTTAATAATAAGAATATTAAATTATTGTAATTATTTAAGTTATTATGATCGTTAGTATTATTATCATTATCATTTTTATGATGAGAATATTTTATTATTATAATTAAAAAATTAATTATTCAATTAATTATGATTATTATTTTAATATAAATTGGTATCCTTTTATTTCTCTTCAAAACTGACAGTTATTACAAAATATGAATTCTAATGTGGTAAATTACATGGTTTATTACACCACATTAGTAAAATGTGAGGTACAGATTTATACAGAAGCATTATGCATTGCTATGTATATACATGCCTTAATTTAATCAAGTGTCTTGTTTAAGTAAAATGGTTTGTGTCATTGTATGCAACTGTTTTTATTTTGTATGACTTTTAGACTATCATTCTGGTATTTAATTGGATAATTTGTTTATATATATTACTCGACAGTTGTGGCTGTAGAAATCCTTTCTTTGGATCATCTGACTACGATCTATTTGCTACACCAAAGAGGGGTTTGCGAACAAAAGTCCAAGTTGCTGCAGATTATTCAGATTCAAAGTCTGATTCTCTTAAGCTCCAAGGAGAGCTTGGCTACCATCCCTTGGAAGCACTAAATGATTATGAAAATGTTAAGAAAGGAGAATTAAAGTTGAAAGATGCTGAAATTGCTAGAACTGTTCTTGAGGCACGTGCTTCCTTTCTCATTAAACTTATTAGGACCACGTGAGATAACTTATTTTTTAAGTAGAGAAATGCTTTGCAACAAATTAACAATCTTTTTAAATTGCTTTATATGAAACATGCAGGTTAATCATAAAGCAACACTTATGTTTTCAAACACAACAGATGATGAACTGCAGGATAGCAAATTCTGGCCAGAAGTAGACTATGTGACTGATGAGCATGGAGGTCTCAGAAATATGCAACTCTGTTTTTGTTCACTTACATGCTATATTGGCAGGCGAAGAATATTTCTTCATTCCCTTTCAAGCTTGATAAGGGTTTATTCACTTCCACAGATGTTAATTGCTTGCTTTTGCAGAGATATACCTTGAGCTAGATGATGATCAAGATGTTTTGCAGAGCCTTAGTATTGGCAGTATTCCTGTGGTATGACAATTAAATATCTTTTGAGTGTAAAGGACGCTTCTTGAATTTTATGATGGATAATATTATTGATTTAATTTTGCAATTTTGTCGCTGTTATTATCAGATTGTGTTCATTGGACTGGATGATTTACGGTATTTTAATGGACTTGAAACAACAATGCATAGAATGAACAATGAATATGATATTGAAGCAATCAGTGACAGTGATACTGAAATTGAAGACGATTTTGATGACTTTTATGAGGTGTGATGTAATTTGATGAAGTTGTGAGGAACATTACGCTGAAAGAGATCGATCTTCTAAGAAGCATCAACTAACCTTTGGTTGCCATTTTTAATGGTTATTGTAACTGTTACAGGACTGGATTTCTTTCCTTGAAGAGGAGTCAGATTTTTCTGAGTCATTGGGAGATTGGGCGAATCTGGAAACCATGCGTTACATTCATCCTATATATTTTTCTAGGAAGATGGCAGAGGTAATGGAAGAATTATATTTTGGACAATTTGGTTTATATTGATATTTTTGAAGTTATGGCATTTCCTATTGATATTTGGCAGCTTCTAGAAATACATTTTCCCTGGAAGATATTTGGCAAGAGAAATAACAAATGAAGGTCATGTTTCAGAATTTTCCTGTTAGCTAGTGAAAAGAGAATCTAAATTTGAAGGAAGGGCATAGAGGCACTATTTGCTAATGATTACAAATGATTTTAAAGTGATTCTTATTAGTAATTACTATTGCAATTTTTATATCTTGTTTATAGCAAAGCACTACCTGGCTTCTTACCTGTGAAGGGGTGATATCCTAGGCCAATACATTAAGACAGCCACACATTATGTTTTTTCTTTAAAGTATATATTGCGCGATATCATAATTTCATAATTGTGGATGTACATTCCAAAGTTCCTGACAAGCCTTGATGAAGTCCATAAGAACATGACACACTTTTGTGGTGGTTTTGCTAATTATTCCTGAGCAGACAGAAGAAACAAGCAAATATAATTGCTTGCATTCCCTTGCCCCTAAATACTGGAATACTCTCTTCACTAACTACTGATTCATTTGATTTTAAGTTGCAGGGTGTGGCTTATCACTGCTATAATTATATGCTTCCCAAACCATCTGGAGTATTATTTCATCCATGTCCAGCTGGTCTGCTATTGTTAAAGTAATTTTTATCATGAAACAATTTGATTATTGTTGTTTGCATCTCCTCTATCCCTGCCCAGTTCTCGATTCTGAATCAGTCAGCCACATCCCTGGTATGTCCAGTTCTTCTCATTTGATTTTTTACACAATCTATGATTTACCTATCCTATTCAACCCTAGAACCTCTCCCACTCAATCCTAGAAGGGGAATTTTTAGTTTCTAACAAAAGGTCAAAAAATGGGGTGCCTTAAAAGAGCTCTCACATTTGAATTCACTCAAAGTTGCTTGTGTTTCTATAGTATTCAATGGGACTCTGATCAAGCTAGCCCTGCAAAATTATCCTAATTGGAGTTTTATGGATTTTCTTTCTATGGTTGGAGAAAAGTAGGACCTGGTTTGAAGTAGACATGTCCCGTGAGGAAACAATTTGAATGATGGTAAATAAAATATCGTTTGTCATTGGTTCAAAAGCTATGTTGCATGGAGTTTCAGGAATGGGGATGGCTTAGGGGATGTGGATGTGTTTTAGAAATAGGTATAGTTTAGGGCCAATTTTTTGGGGTCGTCTTATAAAGGAATAGGGGAGTTTTTATATATTCAAAGGAATTTCATTTATGCATATTTGTAATGTCCCCTTTTTTGCGAGTTTGTGCATTTGATGGAGTTAGCTCATTATAACTACCCTCATTAGCAGACATGGTGATTTGGGGGGTTCTAGTTGTGGACTTACTATTTTTAGTAAATCTATTTTTGGTAGTGCAATGGGTGGCTCTAGTAGTTGGTCATCACCTACAATGGATGTGGTAATTAATTGCGTGAGCTATTATTTATTAAATATTAAGTTGCAATATTATAATAAGAATATTTTATTATAATAATGTCATTTAGAGATATTTCTAAATGAGTTGTGTTGGAAAGTTTCATGAGCCGAGTTCTTGTAGGAAACTCTGCAATTTTTGGAGTTGAGTTCTTTTGGGAAACTTGAGCCGAGTTCTTTTGGGAAACTCTGTAGTTTCTAGAGTTGAGTTCTTTTCGATAACTTTTAGCGAAAAAGGATTATAACCACGAGCTCATTTGATGGGGAAAAGCATCCGAATATTTATTTGCTTTTGTTGCTTTGTGTTTACCGTACTGGGTAAAGAAATCAACGCACAGACAATAGATATGAATAGCAGAACTTCTTATTATTATTCGCATATACCAATGACATTACATTATGCTTGATAAGATTTGATGAATACAATGCTTCCCGAAGGGGGGTATAAATACTTTCCGAAGAACCTTCCCGAAGGGGTCCGTCGGCTACATGACAATAACCTTCCCGAAAGGGTCCGTCGGCTACATAACAAGAACCTTCCCGAAAGGGTCCGTTGGCTACATAACAAGAACCTTCCCAAAGGGACCCGTCGGCTGATGCACAATTTCTACCAATGACATCATCCCCCCCAAAAAGAAAAGTCGTCTCCTGACGACTACAGAACAAAACTCAAACAACAAACTACAACAAGATAGATTTGTTACATCACTTTTACATTCGTTTTGTGCTTGCGCCAAACTGGTTTCCAAAACACACTGTCTCCTTAGTCAAGCTGACCTTGATAGCCACCAGTGCCGCTTTCTCTGCTTCCAATTATGGGTCCACTGAGCCAAGTACCGCCGAACTGCCTTCAACTGGATGATCAACTCCTCTCGAGCTCTCTCTGCATCCACCAAGACAGCTTCACGGCCAACACCTACTCCAAGTGTAAGACCCCTCTCGAAATGCTTGTTCCGTAAATCTTTCCACCTCTAGCACACTATGCCTGCAGCAGCTCCAGGTTTCATCAACTGGTCACACTTCCCACGACTGATATCTGCAATGACTGGGGGTCTAGGGGGCAACACCCCCGGTGGGGTCGAGGGGCAACACCCTGCGGGGTCCTGGGGCAGCGCCCCAGGTTGGTTCTTCCTCTACCCTGTGGCATCATCCGTTACTCATTCTGAGCATTCTTGATTTGTCGATTTTTTTTTTTTTTTTAGAAAACTTCCTGCCACCCTTTGTTACGTTACAACCTTAACCTTGTATGCCAATTCCTTATGCAATAACATGCAGAAGCCGTACGCCCAAACCATGAAATCCATACACCAAGTTTTGCCTGAGAAATCTGTATAGAAATTGCAAGTTACAGGCCTTCCCAAATCTGTACGCCAGTGTTAAAGTCCATACGCCAAGATATGCAAAAAATCGTACGCCAAGAGATATTGTGAATCTTGTATGGTAAGAATGGCTTTCAAAATCCGTACCCCTATTGGATTCCTGAATCCCGCACACCAAAGTTACTTAGAGTCCATACGCTAGCAATCTTTAAATCCATACGGTCATGTGCCAAGTTGGTATTAGACTTTATAATATTTGCAAAATCAAAGCCTCCAAACACCGTACAGTGAGCAGGTTATAAATTCGTACGGTGACCAAGCTTGGAAAATCCGTACAATGGCCTCTACCATACATCAACTCTGAAAATCCGTTTGCCAATCTCCAGCATCCAAAAATCCGTACGATACAAATTGCCAAAAATAATGTCTTTAAAAAATCCATACGTTTGCCTAGCTTATTAGAATCCGTACACTATATGATATGAAGCCGTACGGTGCATAACCTTTCCTTTCCCAAGCCGTATGGTTAGGCTTTCAGAATCTGTACACTAGCTGCCTTAAAAAACCCATACAACTGTGCTTTAAAAATCCGTACGGTGGCTTTTCCCTAAAAACCGTACGGTGGCATTCTCACACTTTTTTTTCTTTTACTTTTCTCTTTTTGTTCTTTTGTTTGTTTGTTTGTTTGTTTTTTTTCACTTTTTTAACAACTATGTACAATATTTACATATATACAGCACTTATAGTCTTCTTCTCTCAGTTGTTCGTCCACGGAGGTGCGTTACTTCTTTCATGGCAGACATTCAACTTTGACCTATTCACTACATCTAACACTTCCTTTCCGTCTAGCATCCATTGTTTTATTGCTCCGTTATCACCCACTTCCCAAATTTGATATGGTCCGACCCATTTAATTTTGAACTTGCCTGGTTGATCTCATTCCAGTCATCGTACTTCAACACCCACTGTCCAAGTTGAAACCTGCTACACCTGTTCTCTGTCATCTCCATATCGCCCAGTTTGTTCCCGAAGCTCGCTACCATGGACTCCGTCAGTTGCCCCTTCTGTCTGTCAATAACACATTCACACTGTACTGCCACAACTTTTATTGAACCCTTCCTCTTTGTTTCCTGTGCGGATCGTATGATGTATCTTCCTTGCCGCTGGCACCTTTCTGCTATAGCTGTGGTTCGACGTAATACTTTCTTCGTGCGTGGTCGTACAGTGGAATCTTTCCTCCTTTCAGGTTTGTACTGTATGTTCTTTCCTTCAGCTTTAGTCATACCCGCGTTTCCTTCTTCGACTTCTCTGTGTTGCTTTGAACATTCATTTCCTCCTTCGGCTTCTCCATTTTCCTTCAGACATTCATTTCCTTCGTCGGCTTCTCTTTGTTCTTTCGGACATTCATTTCTTTCTTTGACTTCTCTGTGTTCCTGCGGACATTCATTTCCTTCTTTTTTACCTTCGTCGATCCTTAGCATATTACAACTCAGAAAGAGTTCGTAGTCCTCTATCTGCCAGTGTTAAAGACCTTTCACCGAATCTAGATCGTCGTCTGTCGATCCTCCTTCCAACCGCAGGACTCCCTCTTGATTTGGTTCCATATTCTGCCTCCTTTCATCCTCTTCTTCTTCGAAATCTGACGATAGAGCTTCTTCCCCGACCATTTGAGTGTGTAGATCGATGACGTACTTCCGCCCTTTTCTTTCAAGTGATAAAGTATTTTTTTTCCAATCGTGCTTCGCCTTGGCTTGTATCAGCCACCCCCAGCCTAGAATGGCATCATATCCTCTTCGCCTTAGGGGAATCACGATGAAGTCCAACAGGAATGGTTGTGTTCCAATTGTTACTGGTTGTGCTGTGAGTATTCCCAATGGCTTGATTCCATGTTGATCGACTATTAACAATTGGAAGGTAGGTGGCCACAATGTCGGCTGTCCCAACTTTTTCCAAGTATCCTTTGGCAGCACATTGACACCAGACCCTCCGTCCACGATCGTGTCTGTTAGTACAGTCCCTAGAATGCCCATTTTGACAACCGTCGGATAGCGTCCGGATGACAGAGTTAACAACATCGGGTCTTTTGCACTAGCGCCCCCTTGTTTCTCCTTTTCTTGCTCTATTGATTGCTTAGCAATCAGAACTATATTCATGAGTGCAGTACGGAGTTGAGGCATAGTGAGCAATAGATCATTTATCTTGACGGGTACCTCAGCTTGCAATATTTGTCCTACAATGTTCTGTTTTGCGCAGTTCCGTACGGAGGTACCAGGTGTGTCCTTCAGGTGTGCCATTTCTATTTGCGTTGCTCTCTGGATCTCTGTGCGGGCTTCTTCCAGTCTTTTCTTTTCCTCCGTTGGATCAGGGTAGAGCTTCGCTTGTTTCCGAGTGATTGCCAAAACTTCTTCCTTGTCCATCCCAACAGTAATCAAGTTTACTTCGGACTTCGGGCACTTAGCATCGTCATGATCACCAGGTCCACACCATCGGCATAGCAACTTTAGTGTGTTCGCCGTTGTGCACTCTCGGGCAAAGTGACCCCACAAATTGCATGTGCGGCATTGGACTATTGGCCGGCCATTCGCATCATACTGGATTCGACTCCTTCCGCCATTATTGTTGTTGCCGCTATTGTTGTTGTTTTGCCCTCTGCTATTATTCCTGTACCCACCCGAAGTGGCACCATCAATTTTTGCATTTCCATTCCCTCTTGACGTGGAAGCTGCGTGTGTAAGAAGCACCTACGGAGATCCTCTGGTTTTCATGTTAACGGGGCATTCCTTTGTCGAATGGCCCATGATTTGACAAATGTTGCAGAATTGGTTCTTTGGACAGGATCCTTTAGTATGACCATCAGTTTTACACTCCGTGCACCACAGCTCACTGCTCTTTGTCTCCTTCTGCATATTTTTAAACTCCTTCATCATGCGGATCATGTCCTTCTGTAGGGCGCGAACCTTCTTGCTACTGCCTTCATCATCGCTACTATCTTCTTCGGAAGGCTCATCATCATCCGAATCAAATGAGCTAGTCTTCTTCTTCTTCTTTGTCTTCTACTCACTTTCGAGGTTCAATGCTCTGTTATAAGCTTCTGTGTATGACAATGGCGGCACAATTTTCATTTTCTTCAGCAAGTTTGGGCATAGACCTTCCATGAACTACCTTTTCTGAAGTCCATCCGCCGGCTTATTTTCCATTGTGTTTATCAAATCTTTTAATTTCCTAGCGTAGACACAGACAGTTTCGTTCTTCCTTTGCTTAGTATTGAAGATCTTTGCTACAATTTCATTATCATCACGCAATAGTTGAAATTCGGCCATAAACTCCTTTTTAATGTTATTCCAACTGTCCAGCTTCCTGCTGATCTGTACTAGTAAACCAGTCAATTGCTACGCCCCGTAGGGTGGCCAGAAATTGTCTCATCCAGTTGTCTTCATCAGTTATCCCATTTGCCCTCCAAATCGTTTCACATGTTTTGCAATGTCGAATGGGATCAGTGGTACCATCGCCATCAAACTTTGGCAGTTTCTCTTTTGGTCTTGCCATCATTACTAGATGTTGTGGGTTTTGTTGTGTACCTGCGCTGTTTTGCACTCCCGCGCTGTTCTGCACACCTGCGCTGTTCTGCACACCTACGCTGTTCTGCACACTCGCGCTGTTTCCAACACCCGTGTTGTTTTCGACACCCGTGTTGTTTTCGACACTCGCACTGTTTTCAATACCCGCACTGTTCCCAACACCCGCGTTGTTTTCGACACCCGCGTTGTTTCCGACACCTGCGCTATTTTCAACACCTGTGCTATTTCTGACACTTGTGCTGTTTTTGACACTCGCGCTGTTTTCGACACCCGCGTTGCTCTATTTGGTGAAATAGAGGGACTGCATTTGAAGCTGAAGGGTCACTTGTGCCCATCCACTTGGAGTCGGTGACCATTAATTGAGTCCTGTGATTAACTGTGAAGGTTTGCGATTTCAATATCATGCCAAGTATTTAATATTGGCATTTTCATTTTGGTGAGCAAGGGCATTAAATTTATTCAGTGACGTGCATATGCTTTGGAGGCAATTAACTTACAACTGCTTGTGATAGAACTACGCTTACAGGTTCTAGATGTTATTTAAATTACTTTTGTTGCTTATGACTTTCGTTAGTACATATAAATGAATTCAGAATAAAGAATTGGTCATATAAATGTGGAATTGAAGAACTATAAATTGGCAAGCCAAATTGTTCTTGGCAATTAATTAATTGCATTCTGTTTGAAATTAGCTGAGAGGTGAACTTCAATTATATTGGTTTGTCATTATCTTTTTCAAATCAAATCATTAACTTATCTTTATTTACTTGAGTGGAAATTTGGGTTTGTGAAAATTACGACTTTTCCAATATTAGGGAATCTAATCCAAATTTATGGACACTGCCTGCCAAGTGTTTGGTTAAATGCCAAATATTTGATTAGTGGGGGAAAATTGACGAAGTTGGTATTTATTTAACTTATACCAAGACAGGGTTATTCCAATATCATAACATTGGTAAAACATTCATCATAAATATTTTAGAAGCTTAATACATAGCATTAAACTTGAATTGAGATTTCACATGTGAATCTATAAGCAAATTAACAAAATTCAAATGCCTTCATACATATGAGAAAAATGCCCAATGGATCAAAATTTCAACCATGAAATGGCATAAAATATTAAAATGTAAATACTATAACTAAATTGCTAAATAGTAAACATAGAAGTCCTTAATGATATACAACTGTCCATAAGCATTGGATGGTAGGCCTAAGAGTTTAAATTAAGTAGATTTGATGCCCTAATCTCCCCTTTCAAGTGTTCTCTCTTTGACTAGCTGGTCCACCTTTTGCTGCTCTTCTCCTTTGCGAATGTGAAAGAATTTTCTTTTCTGGAATCTGGTTTTTTTATGTTTACATTAGGCTTTGGTATTGTTAAATGTGGTTTGGATATCCTTGTGGGCCAATCAGTCCTTTTTTCAAATTAAAAAATGCCTTACTTTTTAACACCAACAATCCAAAAATGGCTTGGCCATTGGACACAGTAGATGGAAATAGAGTTAGAAAAGAGAGGGAGGAGAGATAACGCATGCACTATTTGATGCGTACTGCTATGGGTCTTTGCATGAGCTGATAGTAACCACAAGTCGGAGAGCATCTACAAATGCCTAGTGATTAGCTTCTATGGCTAGTGGATTAGGTAGATCTTGGTTCTTTGTTTTAGTTATAATCATCATCTTCACCACCTAGGGATCAAAATCTAGGTCATAGGGTGATAGTTCTAGCCTAATGTAATAGGGATTGTCCATTTAGTTACATAGCATTAGACTTGAATTGAGATTTCACATGTGAATCTATAAGCAAATTAACAAAAGTCAAATGCCTTCATACATATGAGAAAAGTGCCTAAAGGATCAAAATTTCAACCATGAAATGGCATAAAATATTAAAATGTAAATACTATAACTAAATTGCTAAATAGTAAACATAGAAGTCCTTAATAATATATAACTGTCCATAAGCATTGGATGGTAGGCCTAAGAGTCTAAATTAAGTAGATTTGATGCCCTATTCTCCCCTTTCTAGTGTTCTCTCTTTGACTAGCTGGTCCACCTCTTGCTGCTCTTCTCCTTTGCGAATGTGAAAGAATTTTCTTTTCTTGAATCTGGTTTTTTTATGCTTACATTAGGCTTTGGTATTGTTAAATGTGGTTTGGATATCCTTGTGGGCCAACCAGTCTTTTTTTCAAATTAAAAAATGCCTTAATTTTTAACACCAACAATCCAAAAATGGCTTCGCCATTGGAGACAGTAGATGGAAATAGAGTTAGAAAAGAGAGGGAGGAGAGATAACGCATGCACTATGTGATGCGTACTGCTATAGGTCTTTGCATGAGCTGATAGTAACCACAAGTCGGAGAGCATCTACAAATGCCTAGTGATTAGCTTCTATGGCTAGTGGATTAGGTAGATCTTGGTTCTTTGTTTTAGTTATAATCATCACCTTCACCACCTAGGGATCAAAATCTAGGGTCATAGGGTGATAGTTCTAGCCAAATGTGATAGGGATTATCCATTTAGTTATATTATCATATATTACACGGATATATTCTTTTGTTACATATACATATTTGTTTGTATTCTGAGTAGATCTTGGGCAATAGGGGACAACCGAAAGTTTCTGGGATAGGTAGGGAGCTTCTAGCTGTCTCCTAGCCATCCTAGGGACTTGTAACAATACTCTATACCCTGCCACTCTCAAAGTGACATTTCTGGGACAGTCCCCTTTTTGGGCTTTTTTGGAATGCCATTGGGGACAACAAAATGTTGTCTCCACATCCCTGTACCTTACCGGGGAGGAGGGTAGCCTAAAAGCCCAGGGGATGCATCCCCATTAAGCATATTTCTAAAGTAGTTGAAGTTTTTGTTGATACATCCCTTCTGAAATTCTCCTCATTGGAACATTGTGGGTTTTCATGCCATGGTTGCAAGACTTGGGTTAAATAGACATGTCACATGGGGAAACAAGTGGAAACAATTGAAATCATGGTGATACCAATAAGGTTCATCATTGCTTTAAATATAGTTGAAGTATAGTTGGTACATGCCCTTTGTACTACTGCATCAAAGAGAAGAAAGGTCTACATAACCCACAATACTTGAATTGGCCTCTACTAGAGGTAACTAGTAGAGTTTTTCTGCAATATTTTTTATGATGTGGGGTGTTCTATGGTGATCATATATCTTTGTATCTATAAAATAAAGGGCATTAGGAGTATTAAAAACATCAGCAGTTTCACTAATTAGGTTCTTTTATTTGTATGGGCTCCATACAAATGTGTGCTCTGTGTGTGGATGTTTGATGACTCAAGCTTGTATTATTTTTATTTTTTGTTGTTTTTTTCTTGCACAAAGAAAATCAAGAGGTTTGGTTCTCTTCTATCTCACAACCTGTGACCAAAAGTATAGCCTGATGGATTGAGCTAATTTATATGAGAGCTTTTAATGGATAGAAGTTGCCTTAATTTTTATGACAGGTCGTATCCTTCAATATCATGGTTGGTTTGAGTTTTGGATTGGTGTGAATAGGTTGAAGAGAATGGAGTCCTTTTTACAGTACTATTTTGAAATGCTTCTTAGAGCTATCCTTTGGCCAAGTTGGGATTCTATGAGGGGTGTTCCTTTGGTGTTGAATTGGCCAAGATCTTGCACCCAGGATCATTGCCATCTACTAGGTAGTTTCAAACTTGGGTCTTAGTCGTAATATAAAGTCTTATAACCTCAATTTACCTCTAGAAACTCTTGTGGCCTTTTTTTCCACTTATTATGCATGCTTTGACTTGGTTGATTTGAGATTTCAGATGGCAGGAATACTGTGAAGAGGAAGTAGTCCTTTTCTGTTTTATTCTTTGAAGTGCTTCTTACTGTAGTATCCCACACTAGGATATTTTCTCAAATTTGATTTGGGTTTTTGGATGTTTTATATTTGTCAAACACTTTGTGTGCAAGATCCCATACCACTGTAAGAATCCTAGTAGGTTCCACCTCCACCAAACCACTAATTTTCTATGCAAATGATATATTTGTTTTCAAATTGTGATAATATATGATTTGTTTTTTCAAATAGATTGCTAGGTAAGAAATAATAATTATTCTAGAAATTAAATAGAGCTGCAATAATTCTTATGGAGCATAATATATGTATTTACAATGCTTTTCATCAACCATTCATACCCAGAGGTCCTCAACCTTTTTACTATAAAATCTAGAAATATATGACAGCATTGTATGAAACTGTAGATAATCACTTGTAATGAATATTTAATGCTGGTAATAACTGCAATGGCTTCAGCAACCGATTTTGGGAATACTCTATAAATTTGCACTTAAAACCCTTATATCATTCAATTGAAAAGCAAAAATGTCATAGCATTTACTATTTATGGGTAACTATAGTGTGTGAAGAACCCAACTGGTTCTAACCTCAATTTTAGTTGTTTGATATTTTGTCAAACACTCATGCAAGCTCTAATACCACTGTAGGGAGCCCTGTTGGCTCTCTTAAAATTATGCTATCAAATTTGTTCTTTTTGGTTTCTCAAATATATAAATGACAAAGCTTGAAATATAGAGTAAATGCTCACAATCCAAGCCAACTTTATTTATTAAAAGAAAATTGCAAATGTTTACAATGGCAAATGCAATATGCAATTAACTTATTAAATAGAGAACCTGACAAACGTAGATGTTCAACATGGATCCTTGTTGATGGCGGATGAAGTTGAATTTTAACCTCTGTCCAAAAATACAGATTATGAATGCCCAAATGCTGCCATAGGAATACTGCTCGCAGCCTTGTTTAATGAGATGCTGCTTCAATATAGAGATCACAGCTTGAAGAAACTCAATGCCGTGAATGTAAACGTGCACACTGCCCTTCTAAAATGCCATTAAAGGCATCAAACACTGATTAGAATTGCAAAATTATAACCCTTTGTGATAGCCGTCCCTTCTCTCAACCATTGACAGTAATAATAAACAATTCTTAGCATGAATATATTTCCAAACCCTGGATTAATTTGCAGCAAATGATAATTATTTCTCTGCACAAAAAATTCTCTCTAACCCAAGATTGATTTGCACACCAGAAATAAGATTATTAGGCACAATTAATTGGCAATGGTGAACCAATTCAAAGTGCTGAAAAGATTGGATGAAATTCATATTTTTTTTTCAACCACAACTCCTTCAACCCTTGAAAGTCTTCAAACTCATTCCAATCCCTCTCCAAAACCCAGTCAGATAATTAATTGCATGGTATGCAACAACAGCATTCAATGCCTCAGATAAATCTCAGACCAATACTCAGCAGATAGAGCACAATTCACCTAGTGTTTCATAGATTCAAAGTGCTGAAATGGTGAAGAATTCATAATTTTCCAACAAAGTTGAAACCCTTGTTTCAAAGTGCACAATAAAATACCATAAGCAAAACAATGAATTCCTTTCTCACAAAGCATTGCTTTTATAATAAATAAATGTGACTTTTTCAAGACACCTTTCACTTAAAAGCCCTTTGCTTTATACTTAGGCACATATTTGAAAAATGCAATTTATTAATTCCCTTTGGCTCCAAAAATTACCTGTTCAACCGTATTATGATATTCTGACACACAAGGTCATTGTTTCCATGTCCAAGATTTAAAACTTTCCAACCTAGTCCCGATGTGCTATAACACTAAGGTGACCAATATACAATACTAACAAAAATAGCAACCTCCATGTATTTAATTAAATAATAATCATAATTCATCTGTCTTGCAAAAATGGCTATAGAAGCATCATAATCAAAATCTGATAGCACATGAGTGATGTTGATGAAGAAAAAAGATGAATGAACCTAACGAGGTGACTTACTAAAAATAGATGTTCCCTCCAAGATTCTTGGAACCCAAACCGGAAGCAAAAAATAAAACTGAGAGCATCACTTAAGTCCTCTAATTCATGTGAGCTCATTGGAACCATCTATTGACTTATTAGAAATAGTGAGTCCCTCAAAACGGAGCCAAAACTCATGATTGGCCAGTAGAGACCCTAATAACTCCTCTAAACACTAGTATCAACCTATGAGGACCCAATGATAGACTAAATCTAACAACTTTGTCACAACTCAAAATTGGGGACATTGTATAGTGCAAGTAGTATGTCATTGTAGCAACAAGATTAAAATTGGAAGTCTATCAATGTCACCATAACTCCATACTGCAAGCAAATTGTCTAGGCGCTCTACTAAAGATAGAAACTCCAACTCACGCAAAATAGATACTTACTATAAATAGTAGGTGTGCTGATCTGACTCAAACAGAGAGAAATCCTTAACATCCCTGACCTTTGGAGTGGGAATTGGCCTCCAACATTTTTTTATATTACAGATAGTTTAAAAAATTGATGAGCAGTACAAAAAACCAGTACATGCCTTGAGTATCTGCTGCTACTGATCATCCACTATGAACTATTGTAGATCTTTACACTTTTGCACATTATACAACAATGATCAATGAGTATTGAGGGTGTTTATACAATCAAGTAAGGTACTTTAATATGTATTGTAGAAGCTAATCCCATGAGCCTATAATGTTATTGCTGTGCTTTGCATGATCAAGCTTGTAGATTCCCAGTGGCGGATCCACAACTTGTAGTACTATTAACCAAAAATGCCTCCCCGCCAAATTTTTGAATTCAAATGCCATATCCCTCCCAACGGTCACCTTCTATATTTAAATAATGAAAGCCAAATGGAAATACAAAATAAATTAAATAAAAGCCTTATTGTATTTTTTTATTGCCCAAGTTGTTTCATGGGCTCCAGAAGCTTTCTCTTATACGTCAGATGCTTTCTGATCAATAGTTGTCACATCCCCGTATTCTCAGATTTGTCAGAATATGTCAGAATGCGGGGAAGCGTCTTTGTGGCACGTGGCATGTGGGTCTTGTTTTCTTGTGGGCTGCGGACAAGGCAAGAAGGTGTCAGATGAGCTGGCGTACGGCGAGTTTTGATTGGCCAAAGTGCTGACATGGGTTTTAAGTGGACCGCTTGTTCCTAGTTTCTTCCCTTACCGTCAGATGCGAGAAGATCTACGGTTGTCGCATTCCCGCTTTCTAAAGATGCAAGGTCTTTAGAGAATGTGGGGAAGTGACAAGCCATTATGTGGATTTTGGTGGACCCTTTCTGTTAGAGTTGCAAACATGAACTTGTTAGAGACAGCCGGGTAGTTGTTAGAACTCGTCGACAGTTTGGTGTGATATCATTGGGCAAAATTGATGACTGGACCAAGCCATGATGCAGATCTTGCGCGACCATCAATATTGTGATGATCGATGCTTGTTGCTTCCCCACATTTTGAAGTTGCAAGGTTTTTAAATAATGTGAGGAAGTGACATCGTGCCACGTGTATTGGTGGGTCTTTTTTTCTTTGTGGGCCGCCGGTGTTGAGGTGGTGCTAGGTAATGCTGCGGTGGAAGATGTGTCAGTTTCCTTGTGTTGATTCGCCGAGGGTTGACGTGTTTGTGGAGGTGAGTGCTGATTGTTCAGTGGGCTCGAAGGTTTTAAGGGGCAAGCGCAGTAATAACTCGGGTCTTTCACGATCATCAATCATCTAGTGATTGATGATTGTCGCTTTCCCACATTATGAAAGTTGCAAGTTTTTTAGAGAATGCGGGGAAGTGACGTGAGGACACATCTCCTTGCGGGCCCGGGTGGTAAGCGGCAGTAAGTCTTATGTTGACAGTTGCTGTTAAGTCGTGGTTTCATAGGCAGTTGGTAGGTAAAGGAAAAATGATGGCGTAGTTAAGATGACAAGGCGGTCAAACCCATGAAGACCTTGCAGAGTGGCAAAAAGAAATAATACCATTGGGCCACGTGGTGGATTCTACGAGTTTCTTCATCGACTTGCTGATTTTTTAAGGGTTTTGACATGCCAAAAGGTTTGAAAACGACAAAAGTTAATGACAAATCTGATGTTTTGATCGATTGCAACCACTCCGTAGTTCTCCCCGTGCACAATTATGGCTAAGCTTTCTATCTGACCATCCGGGTTGCCCATTTTTCTTAATTTTGCATTGATGGCTGCCGTTTCTGTCTTCTCAAGGTTCCATTTTGTTCATTTGCCTGCATTTGGATGTGTACCAGGATCAGATTTTCTCTAGATCTATATGATTATTCTCTGCAGCTTTGATGGTAGTAGTTGTGCTTTGCCTTAGTGTAGAAGTTTTTAAGTTATGCCTGAACTTTATAAAAGGCATTGTAAATACTTGTAAAGGGTTCTGCCCTATTTTGTGGTGTTTACTTCCAGTAGCCTTGGGCTCTGTATTTGTATTCCTTGCCTTCCATTAATGAAATTGTTCACCTTCTTACCTCTTCTTGCCATTTGGTATTTGTGCATGTATCTTGCCTTGTTCTGAATTTTTCTTTCTTGATTTAAGGTTCTTATGTTGTGTCCAAGCTATTGATGGTTGTTGTATTGTGAAGATGTCCTTCCCTTAGCACTTGACCAGTTCTAAACCTGCATGTGAGTTGTTACATCCCAATTTTCAACCCAATTTAATATGTGCATATAGCCATTGAGGTTCACATGAAGTCTGTTGATAGTTAAATTTGTTATAATCCTGTGAAATGGTAAGATGGTTAGTAGTTATAATTTCATATGAAGATAACATGCTAGTTGATTATTTATCATGAATTCATGGAATTGAAAAGACCATTATCAGTTATGATTAATAATTTTTTATGGTAATATGATTTAATTGTGGAAAATTTTCTTGTAGGGAGCACGTCAAAGGGGTGAAAGCATTGTTAGAAAATAATTGGACATAGGAGCATCACTATCACTGGAAAAATGGGTATGAATCGTGAATCACCATGGTTGAGGACCTAGCGACTGCATAACAAGATACACACATTAGACACACGAGCTATTAAATAAACATTTGAAATATTAGTTGTTTTTTAATTAAAAATAATGCATACTTTGAAAGATCCCTGATGGATCTCTTCTGTTGATCTGTTGTAATTTTATATTTTTAATTTGTTTTCCCTGTTTATTAAAATTTTCTTGCAGAGCTAGACAGAAGTTGCTGAAGGGTTTGATTGTTTTATGTTTTGGATGATTTTTCAATAAGTAATAATAGAAGTACAATAACATGAACCAGTTTTGAAAATGTATTCCAAATACATTTAAAGCAAGTTGCTTCAAGCAGATTTTTTTTGTATATACACCTAATATGTAACTATATGAAGATTTACAATAATATCCAGATGATTACAACCAAGAATAAAGCCAACCTAAAGGTGTGAAGGTGAAATATGAGCCTAGAAGGAAGCTACGGCCAGAATCCAGCTCTCAAATGCTGTATGTGTATATGAGCAATGTTAGTATGCTAATAGAAACCAAATTTAAATAAAGCTTCTACAAACTAAACAAAATTCATAAACTTCAAGATAGACTAAGATGAGCTCTCAATTGAGAATATGAGCCATTAATGGGCTCTCTCAATGAGAAGCTCTCTTGTTGAGTAGCTTTGTCTAAATAGATAGGATGTATGCTCAAGCTTTATGCTTCAAAAAGAGCTTCAAATGGAGTTGGAATTTGGGTGTGAGTGTATGGTTTTGATGTAAAATGGCTTCTCAAAATGGCATTATGACTTTACTTCATGGATTGTGTTATTTTGCAAAGGGGAAGGATCCAATTTATAGGCAAGAGGCTTGAGGGATTGAGGGCTAAGATGCAAGGATGGGAAAAAGCTCATGGAGGGCTCAGATTGCATGAGAGGAGAGCACATGGATTGTGCTTCCTTATAGCCAATCAAGGAGTGACACGTCACATGGTGAGAGGATGGAGGAAAGGGGAAGGATGAGTCAACAAAGGAGGCTCAAAGGATAAAATCTTCATAAAGACCCTCATAATGACTTGTAAGAGCAATCAAAGGGCTTGGAAGAGTCATTTATGGCTTAGTGGACTTCATAAAGTTTTATGGTTGAGATATTTTGAGGGAGATGAGAGCAATTTCGACTTGGGCTTGATTAGGAAGGTTTTAAGCTTGCTTAGGATTGTGCAAATGATTAGAGGATGGATTAGGATGGTTTAGGATTAGCTTAGGGATAGGCAAGTGGATGGCATTTAATGAGGGCGGGTGAAGGAGGAGATATTTGTTAACTTTGGCTTGGGTTAGTAAGTTTTAACCCATGTGACAAGGTTAGGAGGGGATTAGGATTAGGTTTAAAGACATCTTCTAGAAGAGTCTAGGCTTTGGATGAGGATGAAGACTTTCTAGAAGAGTCTAGAACTTCTTAGGATGAGGATAAATTAGATTTTTAGGAAATAAATAAAGTTTTATTTATTTCAAGGGTTTGGGTTGAGGAGATATTTATTAAAACTTTTTTAATAAACATGAGGATTAATATTTAATCTTAATTAAATATTTTGAGTTGGGATTAGGGGTAGCAAATGATGGGATTAGCCTTTAATCAAAATTAAAGAAGGATTAGAAGATTTTGGAAGAGGTTAGTGGTCTTAAGGAAATTGGCCAAGTTTTGGGCAAAAAATAAATTTTTTATTTATTTTGGGTTTTTTGGTCAATTTATTAATTAAATAATTAATAAATAAGGAAATAATGTTTAAATAAGATTTAAACATTTTTGGGAGGGATTCCTTAATTAAATATTTTTAATTAAGATAAAGGGATTTAATGGCATAAAAATAAATAAATAAATAAATTAATAAATGATGATGTCATCAGGAATTTTTCAAAAAATAAAAATACTTTATTTTCTAAAGGTTTTTAGGTGTCTACATTTTGCCCCTCTTTGATGTGATGCCGCAAGTGGCATGGCATCAAAGATAAGAAAATAAGATGCCCAAGGCTAGAGCAGAAAAGGAGAGAATGGACTACAAGATGCCCCCTCAAGAAGGCGGCGGGGAGAGAAAGCGAGGCTCGACGACTTCTTGAAAAGTACAAGAAATTGAGATGAGCTAAGACACAGGTTTGGCAAAGAGAAGGGGCTGAATTAGCTCAAACTCTCACTACGAGAGGATGATAAAGGGAAATCAGGGGCACAAGAGGAAACAAGCTTAAGACTTTTGGGATTGGGGGGAGGATGAAGGAGCAGAGCACTATAAAAGGAATTCAAGATGGGGAGATGGATGATAGGATGATAAAGCTGATGCAACAGGATTTCAAAGAGTCAGATTGGCGAAAGATGAGTTTCGGAGATCCCTAGGACTAGGATTGTGGATCTCGAAAGATGAGGCTTGGTGGATTGATTTGGATTGGTGGATCCCTAAGACTAGGATTGTGGATCCCTAAAGCTAAAGGTGAGGAGTGATTTAAAGAGATACTGATGCATAAGCTGGGGTAGGAGAGACGGATGCTGGATATGGATGGGGGACAATGGAGATGAAGGAAAACCATTGAAGCTTTTTGAGCGGGGGGAGACTTCAAAGAGAAGTACCACCATGTAGTTGAGCACTAGATTTTCTATAGGACTGTTGGTTAATTGCCAAGGTTACCAAGAACATCAAGGCCTTTTCACCAACTGTCCAGAGGACTGAAAAATTGAATCAAAACAAACACGCAAGGATTGCCCCAGTATCACACATCAATCCAGAAAGAATCAGAGTGGAACCGACACTGGGTAACCCACAAGCAGAAAAGAAAAACAAACAAAAGACATGATCAAAACCTTAAGCTCTGATTGCCCCATTCGCAGTATACCATGATATGGAAGATCATGGCAACCTTGAGGAGGGAACAAGGAGATTGCTTGGAAAAGATATTTCAAGACCCAATAGGGAAGAGTCCAAATCAAAAGAAAGCGAAAATCCAAAAGAGAACCGTTTGCCAATGAGATGGGTAGGACGAGGTACTAACGGACCAAGATCAGACATGAGGAAAGCTATATCCTGCAAGGACCTATCGGAGAGCACCTAAGCTGGTGGATTTGGATGAGTGATGCGTCTGGCAAGCTGAACTAAGAAAGATAACACTTTGGTGATAGGAAATCTAGCTAAAGGATGCATTGGAATAGCTAACCAAGATGTGCGATGGGTGCAAGATGCTGATCAAGGACGAACTCACACGAACACTGGATAGATACAATGGTACTAAGCTAAAGAGGATGTACAAGCTGACAGACCAAGATATTTACAAGCGGGCTAATCAAGATATGGTACAAGCTAACAGACCAATGATATGTATGATACAGATGGATAAAAGCTCAGGATGAGAGGATAGCGGGATAGCTTGATTTTGTGTAAGATGCAGAAACTAAGGATGAGGTGATAGCGTAAGATATGGATTAGGCAAGATGCATGCAATGATGATGAGAGATTTTGTGACCAAGGATAGCTAGAGGAGCAGGATGAGATGGCTGGATAGGATGGTAGATAGCTAGGATTATGATGGATATAAAGAGATGACATTGGGTTTGCATGAGGATAGCCTAGAGCTAGATACCAATGACAAGGGAGGATGGACAAGACAAGATCTCCAAAGAATATAGTGCCCCCAATCAGAAGATAACATGCGGAAGGAGGTCTTATGATGGATGTGATAGGATTGAAGCTAGGATGGAAAAAGCTGAAGGGGCTAGGGAGATGGATGATAGCTGAGATGATTTGCTGAAGCTGCATAAGATTAGTGGATGGTGTGAGATGGAAGCTGGAGGATGGAGGATAGGTGGATAGATTGGAAGATGGAGGTGGATGTCAAGAGATGACCATAAGCATGAGGGTGATAGGCTAAGTTGGGGATGGCGAGATTACGCATGACACTTGTTTGCCAAGTTTTCATCATGGTACTTGTCCAAGGCGCTTGAATTGCCAAGTTTTCACCAGTGGACGCTTCATTTTTCTTTTCTTTTTTGACTTTTTGACTTTGGACTTAGCTGGAATGATTTTGGCTTTCTTCAGCTATTTTGGCTTTTTTGGGATTTTTCACTAGCTGTTGGAATGTTCAATTTTGTTGCTAGCTGTTGGTACACCGGATGTGTGATTTATGCAATAGATCGGATTAGATGGGATTGATGGTAGGAGATGGAGGGATGAAAATGTTGGAAAGGATCATGAGATGGGGATGCTTGCAAGAGCAACATTGGCACATGTTGGAACGGGTGTGAAAAGAGCATATGGGGGATAGATGGTAGATGCGGGCGTGATGGAGGATTTGTGGAAGTGTGCTTGGGGATATAGGCACCCAAGATGGAGTTAGGAGATGGGGGACATGAGTCACTAGATGGGGGATTAGCAATGGTGGATGCCATTATGCATTGGGTTTCAACTTTTTTCTTGGGGATCCACATGGTTTTGGATTTTCTTTTCATAGGCTTTTGCATTGTTTTGCATTCTTTGATTGGATTTTGCCTTTTTGGAGTATGTCTTTTAGAATAGACATATGATTGCCTAAGATGTGGATTTTTAGCTTTATGCATTTTGAAGTTGGCATTCACATTGCTGTGGTAAGCTTTGGGAAGATGGTTAGGAGAAGCTTTGTGAGATGGAGAGAATATGAAAGAGCATGTAGGGGGATGATGATGGATGATGTGCCCTGATATGTACCTTTGTTGATCTTGCATAGAAATGGATGGAATAGGATTTTTATGATGGCTGATAGGAGGATGGAGGATGGTAGATTTTGGGACATAGGGACCCAAAATGGATTTAGCGGATGAAGGGGGGATATGGTAGGTTGTTTTGGGTTGCAAAGATGGTGGAGGGGGTATGACATAAGATTTCTTGAAGGAGTGATGGGAGGCTGGCATGGTGGGCTTGGAGATAGGCTTGGTTTGGGGGTGTGGTGTACCAACACCTTTAGATGGTGAGCCTTTGGATACATATCCAAGACCATGAAATCCTAGATTTTTTTGTGCAATAATAGGCTCTCTGATTCCTTGCTCTTGTGGTCCTAAACCTTGACCTTGATAATGCCATCGATTGAGCATTTGAACAAGCTGAGGAAACTTTTTGCTTGCAGAAAATGGTAGAAGTGATTTATTAGGTGTATTGCAATGGGGAGATACTGTTCTTAATTCTTCTGCTGAGAGAGGGCCACCGTGGATGAATGTAAGTGAACCAAGAGGGTATATTATAGATGGTGGAATAGCTTGGATAGGTGGTAAGATGGAAGCATGGAGCGGGGGAGATGGAAGGATAGGATCTTGATGTAGCTGGTGGGATGACAAGATATCTTGTAGTGGAGGAGATATGGCTCGAGGTTTTGGAGATGGAGGAGATGGTGACTGCACTATGGATGGAAGACATGGTACGATGATATCTTCATTTATGGTTTGGGGGATGTCAACATGCTTTTGGGCAGGATCTTGATAGGATTGGTTTGGAGTGGATGGTGCGATAGGAGGTGAAGGGATCGATTCTTCAAAGGCAGTGGATGGATAGATGGGAGATTCAGTAGTGGAGATGGGTGAGTAGAAGATGGATGCATAAGGGTCATTACGAGAGATTTGGGAAATGCTTGGAGGCGATGTGGATAGGATTTGGAGGGATTTGATAGGTGGTGGGATTTTGATGCTTCCGGGAAGTGGAAGGATTTTAAGCAATTTGATGGATGGTATGGGGATGATAGCTATGGGAGATGGAGGTGATATTATAGATGGGGAAGCTTCATCACTGACTACTTCACATGGTTGGATTAGATGACATGGCTTATCGACTGTTGGAGGTGACTTTTCTTGTATTTCCTCTAAGAGATTCCTTGGAGACTCGTGTGTCGAAGGTGGAGGTGGATTGACAGCAATAGCTAGTGTGATGGGGGTGGAAGATTGGAAGCTTGGTTGATGGGGTGATGGAGGGGAAGCTGGAATATCGGATGGCATGACTAGATAGTTTGGAATAACTCTTGGATTTTGGGGGATGCTTGGGGGAATGTTTCTAAGGCTTTCAATATAACCGTCATAGTCAACAAGATTTTCATTATCATTGGAATAGGAGGTGGCGGGAGCAAGGACAATGCAACCAAACACATCATGATAGGATTGGTACTTCATGCTTTGATGATGAGTTTTATGGGGATGGGGTCTTGCATATGGATGAACACGGAAGCTCATGGTTGGATTTGGATTAAGCACAGATTTTGGATTGGCTGATGAAAGATTTCCTAGGGAGAGTCAAAGTTGTATGACAGACCTAAGGAGCATTGGCTGGAGATTTTTGGCTTTCCTGTGGATGGAAGACTTCAAGGGCATGCTGTCAAAAAGTGAGAGTTTTGCTTTCCTATGCGCTGGATTGGTGGAGATTGTGTCAACTTAAGAATAGACTAATGATCCTATGGGCATGACACGAGATTGATCACTTGTGGATCCCAACCTTTAGCTCAAGGTGATGAGGGATAACAAGTGACAAAGCTAGATTACCCTAGACAAAGCTTTGTCAAAGGGATAACCTTGGTGAGGCTGGTGGATTGGTCGGATTGATTGGATAGAAAATTCTAGCAGAATGACAACAACTCTCTAAAGGCTTGGGTGTGATTTTGGATTGGGTTGCTAGCTGGCTGGGGGGGATGATTTGGAGAGACTTTGAATTTGGGATTGTTCTAAAGCAAGGAACTAGATAGATTTGGTTGCAGCGGGGGAGCTTGGATGATTTTCTGATGAGGCAGTGACTACGCTAAGTATGCCTTGAGCTGGGAGATTTCTACTTTTCTGGGATTTCGACCAAAATTGGCAAACATTCATTCAAAAGCTATGAACAAACAAGCAGACAAAAGTTTTCAGCAAGCACGTCAAACACACCAACATCCTAGGAAGCTTTCTACAAGGATGAAATTTGGTTTAGCTAGGGAGACCTCGATATACGCAAGGTACGTGAGGCCCAAATCCGTAGATGAAACCAAAAAGATGTCACACAGCCGAGAGGAGCGGTAACCCACTTCTCCTCATTCACTTCTCAAGAGTATAAAGTTCCTTGAGGCTTAGCCCGAGTGACAAAATTTTGATTCCAAGAGAGGTGTCTTTGGATTCACCTCCCGATCTTTATACTCCGTCGGAACGCTGGAGTTGAGGTCGTCCCAAGGGGTGATGAAATCTCGAAGCAGGCCTTCTAAAAAGTGTAAAACAAGACCACATACATGATCTTGGGCTTTAAAAGACACGCATTCATTCCAATTGATGATTTAAATTTTGTAAGCTATGATTGAAGACACTTGTGATTATGACATACAATGTTCATTCCAATTTGACAGCATCGTCAGCATAATGAAAGTCGAGAGATCGTCAACATAAGAAATGCGAGCATCATTGAAAATGCGTCCAAACCATGCAATGTTCATTGATTGTTAGGCATTCAAGATTGAGTGTGAGTTTGTTTTAAGCCCAAAACAAAGATGTGTGAAACTCGATTGCCAAGCGCGCGCCCGGAGGCCCTCCCCGTCAAGATTTGTCCAATTTTTATGCCCAAATGAAGTGTGAGTGAGATTAATGCACATTCAAGGAATTTTCTAACTTAGAAAAACCACTAAAGACCCAAGTGAGTGGAGTTTGATCTTTGTGGAGCACTTAACACCCTCTTAGGTAGACCCATCCCCATAGATGGCGCTGAGATTGCAACCAATGGTTAAATTGATGGGTAATTAAAGAGGGTGAGTCCAACTATAAACTTACTCAAAGCGTCTTTATTAGTTTTTATACTTAGAAGATTTCAAAAAATGTGGATTCTTTTTATGCTCCAAAAGATGATTATTTGATCTATGGGATTCAAGATTGGATTTTTTGTTTTAATCATGCATTCATAAAAAAAATAAACTTGATTTTAATCCATGGCACTCAAGAGTGATTTTAGCGACATGCATTCAAAGACAAGTGATTAAACATTCAAGTTTTTTCCTTTGAGCATTCAAGATTTGAGATTTTGTGTGTTGTTTTAAGAACTTTGAAGTGCTTTGTTTTAACCTTAGATCATTCAAGATTGTTTTGAACTCAAAAGTGAAAATGACTCTTTGGACTTTGCTTTTCATTCAAGATTTTGTGTTCTAGTTTGCATGTTTTAAGCCCAAAAATGATATTCCTAGATTGTTTTGATGCATGAAAAACCTAAGAAACATTCAAGATTTTGCAACAAGACATTTGTTTGGAACAAATAACAAAAGTTTTAGGACTCTTAGTTTTCATGAGATTTTAAAAAGAACTTTAAAATATTTTCAAATGAAGTTCATTTTATCCTTGATTGATGCTTTGAGTTTGATTTAGATTTTAGTGTGCACTTAGTGTTGATTTTGAACCTTTTGAAATGGAAACTTGAAGTTCTTTTTAAATTTCCAAAAATGAAGTGTTCCTAACTTTGCATGAATGCATCTAAAACCTTGATGTTGCAAGGATGCAAATGATTAGATTGGTTTAGTTTCACTTGTTAAAAGATTTTTTTTTTTTTTGCAAATTTTTAATTTTTTAATGGATTTAAGTATGATTTGGGGGTTCCTTTTAAGCACTAAAAAGAAGTGTGTATGATTTTGCTTCCTTAAAAAAAAAAAAAATGGCCAAGATCTCCCACAAGAAGAAGAAGAAGAAGTAGATGGAATAAGAAGAATATAGACAAGAAGAGGAAGAAGAATTCCAAGTGCTTTGTCCACCTATAAGCTTGAAAAATCTGCAAATACTATGAGATAGACTATGAGTTCCTTTGTCTTCTTCATGCTCATGTGGACCTACAAAACCAATTTATACAATCTTACCAATCACAAAAACAAGCAAAATTAGCCAAAATCAGCAAATGACATACAAAACTTGACTAAAAAAGCTAATGAAGATGACCCATGCGGGGTCCCACCGGGCGTGCCAAAATGTATATGAGCAATGTTAGTATGCTAATAGAAACCAAATTTAAATAAAGCTTCTACAAACTAAACAAAATTCATAAACTTCAAGATAGACTAAGATGAGCTCTCAATTGAGAATATGAGCCATTAATGGGCTCTCTCAATGAGAAGCTCTCTTGTTGAGTAGCTTTGTCTAAATAGATAGGATGTATGCTCAAGCTTTATGCTTCAAAAAGAGCTTCAAATGGAGTTGGAATTTGGGTGTGAGTGTATGGTTTTGATGTAAAATGGCTTCTCAAAATGGCATTATGACTTTACTTCATGGATTGTGTTATTTTGCAAAGGGGAAGGATCCAATTTATAGGGAAGAGGCTTGAGGGATTGAGGGCTAAGATGCAAGGATGGGAAAAAGCTCATGGAGGGCTCAGATTGCATGAGAGGAGAGCACATGGATTGTGCTTCCTTATAGCCAATCAAGGAGTGACACGTCACATGGTGAGAGGATGGAAGAAAGGGGAAGGATGAGTCAACAAAGAAGGCTCAAAGGATAAAATCTTCATAAAGACCCTCATAATGACTTGTAAGAGCAATCAAAGGGCTTGGAAGAGTCATTTATGGCCTAGTGGACTTCATAAAGTTTTATGGTTGAGATATTTTGAGGGAGATGAGAGCAATTTCGACTTGGGCTTGATTAAGAAGGTTTTAAGCTTGCTTAGGATTGTGCAAATGATTAGAGGATGGATTAGGATGGTTTAGGATTAGCTTAGGGATAGGCAAGTGGATGGCATTTAATGAGGGTGGGTGAAGGAGGAGATATTTGTTAACTTTGGCTTGGGTTAGTAAGTTTTAACCCATGTGACAAGGTTAGGAGGGGATTAGGATTAGGTTTAAAGACATCTTCTAGAAGAGTCTAGGCTTTGGATGAGGATGAAGACTTTCTAGAAGAGTCTAGAACTTCTTAGGATGAGGATAAATTAGATTTTTAGGAAATAAATAAAGTTTTATTTATTTCAAAGGTTTGGGTTAAGGAGATATTTATTAAAACTTTTTTAATAAACATGAGGATTAATATTTAATCTTAATTAAATATTTTGAGTTGGGATTAGGGGTAGCAAATGATGGGATTAGCCTTTAATCAAAATTAAAGAAGGATTAGAAGATTTTGGAAGAGGTTAGTGGTCTTAAGGAAATTGGCCAAGTTTTGGGCAAAAAATAAATTTTTTATTTATTTTGGGTTTTTTGTTCAATTTATTAATTAAATAATTAATAAATAAGGAAATAATGTTTAAATAAGATTTAAACATTTTTGGGAGGGATTCTTTAATTAAATATTTTTAATTAAGATAAAGGGATTTAATGGCATAAAAATAAATAAATAAATTAAATAATTAATTAATTAATAAATGATGATGTCATCAGGAATTTTTCAAAAAATAAAAATACTTTATTTTTTAAAGGTTTTTATGTGTCTACAGTATGTGGAAAAGTAGATGGCTGTCAGGCGTGGCCGTACAACTGCAAAGTGCCCACAGGTGGGTAAAATACCCAAACCCCAGTTAAAACTCTGACTCAGTATTGTGTTCCCCAGAAGAAACAATGCACAATCTCCAAGATGCTTCTGATACAAGAATCTAGACCACTGTTTTGGTAGCTACGTCCCAAACAGGCAAAGCAAGTGGGTTTGGTGTCCCAAATGTTGAATGCTCAATCAGAGCCCAAAACACAAATCCAAGATGTAATATGTCAATAATGCCTTCGAACTTTGTCTTTACCTCTTTATAACCCACCAAACTTTGCTTGAACCCTAAAAGTGTCCCCATGTGGCGTTGGGTTATAAAATAATATATTTCTCACTTTTAAAGTGGTCAATTATATAGAAAATGACCTTTTTCCCAATAGAAAAAAATCTGTTCACCAAAATGCTCTGAGTCAAAAGAGAAATATTTAGAAAAGTTCAAGACCTTTCCAACGAGCTGTTAAACCAAGGGATATTCACCCAAATGAGGCCAAAAAAGCCCTTATTACTCCAAAATGGTTATAACTTAGCCTTATTTAAATTTTTATTTAAATTTTTATTTAAATTTTTAAAATGCTAACTTAGGAGAATATTTACATATCTTAAAATATTTCCCAAATAGTGAATTGATAGCTAAAACACCTCTACAAGGTGAAACTGATCTCGTCACCTCCTGTGACTGATGTCGGATAATTTGAAATAACTGACAGGGTCATCCCTCAAAAATAGGGATACTCCTAAAAATTAGAAATGTCTTTGAATCTCCCGAAACTGAAACCATAGAATGATCTCGTAGAATGTAACCCATCTCCACCTTCTAAAATGTAAGAAACTCCTAAAATTAAGGAACTGCTCTCAACTGCTCTCCTACTGTCTGAAACTCCAGATTCAAACATTGTGTACCCTGATTGAGTTTCTAAACACCGCTGCCAGTCTACGAGACTCTAATGATAGGACAACTCTATCGTCTCTGATGTCCAGTCTAGAAAGGGGACATGACAATCCTCCCTTCCCAAAGATTGCTTGTCCACAAGCAATGAACAAACTCTTGTTGCACCACTTTGATATACACTCTTGGGTGTGTGATATGAAGCAACACATCAAGGATTGCCCAATCAAATGCACCGCATAGGATAATACCAGGATCCTACACTGGATGAGAGTTCCCACAACCAAGTCGGTAACATACTAGAATCCCTGTGAGACAAGGTGTCAAACAAAACAACACTCGGATTCCAACACCATTTGAACCAACACCATCCATCAAGTATAAACAGGGATAACTGGAAACCTCTATCATGCCATATTTCTCCACAACCATTGTGATACCACCACAAAAGTAATAATCGTCCAAAGCATCATGTCTGCTAATACCCACATCATCCTGTAACCATGATCCCGGATGAAGTCTCTGTGATATAGATGTGATAGCCCATGTCGGAAACTGCTTGACATAATGTTGGATCATTTTCTGATCCCACCAACCAATCCTCCCAAACTACTGAGTCAGGTGCCTACAGTCAATAACTCTATCCTCTGAAGATGGGAGTGCACTATCGCAACACGGATAGTATAAGTCCTGCTTCAATATCCCCATAGCCTTATGAAGAGCATGGAAATCTGCCATGGAAAATCCTCCACTATCTTGCTCATCAGTCATAAGAGCACTCCAACTGAGTGTAGATAACATCTGTTGAGTGACATCAAAGTGCTCAACCACTATGTCTACCCTCCTGTCATCAACCTTGAGTTGTCTAATCAAGCGATGAGGAGTCTGAAAATGATAGTTCTTAGGCATGTTTACTACCTCTGAATCTATGGTATGGTAGAATACTATGTTAGAGTCATGTACATTGGTGTAAGGAGTATCTAGTATGCATTCACTAATGCATGTATCCTCATTTATAGTACTGCAACTTTGTACCTCTGAGACCACCTCCTTTGTCAATGATGAAACTGCTGTCACCACACTATGCTCACTCTCATCAGCTCCCCATGTGTTTGCACATACAACCGAATCACGATCTTGGGATTCAGTGTCATTATGAGTACACACTACTCTGATTTCTAAGATATGGTCTAAGAAATCAGACTCATCATGACATGAAGTCTCATCACCCAATGCCTTTGAAATACCTATGTCCGGATTACTCTCTTGTGCAAACCCACCAAAATAATCCTGACCCTTTGTATTACTTGTTGTTCCATCCAAATCAACATTGGCTCTTCTTCCATTGAAAGAAATAAAAATCTAATGGATGATTCCCTTTGTTTCCTTGCATCATCTATCTGATTATGTCATTCTTTGACTCTTTGGAGACGTTGTCTTGCTTGGGCACCATCTTTGGTTGCATAGCTCTATCTAACCAATATTTATTCAACCTTCGACAATGTTTTATATCATCTACCCCAAAGTACACAAAATCAGGCTTATGATGACTTGTACCATTCCCATCATCACGTCCCATGCTTGCACCATGTGTACCCTCAAATATAGAATACAAATCACTATTCTCTTCTTGACCAAAGGATGCCACATCTTGAGGTAACAAAGTTGTGTCACTGCTGTTATAAACTTCAGAATTATTATGATGTGTTCTAGTTATATTTTTGACCCCTTTAAGTGTATTATCATAGAAATCCTCATGGTCACCACTTGCATATAGGCCTTCATGACTATTCCCAAGTGAAAGAGTTACCATATTATAAGAAGGAGGGTGTAAGCTATCGCTGCCCCAAATCAGAGTTGTGGGAGCCTCCTCCATGCTTCCATTCCAATCATTAAACAACACCCCATCTTGATTTTTCACATGCTTAGATAGAAGTGGCTCAAATAAGTTTTCAACTTGGCTTCTATGAGATTCAAAATCAGACTGCCTGCATACTAAACTTGTCATCCTATTCTTAAGTTGAATACCATCATCAACATCATTATCTCCATTTAAAATAAATGTTACCTCATGATTTGAACTGCTGTTGCAAATTTCAGAATAGGCCTCACACCTTGGTGTCACATTTCCAACATCTCTAATGGTTTGTCCCCTGATTGTAATCTCTTCCAATTTGTGACCAATGGCTTCTTTATTATAATTTAATAATTCTTTCTCTTTTTGCTGCTGAAAGGAGCTTGTAGATACCCAGTTATTATCTGCTTCAGGTACACCCATAAATTCTATAAAGGAAAGGAGGTTGCGTATCTCTTTAGGAAGAGAACAATATTGATGGTAGCTGCTCATAACCGCAACATTGAATGTCTTGGCAAGAGGCATCTCACTTGTGCTTGTTAAATATACGTATTAAATAGAGGCATTTCTAGCCATGGTATTAGCCTGTAACTAAACTGATTTCTTTTTCAATAGGCTGGTAGGTTCCAGGCTCTGATACTATTGAAAGATCCTTGATGGATTTCTTCCGCTGATCTGCTATAACTTTATATTTTTAAATTTGTTTTCCCTGGTTATTAAAATTTTCTTGTAGAGCTAGACAAAAGTTGTAGAAGGGTTTGATTATTTTATATTTTTGATGATTTTTCAATAAGTAATAACAGAAGTACAATAACATGAACTAGTTCTGAAAATGTATTCCAAATACATTTAAAGCAAAGTCGCTTCAAGCAGATTTTTTTGAATATATGCTTAATATGTAACCAGATGAAGATTTACAATAATATCCAGATGATTACAACCAAGAATAAAGCCAACTTGAAGGCATGAAGGTGACATATGAGCCTAGAAAGAAGCTACAACCAAATTCAGCCCTCAAATGCTGTACGTGGAAAAGTAGATGGTTGCCAGGTGCGGCCGTATAGCTGCAAAGTGCCCACACATGGGTAAAATATCCAAACCCCAGCTAAAACTCTGACTTAGTACTGCGTTCCCCAAAAGAAACAATGCACAATTTTCAAGATGCTTCTGTCTATAAGAATCCATACCATTGTTTTGGGGGGCTACGTCCCAAATAGGCAAAGCAAGTGGGTTTGGCATCCCAAATGTTGAAAGCTCAATCAGAGCCCAAAAGACAAATCCAAGATGTAATATGTCAATAATGCCTTCAAACTATCTTTACCTTCTTATAACCCACCAAACTTAACTTGAACCCTAAAAGTGTCCCCATGTGGGGTTGGGTTATAAAATAATATATTTCTCATTTTTAAAGTGGTCAAGTATCTAAAAAATAACTTTTTTCCCAATAGAAAGAAATCCATTCACCGAAATGCTCTGAGTCAGAAGAGAAATATTTAGAAAAGTTCAAGACTTTTCCAACGAGCTATTACACCAAGGGATATTCATCTAGATGAGGCCAAAAAACCCCTTATTACTCCAAAATGGCTATAACTTAGCCTTATTTAAATTATTAAAATGTTAACTTAGGAGAATATTTATATATATTAAAATATTTCCCAAATAGCGATCTGATAGCCAAAACACCTTTACGAGGTGAAACTGATCTTGTCACCTCCTATGATTGATGCCAGATAATCTGAAATAACTGACAGTCTCATCCCTCAAAAATAGGGATACTCTTAAAAAATAGGAATTTCTCTAAATCTCCTGAAACTGAAACCATAGAATGATCTCGTAGAGACTCAAGAATGTAACCTTTGTAGGAAACTCCTACAATTAAGGAATTGTTCTCAATTTCTCTCCTACTGTCTAAAACTCTAGATCCAAACATTGTGTACCCTGACTAAGTCCCTAAACACCACTACCAGCCTACGAGACTCTAATGATTGGCCAACTCTATCGTCTCTGATGTCCACTCTAGAAAGGCGACATGACATACCTCAAATGGTTTTTGGTTTTCCACATCATTTTAATGCATATTTATGTATGTACGCATAGATATAAATTAAAAATGACATCACAGTATTATTTGTACAAGAGTTTATCTATTTAATACGTATATTTAAATGCATGCACAAGAAGATAAAATAAATCTTCTAAGATGAAACATGTATTTAGATATACATATTTAGAAGGTACGACCTTGGATAAACCATTACCATGTGCCATCTTAATAAGATATATTTATGTGCAAGTAAATAAATATGTTTATAATATTCTTTTGACTTATAACCTTCAAATTCTTTTCCTTATTTATTCAATTCTTTACTTGAAACTGAAATGCACACTAGGCATATTATATTGGCGTACAAGAGTCAAGTCTCTTCTTTATAAGTTATGGCTTCTTGGAAGCCAAAGAGACTTCCGAATACCTCTTATATTATGGAGTCAAGTGAGTCGGAAGACAATATAACTCATCACCCGACTTCTTTTTATTCGTCTCAATTTCTTCTCCATACCATTCGACTTCCTCTTTTTGGCACTTGTCTTTTTCCTAAATTTCGAATACCTCTGCAAATACAATATGATATCTCTAAAATTTATCATTGCTATCCATTGTATATGTCTTCCACGAATTGCCATTGATGATTTACTGAAGACGTGATTGTTAATCACACTGGAATTTGCATTTATTCCGTGAAGGGTGGGGCTGATTAATAGCGTCCAGCAAGACACCATTCTATTTCTAGATTTAACCAGGTTATGTGGTGTTTATATTCGAAGTTTTACAATATATTTTATTAACAGCTATTGTTGCATTCCAATTTACTATAGTAGTAAGATATAGTCTTGTATCATGATGCAAATCATTTGCTTAAACATCGTCAGATAGACTATTTCTAATATAGAGCTATTTATGATAAATAAAAGCCAAGTATCCATGACATGCTATCATATTTTATTTATTTTACTGAAAATAAGAATCAAATGATATTTTTCTACAAGTCTTTAAGAACACATTCTTCAAATCATAGATTGTGATAAGTTGGAAACATATAATATTTAGTTGAGGATCAACGGAAAGAGCTGGTTTCTTTGAGATTCAAACACTTGGGACTCACCCAGTTGTATAGCCAAAGAAAAGGGTGAAGAGGTAAGAGAAAGGAATCTGCAATAACATGAAACTAAATCAGATGTGACATAATAATATTTATCATTTAAAAAAAAAATCATTTAATAGCTCATGCACGATTATGTTTATTGTTTTCTCTTGTTATCAAGTTGAGTGGTGTGATTAGATACCAGGATGCTCAGTGGCTGACAAGGTGTTCCATGTCTATTCCGGGTAGGGAGGGCCTTTCTAGTTAAAAAAGTTGTGGGGATAAGATTAAGGTCTATGGTTGGGTGGTTAAGCACCTTACAATGTTTCCCCTTTTCACAAGATGTCAAGATGTGTATCAGAGAAAGATAAGTTGAGCATTCAAACATTTATTGATAACAAATATTTTTACTTTTATGATATTTATACAAGCAGAAGATATAATGGATTATTTACATCATTAAATTCGGTTATTTCCTTGATGAAAGCAACCTTTCCCGTCAATGTAATTGGTAACCATTTAGATTGGTTGACCTTCCAATTGAATTATGAAATATATCTATTGGATTGTTATTTCAGTCTTTCATTTATAAGAATAATGATTGTGAGCATATCTTCTAATCTTATGTTATTTCCACAGTTAACAATAGGAAGAAAATAAATGAAACAAAGGTATTTGATGCCCTAAATGATATAGTGGTATTTGATGTCCAAAATGATACAATGGTATCTGATGCTCTAAATGATCCAATGGTAATTGATGCCTTAATTGATATAGTGATATCTGATGCCCTAAATGATCCAATGGTAGTTAATGCCCTGATTGATACAGTGGTATCTGATGCCCTAAATGATCCAATGGTAATTGATGCCCTAATTGATAGTGGTATGTGATGCCCTAATTGATATAGTGGTATTTGATGGTAATTGTCATTTGATCCTAAGTGGTATTTGATGGTAATCGTCATTTGGACTAACCTGGGTGTTTGCGGAAGCATCCTTAGATTGATTCAGCTTCAAATTCCATGGTATGTAGATTTTAATTTCCATAGTAAATTCACTGATGGTGTTTTCAATTCTTAGTTATGAAATTTTGTTTAATTGATTGTAATTGTTAATCTCATTTCACATTCATATAACCGATATAACTATCTTCCTACAAAAATGAAATAATAACTGTATATCTTTGATATGTTAGTTGTTAGTTAAAACTCGGGAAAAGGGGTTGTTACATGAGTTCTTTGAAAATAGAATAGAGCCAAAATCTGTGTATCTGGACTTTTCATTTGATGTGTTGTGCATATAGGAGTAGAGTTGCAACCACTCTATTTTGGTGCATCACCCCTCAAGTTAGAATAGGTCAATTTTCTTTCATGCATTCCTTCTCCCTTTTCCTCTCCAAGTGTAGTTAGGTGCATCTAGATAGTAAAGGAAGTTGACCTTCTTTGGAGACTCAACCTCATAGTTCAAGTCCCATAGCTTGGAAGTTGTTTCCATGTTACACAAGGCTGCCTGAGATCCATTCCCTTAAGCAAGGGTGCAAACTTTTGTGTCAACAAGTACTTCTGCTGTAGCTTCCCATCCTGGGGCATTTGGACCATGAGTATCTTCTATCTCTATGTTCTTTTGTTCAATATCTATTAATTTGTCCTTAATCACCTTCTTTAGCAAGTCTAGCTCTATTTTTGTCCAACATAGTGTTGTATGTGTGGAAGTAGTGAGTAGATTGGATCTGTGCCTTATAGATTAGAAGTGCTCCCTCCTAGATCAGGGTCATGAATTTTCTTTTTGGGATCTCTAAAAAAGCCGAAACCTGTACATAATGAAATAGTGTGCGAGTTTAAGTTTAAACTCAATAAGACCCCTCTTTTAGCTTGGAAAACCTCCTTGTTTCTCTGTTTCAGGAGGAACCATAATACTTCAATTAGAATAGGATCATTTTTATCTTTTTCTGTAACTTGTAGTAGGACTTGTAGATTTTGTGTTTTTCAAGTTACCTTCTCAATGCATATGTATATGATATTATGAGGCATGTCTCCACAGAGACATGTCTCTTTAATTCTTATTAGTTATCAATAACATTTGCTTATTATCATGATTAAGCACATGGTAATAACTTATATATGTAGTTGGTAATAATTGTAAATGAGCTGATGGGTAGGTTAGTTTACATTATTTGTTATGTAGCCGACTTGTGCCTGATGGGTTCCTTTGGGAACCTTCTGAAAGGCCCTTCGGTGAGTATATATACCCCTTTCGGGAAGCATTGTATTCATCTTATCAAGCATAATGTAATCTTTGGCATATGCGAATAATAGGAGTTCTGCTATTTCTATCTATTGCCTGTATGCGTTGATTTCTTTACCTAGTACGGTAAATATTTGGCACCGTTGCCCGATGGACCTGGTACACAGGCAGACGGATGAAGACTGATGCCGAATCAGTTGAACAAGAATAAGAATAAGCTGCAGGAAAAGGACGAAATATGCATCACACAGGAAAACTTAATTTTGGCACAACAGGCCGAACGCAGACGAAGATTTTAGCAAATTACTGACGGACACCGTAGCACGGAAGAATTGTTAGAGGAGACTTAATAGCAGCTGGATTTGGTGGAAGAAGCAAGGGAGGAGTTTCTGAACCTGCATACGCCGAGGGAAGAGAATCCAAACGGAAGAGGATTGACTCGCATGGCTCGGAGTGCCAAGGGAGCACGAGCATGGAGTGAACTCTTCATCCGAGATATACTTTTGGAACGGACAACTTCAGTTGACAAAAACCCTCCACCAAAAAAACGGCTATCGGAAACAACGCGGGTGTACAGAACAACACGGGTGTACAGAACAGTGCGGGTGTGCAGAACAATGCGGGTGTATAGAACAGTGCGGGTGTGCAGAACAATGCGGGAGTCCAAAATAGTGCAGGAGTGCAAAACAGCGTAGGGACACAACAACACCCTCAACTTCGAATAGTAATGGCAAGACCAAAGGAAAAGTTGCCAAAACTCGATAGTGATGGAGCAGCCGATTCGATCCGTCATTGTAAAACATGCGAAATGATTTGGAGGGTGAATGGCATAACGATACAAACAAATGGGTCTGGCAGTTTCCGGCCACCCTACGGGGTGTTGCAATTGATTGGTTCGCCAATACAGATCCCCAGAAGTTAACCGACTGGGACAACATTTAAAAAGAGTTTATTACAAAATTTCAACTACTGTACGATGACAACAAAATCATAGCGGAAATATACAATACAAAACAAGGGAAGCATGAAACAGTCTGAGTCTATGGCAAGAAGTTGAAGGACTTGATCAATAAAATGGAGAATAAGCCGACTGATGGGTTACAAAAAAGATGGTTCATTGAAGGCCTACACCAGAAGCTGTGAAAGAAGATGAAGATTGTGCCACCATCTTCATACACTGAAGCGTACAATCGGGCAATGAACCTGGAAAGTGAGTAGAAGATGAAGAAGAAGAGTAGTTCGTCTGATTCAGATGACGTTGCATCTTCACACGAGGAGAGCAGTGATGACGAAAAGGACAGCAAGAAGGTTCGTGCCCTCCAAAAGGACATGATTCAGATGATGGAGTTCAAGAACATGCACAAGGAAACTAAGGGCAATGAGCTATGGTGCACGGAGTGCAAGAAAGAAGGCCATACGAAGGGATCTTGCCCGAAAGACCAATTTTGTGAGATTTGCTAGATCATGGGACATTCGATAAAGGAATGCCCTTTCAACCTGAAAACAAGAGCACCGCAGCAAGTGTTCCTCACACAGGAGGCGTCTGCATCAGAAGGGAGTGGGAACACCAGTACGGAGGGTGCCACGTCGGGAGGATATAGAAATAATCGGCGCGATCAAAACAACAGCAGCGACAACACCAAGAATGGCCAGAGGAGTCGAATTCAGTACGATGTGAACGGACGGTCAATCGTTCAATGCCGCGCATGCAATTTCTGGGGCCACTTTGCTCGAGACTGTACAACGACAAGCAGACCAAAATTATTATGCAAATGGTGTGGACCCGGCGATCATGACGATGCTAAGTGCCCGAAGTCGGGAGTAAATTTGATCATCGTCGGGAAGAACAAAGAAGAGGTTCTGGCCATCACACGGAAGCAAGCAAAAGAATACCCCAATCCAACGGAGGAAAAGAAGAGACTAGAGAAAGCACAGGTAAAGATTCAGAAAGCAACGCAAGCAGAGAAGGCCCCCTTGAAGGACATGACTGGTACCTTCGCATGGAACTGCGCAGAACAGAACATCGTACGACAAATATTACAAACCTAGGTACTAGTCAGGATAAATGATTTGTTGCTCACTATGCCTCAGCTCCGATCGGCACTCACAAACATCGGTCCCATTGCTAAACTAGTAGGAGAACATGGAATGGAGTAGGAAAGTGGAGCAAGTACAGCGGACAAAAAGAAGGAAAGTGGCGCAAGTGCAGAAGATCCGATGCTGTTAGCCCTCTTATTCGGACGCCATCCGACAGTCATCGAAATGGGAATTTTCGGGGCTGTATTGACGGAAACGATTGTGGACGGAGGGTCCAGTGTCAATGTGTTACCTGAAGACACCTGGGAAAGGTTGGGACAGCCAACATTATGACTACCTACATTCCAGTTGCTAATGGCTGATCAACATGGAATCAAGCCATTGGGAGTCCTGACAGCACAACCAGTGACGATTGGAACACAACCGTTCCTGTTGGATTTCTTTGTGATCCCACTGAAGCGGAGAGGATATGATGCCATTCTGGGTTGGGGGTGGCTGATACAATCCAAGGTTAAACACAATTGGAAGAAAAATACTTTATCACTTGAAAGCAAAGTTTGGAAATACATCATTGATTTACACACTCAAATGGTCGGGGAAGAAGCTCTATCATCAGATTCTGAAGAAGAAGATGAAGGGAGGTAGCATTTGGATTTTGTCAACGGTCTTTACCATTGGTAGATAGAGGACTATGAACTCTTTCTGAGATCTAATATGTTAAGGGTGGATGAAGGTGAGAAAGAAGAGGAAAATGAATGTCCGAAGGAATACAAAGAAGCGGAAGAAGGAAAGGTGGTTACAACTGAAGCTGAGGGGAAGAACATATAGTATGAACCCAGAAATAGGAAAGATCCCACCATACGACTGCACAGAAAGAAAATGTTACATCGAACCACAGATATAACAAAAAGGTGCTAGCAACACGAAAGACACATCATACGGTCTGCACAGGAAACAAAGAGGAAGGGTTTAATGAAAGTTGTAGTAGTACGGAGTGCAGGTGTTATTGACGGCAAGAAGGGGCAGTCGATGGAGTCCATGGTATCGAACTTCGGGAACAAACTGGGTGATATGGAAAATTGGAGGGAGAGAACGTGTACCTTAAATAAACTTGATGAGTGACGATTGTAGGCACAATGGGCCATGAAGGTGATAGAACAGGCGCAAAGCATGGTATGATAGACACCTGAAATTAAACAAGTCCCAACCGAGCTAGTTGGTGTTGAAGTATGACGGATGGAACAAGATCAAACCAGGTAGGTTTCAAGTGAAATGGTTCGAGCTGTACCAGATTCGAGAAGTGGGTGATAATGAAGCAATAAAACTATGGATGCTAGATGGAAAGGAAGTGGCCGACACAGTGCATAGGTCGAAGATGAATGTCTACCATGAAAGAAATAATGCACCTTCGTGGATGAACAACTGAGAAAAAGAATGATTGTATGTACTATATATATGTAAATATTGTACATATGTAAGATCAGTAAGGACAGTCAAAAAAAAAAGGAGGAAAAACAAAGTGTCCATATGGCAACTGGTGGTGTCTTGAAAGCCACTGTACGACAACTTAAAGTTCTCTGAAGGGCATCGTACGTTAATTACAAAGGAAGCATACAATTTATATAGAGCATACCCCGTACGGATTTGGAAGTATTTGGAAGGTTGCAGATTAAATCTCAGTGGATGTATAGATTCCCCATTTTGGTGTACGACTTTTGCATATTTGGTGTACGGCTTTAGCATGATTCTGCATATGGAATTGGGGTACAGATTTGGTACTGTTTCCACTGTATAGGTCTTGGAGGACACTACTTGCTGCCACCATACGGATTTGCTTTGAATTTGTCACCGTACAGATTTGTTGAATAGAAGTTACCGTACTAATTTTCACAGAGTTGATGTACAAATATCTTAGTCTTTGCTGTATGGAGATTTTTTAAGCGAACTAGAAGATGCATCTTCGGCAACTTGTGGTCTTCTGAAGAACACCGTATGGATTTCCAGTCTAGTGGATTCCATCAATAAAAGTTGCTGTGCAGAGGTTGTAAGGTTCTGTGGAACAACTTCAAAGATTGACAAGCTTCTGATGGCAAAGGCCTGTTCGGATCTACTCTCTCCTAGCATATGGATTTGATAATTGCTTTGGGGCGTACGGCTTTTGGCAACACCTTGGCGTACGGATTTTAACATTGGCATATGGATTTAGGAAGATTGTCTGTAATTTGCGAATTACCGTGCAGCCTTTCCAGACAATGCATGGTTTATGGATTTTAAGGTCTTCATTATATGCATTAAGGGGATATTGATGCTGTACAGTTTCCATTGTTTATCAGGTTGCCGAGAGTGTCTTGAACAATGAATCACTATCCATTGCCGTACGGATTCCAAGCTGCATTTGGAGGCTTCATCGTACGAAATCTGGAAGGTCATGATAGTCATACGGATTTTTAATTGAAGGTTAATCCATTGATTGAAGGTTAAGTTTGATTATTTGTGTATGGATTCAACTGCTAATCTCAGGAAGAGCACCACTGTACGCAAGAGAATATTTTTGCTGGACGTTGCCGTATAGATCCGTACATTTGTGGGAAGGAAAGAATAACTGACTTAATAATATATATGGAGTCTGCAGGCAAAAGGAAGTGGAAAAAGAAAATGGAAGAATTTGAAGCTCAGAAGGGCATGAACATGTGGAGTGCAGGTAATCAGAATGAGGGCACTAGTAGTAACAAGCAGAAGTGTAAGCCTCCGACACCTGCAACATCTGAAATCACACCACAAACTATACAATTCGAGGGGTTCAGTGGAATGGACTGCCGAAAATGGTGGCAAGAAACCCCTAATACGCATCCAGTAAAAGCAAGCATCAGAAGAGCACAGGTGGAATGGGCAATTCGGATGCCTGTGTTTTGCATTCGAGATTACGAAGGGTTCCTGCATGCTATGATCAAGACCTATGGCAGAGCTTCTCGGAGGAGCGCATTTGAGTACTTGGACAGAGACTTGGTGGTTTCATTCAAGGCAGCTAATCTTACACAAGTCTTTGGCATACCAGGGCTGTAGGGCAAAAAGGTTCAACCGAAGAAAATTTCTAAGGAGGTAAAGCTATTTTTGATTAGACTGGTATGTGGAGATATGACTGAAGCAGAGCAGCAGGCATTGGCTGAGACATCGAAGGGAAGGGGTTTAAAAAAAAAAAACATTCAGGAGGGACCATGGCGATGCCTGATGGACTTGGTCAAAAGCAGGCTTACGGGATCATCTAGGGCATCCGATATCTCATTTTCACAGGTGTCTATGATGAATGAAATAATGAACGAAAAGGTGTACGATTGGGCGTCTGTGCTGGCTGAGCGTATGCACGAGTTCATGACTCTCCAGCATAAGACATTCTATATGCCACACTACGCCATTGGTCTCTTCCTCGATGTAGTAGCACAAATGATCCCAGAGGACGAGTTAGAGACAAAACTTGGACCACTTGCTCCTGAGGAACCTCCTATCATGTGGTGGAAGCACTTGGATATAGCCACTGGGCAGAAGGGTTTTGTTGGGCAGAAGAGACCTTGGATGGACACAGGAGGTGATACGGATAGCGGCCGTCAGGAGACATCTTCTGAGGAAAATAGTGTGGGGGACGAAGAAGGGGAAGAAGATGATGAGGAGGTTCAGATTGTCACAGCTACCCCCTTGTTTTTGCGCACTACACTACCGACTACTCCCTGTTTGGTGCCAATGGGTTTGCACATGGCTCACATTCCAGGGGTTGGACAGATAAGGCGGCCGATACTAATGACTGGTGTACCCTAGCAGGCAGTTACAATAGCAGCACCATGGTAGCACAGGGTAAGGCCTTCTCCTGTTCGGCCGGGAGTTGGGTTTGCATGTGGGACAGCACCCGTCAGCCGAGAGACTTTGCCAGCCCCTGTTGAAGTACTTCCGGTAGTAGCAATCGTGGCATAGCCAGCAGCAGGTGTTGCCGTACCACAACTAGCAGCAAGAGTTGCCGAAGCACAACCGGCAGTGGAAGTGGAAGTTGTCGTGGCTCAGCCAGCAGGAGTTGAGGCACCTACAGTAGAGAACGTGCCAGACAGAGGAGAGGAGACGGCCATGGAGGTACCCGACCTCCCAGTACCGGAGATAGTAGAGAGATAGAGTACGTCGGGTGTACACTTGGATGTCGTAGGTTCTGATGCAGTGGTGACAGTGGATGCAGCACTGTTGGCATCACTTGAGCGGGATAGGGAGAGTTGACTTCGGGAGGTCAGTACTTTTTTGAGCACACGGTTCCACTGTGCTTCGGCTCCTCAGATGGCTTATTTGCAAACTCCCAGACGAGATGATATTCCCGAGGTCGACACTCAGCCTCAGGTAGCAGAGCCAGTTCTAGACGTTGGACCGTCGCATAGTACTATTGAGCGTATGGCAGACGTCGTGGAGATGGCTATGGGTATGCAGGACCATCCATTTGCACGGGGATCAGAAATGAAGGAGGCATTTCTTGCCGACTTCGTAGCTCTAGCATCTCGGGCTCGTCAGGTGTTGGATTCAACGGAGACTTAGGCATTGGATTCAGTGGTGAAGGAGCTAGAGGGGGTCATCTCGTTTATGCGACTCGGTTGCCCAGCTGCTTTCACGGTCTGTTTTGAAGAGCAGGGATGGTCGGATGTAGAGACCGATTAGATGCGTCAGGACTAGGCCACCACGGTAGATTTTGGTGTGGACAGCCGGGCTGAGGTTCTGCTCCAGGAGAGTGAAGTTGCATAGGGAGGTGTACTACACTCTTCGAAGGGGTCAGGCGAATCAGGTAGCAGCTGAGAGAGCTCAGGAGGAGTCAGTTGCTAGGTTGGCTTCAGAGAGGGCACCTTGGGAATTTGAGAGGGCGGCCTGGCAATCCTAGAGGGAATCCCTGTTAGTCAGACAAAGTCAGTTGGCAGTAGAGAAGGAGCAGTTGGCAGCAGAGAGGGTGCAAGCGGCAGCAGAAAAGGAGAAAGAAATGGGAGAAGTTGGAGTGATGATGCAATCCGCGCTGGACCTTTAGATGGAAGCAGAGGCCGAGTTGAAGGTTCGGAAGGAGCAGGTCTACAAGCTTCGGGCTGAGCTGAGCGATCTGAGAGCACGGACCCGTCCCCCTGCCTAGTATCTTGTTTGTGGCTTAAGGTCAAATTTTGTTGTATTGTCGTCCGGAGACGATTGTTCTTTTTTAGGGGGGATGATGTAGTCGGTAAATAATTGTAAATGAGCCGACAGGTAGGTTAGTATGCATTATTTGTTATGTAGCCAACTTGTGCCTGACGGGTTCCTTCGGGAACCTTCCAAAAGGCTCTTCGGTGAGTATATATACCCCATTCGGGAAGCATTGTATTCATCTTATCAAGCATAATGTAATCCTTGGCATATGCGAATAATAGGAGGAGTTCTGCTATTTCTATCTATTGCCTGTATGCGTTTATTTCTTTATCCAGTACAGTAAACAATATATTTACACACATTATATCTAATATATATATATATCTATCTTCAATGAGTTTTATCTGACTAAAACTACACTAACATGAACAACTTCAGCTGTGAATATTGACCAAAATCTATTAAGGTTAGCATCAAATAATTCCATGTAGCTAGCAAGAATTTCAATCCAAAATGTTGAGGGTAATAGCTTCAGTCAGATATAGAATGATGATTGATTTCATGTTGCATATATATACATGTTTGTGTATATATATATCAGTATTTTGGATATACTGATATATATACACACATTTAAATTGTTTATATCATTATTTTTGGAAATTAATTATCATTCATCAAACTGATTGAAACACCATATGTTCCAAGTATATTATCAATCTGCATTTAGAGATTATTACTTGCAGATTAAATTGCTATTTCATGTTTCATATAGAATCCTAATTGAGCATTATTATCTGTGAAGACTGATCATTTTCAGATTGGATATATATTTATTTGTGCTAGATAAAATCAGATTGAACTTAATAAGCATTTATGTTTGTCATGTAATACATCCCGATTAGAGATCAGATGTCTAATTTGAAATGAAAAGGCACATTCATATGACATGTCCTTTTATGGGATGTGTCTCTTCCATGAATACTTAATGCAGATCTGACCCACATAAGGAGACAATGAAATCAATACATGTTCTGCCTTTTGGGATCAAATACCATTAATTCAGATTCATACTAGTAAATTTATATTCATTATTTTTCAATATTGATTTAGCATCATCTTTAATACAAAAGATACCAAACTGAGCATTCCAAGAAACTGGACAACCAAAGATCAAAGACTGAACCCAAGAAGCAAATTTACGAGTAAAGAAGAGGTGTTTAAAAGTTTATGGAGCTTGAAAAGAGCACAATAGGGAGGAGTGATGCCAACAACAGACAAGATTGAACCTACAACAAATTTCTTAAGTAAAACAATCCATCTAAAATAAACTTTGTTTCTATAGGTTGGTGCTAAAAAAGATTCAGAAGGAAGTGCTATTTAGACTCAGGCCATATAAGGCCCCATAACTGATTAAAGGTCTGAAGGATTAAAGAATCATCTATGGTCATATTATGAATTAGCTTAGTGGAAATTTCCATCAAAGGGGTGTCATATTCCCATTTTGTGTTCTTAAGAAATTCTTAGTATGACATCACTTTTCTAGGAAAGTAGACACCGACCAACTACTTTCACCAATAGAGTGTAATTTTTCCTCTGAGAGTTGGAATGTTAAACTTTGAACGAATTTAATCCCGAGTAGCTAACCCATTTCCAATTAGTATATCTTTAACTAGTGAAATGCCTTTACTATTCCAGAACTTTGTAGAACAACTTTGTGTAAGAGCCAATGGCTTATTATTCAATGAAATACTCCAAATAGATTTACCCATCACAAACAAATCAGGAGGACCACCAGTGGCATCTTTGGATCATAATAGAGCTCTCACTTAAGTCCAGGCTTTCCTGATAGAAGCAAAAGCATTTGAGCCAAAAAATTTAAGATCAAAGTCATTGAGAATCATGTCACAGAAAGATAGGGTTTCCAAGACTTACCTTTTTTAATTGTAGATGCCATAATATTATTCCTAACCAGGACTTTCCACAGGTCATTTCTAGAGATAGCATTGATAATCCAATTGGATGCTAGGGCACCCCCAAGTGCTTTCAATTCTCTCAACCCAAGACCCCCTAAGTTTCTAGGTGTACAACACCATTCCCACTTAACTGAATGCTTTTTTCTCCTATGCCTTTTGACCACAAGAAATCTCTCATAAGCCTATCCAATTTTTCAAGTTGATAGTTTGCAAAGAGCCAGGAGGAGGCATAATATAGAAGCATGAGAAGCAAGGACTTTTTGAACCTCTTGAACTCTACCTGCAAGAGATAACAAGTAGGCTTTCCATTTCTGATTTGTTTTTCTATCTTGGCATATATCTAGGACCACATCTCCTTTGGGAAGGGGGAAATAACAAATGGGATACCAAGATAACTAACTATAACAAAGGGCCCTACTCACAACCAACCTTTTTCTCTTAACCATTGAGGGGGAGATTCTTTCCATTTGAGAACTGTGGATTTATGGGGAGCAATCTTGGAGCCTGAGGCCATACAGAGGAAATGAAGTCTTCCTACCACATTATAAAAGTTGTGTTCTTCCAACTCTACAAACAAAGCAATATCATCAACGAATTAGGAGTTCATGCCTTCGATAGGGGCCCACAAAGAGGAGGCTCTCAAAATATAAAATAGTGCATCAACAACTATCACAAATAGGGCTGGTGCTATAGGGAACCCTTTTCTTGTGGATCTTTGAAGGGGAATTGCTTTAGACAATTGACCATCAATATCAATGATTGTAGAGGAGTCCCTAAAAAGAAGCTCAATCCATCAACAAAAATAATGAGGAAAACCAAAGGCTTTGAGCATGCCTAACAAATGCCTATTCTATTCTGTCATATGCTTTTTCAAAGTCTAGCAGTGTCATGATTGAGCTCTGCCCATCCTCTTTGGACTAGTGTAGAGCCTCCCAGCTGGTTATGAGGTTCTCGAGTATATAACTTCCTTTGATGAATCCTGTCTGAGTAACAAAGATCATCTCCTGTATGAGACTAGCAATCCTTCTGGCCAATAGCTTGGCAAAGATTTTGTAAGAGATGTCAAGTAAAGCTATTGGTCTCCAATTCTTCACTTGAGTCTTATCACCTTCTTTTGGATCAACTTAATGGCACCTTTGTTAAGATTAGGTCCTAGAGTTCCATGCTCATAAGATTCATTGTCTACTCCCAATAGTTCATGACAAAACCAATTAATACTGTGTTTTTAGAATTCTGTAGGAAGGCCATCAAGGCCAATTGGCCTTCGGCTTTTCCAATTGGACCCTCTGAACAACTCCATTAGCTTATGAGGGTCAGGCAATAGGCTAATCCTTTGAAAGATGACACTTACGATAAAGGGGATATTACACTTACAACTGTTGTTTGGCTAATTTTTCATGTGATGAGGGGTGTATCTGTGCCATTGAACTTTCAAGGTCTTGCACTAGGGATCTTTGACATCTACTTATGGGTTTTAGACCCTATTCGTAGTAGTTATATGAGATGGTTAACCTCAACTTACCACTTAAAACGCCACCTGTGGCCCTTTTATGCATTACTAATGCATGCTTTTACTTGCAGCTTTTTTCCTTTTTGTGGTTAGTTCTGGAAAATTAGTAAACATTTCATTTTTCCTGGATTGTTAATTTTAGATCAAATGTATAATCTTTTCATGGTCAACAAATTATTCAATTAAATGCTAAATGATCTTATGATTGTTTGTATGTTTAGGTGGTATCTACCAATGATTTAGAAAAGATGGATCGACCATTACAAGGTCTTGCTATTATGGGGCGTATAAGACCCACTTTAATGGAGGAGCAAGCCCAAGTACGCAAATTCTTATCTGATGAACAGAGTGATGATGAGGAACTTGAAGAATCTTCTGTTGATGAGGACAGTGACTCTGAGGTAGAAATCACGGAATCACTTACAGATGGTACTGTTTGGGAAAATGGGGCAGGAAAGGATGAGGACTATGAGATTGAAAGCTCAGTTTACAAGCTGGAAATTGTTGACATTCAACTTCTTTCTCATTATGGAAATCAAGTAAGCTTAGTTAATTAATTTTTTTGGCTTTTGTTAATGGAACGTTACTGGCATGTGCTTGAAGTGCATGTTCCTATCTTAGTAATTTGAAATAATTTTTAATGAGTTCATAGTTTCATGGTAGTGAATTAATTATTTCAGAAACCCACTGAAGAGAGAAACCCCATATTAATGCACCACAGTACTTTATTACATGGCCCACTGAAGCATAAAAGTAGTTTATGACATACACTAATTTCTACATTGGGAAGTTCATAAAGGTTTAGGGTTCTCCCTTCGAAACGAAGCTCCTTTTAGTAAATCACTTAAACAATTAACATGCTTCCACATAGAATCTCAAACAGATTTTGCCTTCAAATGATTTGGCCAGTGAGGAATGCAGAATGGACTAATACCGTCTAAGTCTGCGCTCCAAGGAAAAAGCTTATGACTGCCTTACAATGATCTATCAATTAGGGACCAAATTGATGTCAGTTACATTCCTTCTATGGAAATGATTTGATGCCGGTGTCATGTACTCTATTGATACCTGGATCAGGTGTTTTGCATCCTGCGTGAATTTATAATTCATAGAAGGGCTGCTGGATAAGTTCTAGAGTCTATAGCTGAACAGTACGAAAGGAAGGAGATAAGCAATGGGCAGCTGGGAAAATCCTTTTAACTGAAGACTTTTTTATGATGTAGATACTCGATGTCTTTATTGTAAGATGACATTTGGCTCCATTTCTTCTCTGGCTCATGGTTGGCAATGTTGAAACTTGCAATTTTTTGTGATTTTATGAGAACTTTTGAGATTGCTGTTTATTCTTGTACAAACTAATGTGGAAGGAAAGTATATTGAAGGCCATTAAGTGACCAACATTCTACTTGTAAAAAACTCATTAAGAAATTATCATAAGTTTTTATCAATTACTTTCTGTTTAATTTGAGGAAAAAAAAGAGTTCATCTGCTGTTAGCTGCATGGCCTCTTATCATTTTTATTATACAATGTGTTGTGCAGTCTGTTGTAAGTTTACAAGATTTTCAACAAGCTGAACCAGATATTCTTGCACATTCAGCTTCAACTATAATATCCCGCATCAATTCTGCTGGAAAAGGGACAAAAAAAGCCCTCAAATCCCTTTGCAGGAGGATCAAAGGTATTCAAGTTGAGGTAAAAAGGAATCAAATTTCTATTTCTTCTGCTCTTTAAAAAGAATCTACCCAGAATCATATATTGTGGAGCTGCCGTTTCATTATATGAGATAATTGGTCAATGAAATGTGTAGTAGGTTTGGATATATTTGATTTGGGAACACATCTTTTTGTACTATGATTACTTACATTTTTAATTAATTTTTAAAGCTACATAATTTATCATTTCAGTATGAAGTGATTGGAAAATCATAAGGACTTCTGTGTTGAAGTTAACTATGTGTGTGTATCTGATTTTTATTAAAAATAAAGGCTATTAATTAATTAAGAACTTGATTACTAGGTAATATTGTTTATATTCTGAGAGGGACGGAAAATAAATACATTGATGTCTATGACTGATGAGAAATACTACATGGAACTGGTAATATATTAACTGAACTGAAAATTGACCCCAGAAGCGGCTGAGTTACACAATGTGGTCATATTATTGAATTGAAGTCCCCAAAATTGTGATAATTTGATTCTTTGAATGAATTCACTTTAGACCAATGGTAGCCATCTCTCGCAGATAGATATCTAGTTTATGCCAATGATTGTCGGTAGATGGTTTAGTGATGAATATCAGACAGTTGCCAATTGTTGAGAATATAGAGAAGATTGTATCAGATCTCCCATCAGATCGTTTGCTAGTTATATTACAAGAAAGTAAGAAAGAAATTAAGGGTTTGCATCAATGCTCACAAATAAACAAAATTAGGTCAATGAGAGTTGAAAAGTAAATTCAATTAGCATAGACATTCTCTCAACCTATCAATATAATGCAGCAACTAATAAATATAAAATGTAGTCAGAATTGGAAAGTTTATACTCTCTCTCTCTTTCTCTCTCTCTCTCTCTCTCTCTCTCTCACACACACACACACACACACACACACACACACACACACACACACACCAATTGCATATTAATAGTATATTTTCTTCATCTTTCTTATTTAACAAATATATGATCTGTTTCTAGGGCATGCTTTCTTTTCATTTCTGCCTTCATCTTCTCCTCATTTGTTTTTATAAATTTATTTCTGTTATATATTCAACATCCACTTCTCCTCTCTTGTTATTTTTGGGTTGGCATCAGCCTTCTCCCTGAATACTTTCCTTTGTCCATTATGAGTCTGCTGTCTTCAGTCATCTCGTTATTGGCTTATCCAATACTTCAACTAAATTCAACGTTCCACTGGTGTAACTCTCAACCAATTTTCCTTTTCGGCTCTATATTTGCAGGATCGTTATATAGGACTTATGGAATTGCTTTTCAGTTCCTGCCACCGACAGGAATACTAATGCATCCGCTTGGTTTTATTTGTTGATACCAAATGAACCAATGAGTTGCTAGAAGTAAAATAGTTTGACCAAATTTTGTAATACATATCTTTTCTCCAATTTATTTCGAAATATAAATTCAACTTTCTGCCATTGTATTGGATGAAAGGTATGAAGTCTTATTAGAGTGATATAAGCTTCAAAATCTTCAACTATTTATAATTTTAGTTATAAAAAGTTAACAACACAAACTTATTTTCACGTCACTATTTATTGTTCTATTTGATAAATGACATTATTTTTTATTTAAAAGTTTTTAGACCACTGAATGTACATTTTAGTCATATTTAGAGAGACTAAGAAACTGTGATTAAATAATCAATAATATAATAAAACTTACATTTATTATTTCTCATTTTAAAAAAAAACTAACAATAAAAGAAGTTTCTAATAAAAGATAATAAATAATTATATTTTTTAATGTATAAATCCTAACACTTTTCATCAATTGAAAGCTAAATGCATTCAGATTCAAATGTAATTATTAAATTATATCATATTTAGACCATTACTTATCGTTTGGCTGTCTCTCTTTGATCAACATTTGCAACATATTTCTAATTCTGGTTTAAATTGCATTCAGGTTAAAATGTAATTTATAAATTTCATCATATTTAGAGTTGTAATTCTCATTTTTATTGCCTCTCTTTGATAAAATTTGCAACATAATTCTAATTTTTTGTTTAGTTAAATTCTTTTGTTCTAACTTTTAAGCATCATTCATTAGCAAAAACCTTGGAAGTCATTTAATAGATGTCATCTAATAAAATTTCATTATGTTAATAGTATTGACAAATTTATAATTTAAAAAACAAGACTTTAAATCAACTACCATATTAACAATAAGATATGATAAGATAAATTTAATAATGTCCAACAAGAGACCACAAACGAGTCTAAGGGACTGAAAAACATTCAACAAAGGCACAAACAACAATAGGAGCATTAAATGATGTTCACAAGAACAAAAAAGGAAAGCAAAACATTGTAATGTCCCCAATTTTTAATGTAAAAATTAATTAAATTAATTAATTAACTAGTCTGAGGATTTAAGTAAAATAAGGACCTTTAATTAGTTACTTTAATTAATTAATATGGGGCCCAAGTTGATATTTGTATTTGTGGTTCCGATTGATTTAGTATAACTCGGACCTATTTTTATTTTAGTTTCCGTCGGTAAGTGTTGTCGTCAGCTATCTTTGTACACTCTCGAAAAGGTTTTCCCCGATGGGTATTTAAGCACAGGTTGTAGGTAGTTGTAGATATGCATTTTAGATTATATCTTTGTATTGCGAATTCCTGTTGGGATACTCTCTTGTTCGCCATTTCGGAAGTGAAAGATCTTCCCCACTTGGCTTGTTCGGTTTCAGTGGGATTCAACCCTCACCCTATTCCATTGCATATAATACTTTGCTCAGATTAGGCAAATCAGAGCACCATCTTGTGGCAATTATTAATTGAAGGATTTTCGTGTTCAATCTCTTATTTGGCTTTATTTCATGATTTTGGATCTATAAGTTCTGCTTGCATGATAGAACCCTCATTCCATCCGTACACCATCCATTACCCTTGGTTTGGAGCAACACGCAGTGCATCTGTCCATGTTGCAACATTACCATTCCGTACGACCATCTCTGCACCTACTACAACTTTACCATACCGTACGACCATCTCTCTTAGTACTGCAACATCACTATACCATACGGCTCTCCAAGATATTGTATGACCAATAAACACCACCGTTCGTACTCCATTCCAAGCTACCGTACAACCTACCCCAAATAGTCCGTCCATCATTGTTCACTCCATTAAGCTGTATTGTACGACCATTAGGTAACTGCCTATTAGGCACACGGGACCAACAAGTACCTGGCCATTAGGCACACTAGATCGACAGGTAACTGGCTATTAGGCACACAAAACCAATGGTTACCTGGCCATTAGGCACACGGGACCAATAGGTAACTGGCCATCAGGCACACAGGACCAATAGGTAATTGGACATCAAGCACACAGTACCAACGAGTACGTGGCCGTCAGGCACACAGGATCAACGAGTGCTAGCCATTAGGCACATGGGACCAATGGGTGCCTATCCATCAGGCATACGGGACCAATAGGTTATTTGCCATCAAGCACACGGGACCAATGGGTAATTGATATCAGGAACACGGGATGAACGAAACATTACAGTGGTATCAGAGTTGGTGATCTTGCCAGCCTACTAGGATGATTGAGAGATTTCGGTACTTGGATCACACTATGGCCCTGAAGAGCGATGGAGAGTGGTGGTTGAAGGCATGACAAAGAATTGGCAAAGAGCTCAATGAGGGTGTTGATCTTTCATTAGATATATTGGAAGTTTGTTTGTGTTAGGTGAACCAATTACCTTCAAGATTTATACAGAGAATCCTCTTGCTCATTAAGGATGCCTTAAGTCAACCTAGGCTTTTGAGACACCATGACAAGGATAAAAGATTGGCAGTTCCAGCATGTCTTAGTGAGGTCTTGAGAATTTTGGCTCCTTAAGCACCATATGATAATAACACCATGATAGGGATATTGCAATTGATAGTTGACAACTTTCAGAGTCTTAATGACTTCAATAGTAACCCTTTTGGTAGGAGATCTACAATATTGAAGAATTGTGTAAATGTCAAAGTAACCTTGTACTAGATCTCAAATTGCAAAATTCAGTCCACGATATGTTTCATCACTTCTTGATCACCATCAAGGAAGATCATGATACTAAGATTTTAGTTGCTATGGAGAGTCTTATGATTTCGTGCATTGAAGAGATGGATGAAATGTACCAACCCATCACCATCCATGTTATGGGCTGTTTGTAATCTAGAATGTATCCCCTCTATAACAACATATAGATTGCTCAGTAATGTTTTCAAGCATTGTGAAGAAAAACTAATATCTCATTTGCACAAGTGGGGGAAAATGGATGACAACGATAAGAGTGATGCTTTACGTGAGGAGAATAAATGCATGATAATAGGGCTTCTTTAGGAGGATTTGCTAAATCTTTCTACTACACCAACATGGGGAGAACACCAGAAAAATGAAGAGGTTGCTTGCATGGATCTTGTGAAGACATGGACAGATCAAGTTGTGCCCATCATCGAAGTTGTGCCCGAGGTTGTGCCTGTCACCAAGACACTATCTGTTGAGGAAGTTCTATCAATTGCTGAAGTTGTGTCCATCATAGAAGCTGTGTATGTTGCTGAGGCTCATTCTTTCATTGAGTTTGTGTTCATCCTTGAGGTTGTGGCACTAAGGTTGTGTTTGTTGCCGAGGTTGTGTGTTTGTCACTAAATCTATGACCATCATTGTTGTCTTGTTCGTTGCAGAGGTTGTATGTTTGTCACTGTGGTTGTATCTGTCACCATAGTTATGTTTGTTGTCATCATCAATGTCGAGTTCATGTCCATCGTTGAGTTTGTGTCTGTCACTAACACTAAGTCCGTGTCCATTGTCGAGTTCGTGTCTGTCACTGTCTTGTCCATCATCGATGCCAAGTTCGTGTCCGTCATTGAGTTCGTGTCTGTCACCGTCATCGTGTCTGTCACCGTCTTGTCCATCACTGTCATATTCATCATCGACGCCGAGTTTGTGTTCATCGTCGAATTTGTGTCCATCACCGTCATGTCCGTCACCGATGCTTAGTTCGTGTTCGTCGTCGAGTTTGTGTCCGTCAATGTCGTGTCTATCACCGACGCCTAGTCTGTGTCCATCGTTGAGTTCGTGTCCGTCATTGTCATTGTGTCTGTCATAGTCATGTCTATCACTGACGCCGAGTCCATGTCCGTCATCAAGTTTGTGCCCAACACCATCACTGTGTCTGTTGTTGTCACCATCGCCATATCCATCATCGTCATTGTGTTCATTGTCATCACCGCCGCCTTGTCTATTGCCATGTCTGACATCACCCTTGTCATGTATGTCATCTTCATTGTGTCCATTGTCATCACCAAAGTCGTTTTTATTGCCAAGTCCATCATCATGTTTGTCACCATCATTGCATCTGTCAATGTCGTTTTGCCTATCACCGACGTCAAGTCTATACCTGTCGTCAAGTGTGTATTCATCTGTAGTTGTGTCCGTTGATGGCGTCAAGGCTGTCTCCTTATCATTGTGTGTCCGTTATTGTGGGTGCGTTGATCGCAATAGCTACATTTGTTGCCATTGAGACATTGCTTGTTGTCAAGGCTCTATCCATCATCGAGGCTTCAACCGAGGTTCTATATGCCATTGAGGTTTTATCTGCAGCTAAAATTTTGTTTTCCACCGAGTTACTCCATTGAGGTTTTTTTTCTGACATGGTACTCTTTGTTGAGGCTGCCATCATCACGACACCCTTCACCAAAGCTCTTGTTGCCGAGGTACTCACAATTGAGCCCCCCTTTGTCAACATTTTCACCATTGAAGCTCTCTCCATCAAGGTTTCGTCCGTCAGGAATATAATAGTGGTCTTTGTGATTGTTTTAGTAGTTAAGTTTGTGCCAGCATCAACATCTGTGTGCATGACCATACCCAAAGAGATTTTTGAACATAATGATGTGAAAGATTTCATCAATTTGTGTCTTTGGGATTCTGTTGAAGGCTATGACAATGTTTATATTAGAGTGGCACATCAGATGGTTAACGACAGTGTGGTGCAAGGGAGGTTTGATGACAATTCACTCATTTCGTTTACGTGTTTGGTTTGGGATCTTGGTGACTCAGGATACAACAATATTTATTTTAGAGTGGCGCAACGAAAGTTTGATGGTAATGTGATGCTGCAGAGGATTGATGTCATTTCACTTATCTTGCCTGCGCATTTGATTTGGGATCCTGGAGTTGTTGGTGTTTCGTTTGATGACGGATTGCTTGAGGGCAAGCAATCTTTGGGTAGCGAGGATTTGTAATGTCCCCAATTTTTAATGTAATAATTAAATTAAATTAATTAATTAACTGGTCCCTGAACTTAAATAATATAATCACCTTTAATTAGTTACTTTAATTAATTAATATGGGGCCCAAGTTAATATTTGTATTTGTGGTTCTGATTGATTTAGTATATCTTGGACCTATTTTTATTTTAGTTTCTGTTGGTTAGTGTTGTCATTGGTTATCTTTGTACACCCTCGGAAAGGTTTTCCCCGACGGGTATTTAAGCATGGCTTGTAGGTAGTCGTAGATATGCATTCTAGATTATGTCTTTGTACCGTGAATTCCCGTTGGGATTCTCTGTTGTTCGCTATTTTGGAAGTGAAAGATCTTCTCTACTTGGCTTGTCCGATTTCAGTGGGATTCAACCCTCACCCTATTTCGTTGCATGTAATACTTTGCTAGGAGCTGGCAAATCGGAGCACCATCTTGTGGCAATTATTAATTGAAGGATTTTCGTGTTCAATCTATTGTTTGGCTTTATTTCATGATTTCGGATCTATAAGTTTTGTTTGCATAACTGAACCCACATTCCATTTGTACACCATCCACTACCCTTGGTTTGGTGCAACACAGTGCATCTGTTTGTGGTGTAATATTACCATTCCACATGGCCATCTCTGCTCGTACTACAACATTACCATACCGTATGACCATCTTTGTCTGTACTGCAACATCACCATACCTTACGACTCTCTAGGCTACCGTATGACCAATCAACACCACCATCTGTACTCCATTCCAAGCTACTATACGACCCACCCCATACAGTCCGTACATCACTGTTCATTCCATTTAGCTATACTGTACGGTCATCAGGTAATTGCCTATCAGGCACACGGGACCAACGGGTACCTAGCCATTAGACACACGGGACCAATGGGTACCTGGTCATCAGGGACACGAGACCAATGAGTACCTGGCCATTAGGCACACAGGACCAACAAGTACGTGGCCATTAGGCACATGGGACCAATGGGTTGTGGCCATCAAGGATATGGGACTAATGGGTAACTGGCCATCAAGCATATGGGACGAACGAATCATTACAAAGACAGAACAAGAAAAACCGAAGTACTCCTCACAAGCGAGTAATCTAGAAATGAAGGATATAGTTCGGGCGAAGGTCTATGTGTGCCTCGGGCCGTCTCAAGGAGCTGCTGGAGGTAGGATGATGCTACCGAGTGTACCCTGTGCAAGGTCTCATAGATCTGGTGTGACCCGAGGAAAGGCCAAGCATCCTTTTTGTCCCCTGGGCGAGAAACCCATGAGTAAAGGAGGTGATGAGCTGGTCTAACATCTGTCTTAGCGGGAACTGAAGCTCAAGAGTTTGGTCACGAAACTGCACGACCTCCTGGAGATAAAGGGCAAGACACAGTTGATCAGTGTATCTAAAGATAGAAGACAAGCTGCTGCAACCTTTGAACAAGCAGTAGAACCTCCCCCTAATCTCATAGTAGATTTGGAAGTGAAAAACAAAATGGGCCTTGGACTCCACCTCCCCAAGAGTGTAGAGGCGAAAAATCCTATTGTCTATCTCAATAAGAGAAATAATATTTTGAATAGTAATATTAATGAATAATCATTGATTTTTAATCTATTTAATATCTATTTTTGGTCTTTGTTGAGGATGAATGCTAATGCATCTAATGTATTCAATTTCTTTTATTAGTTTTGAAATAAAAGAGAGGTAAAAATTTATTCAACACAAAGAGAGTTACGAAACAAGGACCAAATGAGCAACAATGAAAAGGGCACTGCTCAACCTTGTCTTCATCCATTAATTGATCTAATATGTGAGACAATTCTGGAGATAATTGTCCCCTATCCATAATATACTACCCCTGCATTTTATTCAAAAACAAATTAACCTAGAATCCAATCAGCCTACTAATAAATTCTAATATTCCATAGTACTCCAAAGAGCATTTGATCTAATATGTGAGACAGTGAGACAATTCTAGAGATAATTGTCTCCTATCCATAATATTCTAACCCTTCATTTGATTAAAAAACAAATTAACCTAGAATCTAATTAGCCTACTAAGCCAATAAACTCAAGATAATACAACATGAAACAACAATTGGATCTGTATTCATGCATGGAAACACTGCATGCCCACCTTTTCTATCTATTGTTTCTTTAAACCTACATAATAACATACAATAGTAAAAAATGGGCCTAGCCTTGAAGAAATGGCTCGAGTTGTCAACACATGATCAACATGCATTCCAAATAGCCTCAATATCTGCAAGTGCACCTCCATTGGTCCTAAGGACTGCACCTGTTCCACCTTTTTCTGCAAGTTGGAATATGAGTCTCATAGTGCCCTTCAATATGAGAAAACAACCATTAGAAAGATTTGACCTCACATAATGCATTTGATCATGATGTAAAAAATGTAACTTAGTATTATAATTCTACCTTAACCATTAGTAAGATTTTTCATAATATTCTAACCCTGCATTTGATTCTACCTTAACCATTAGAAAGATTTTCGTAATATTCTAAATGCCATAACTTGAGTAGCATAAACAATAAATAATCCAACTTAGGGGACATGTACAATTGTTTTAAAAATCATAGTACTATAAACACGACTAGGATTAGAAGAATGCAGATACAATTATATTACAACATTCTGTTAATGAACAAAACTCCTAGAACATAAATCTTAGGTCTAATTGAGCTCTTCAGAAGCGTCATCAGTACAATGTATGCATAGGTATTTAATAGAAAGAAACACCAAAACTAAATCTCAAAAAGTGTATTTGAGAAGGGCTCTACAAATGTGTGCCATGAAGATTTCATCATGGTGGCTGCTACAGTTGTCTCAACATGCCAATCTTTGCATTCTTCTTCTTCCACATGCACAACATGGATGGCACCTATGTCTTTTTCAGCTGCTTTGTCATTATGAGGGAGCAAATTCCTAATTCCACTTGTACTGATTCCTTATTTTCTGTGCATAGAGGCCATTGCAAACTCAGATCAAATCAGTCTTGGGATTCACCGCTAGCTGAAAAAGCAACAAATTTTCCTAGAAGAATGTGTATCCCGCAACCTTTTTTTCATGCAACCACAAGGATATGTGTTGCCATGACGAAACTTGGAGAGGGGAAGCCTCCTGTGGATGCGTTTACAACTCTGTCATGCTGAGACGTAGTGCTCTAGCAAGCTTTGTTGAGTTTTTCTTTCCCTTTGACCATCAAAATCTCTAGGGTGTTGATGCTTGGTGCTCTCTACAATGAGTGCACTTGGAAAGTAAAGGAGTTTGAAGAAAACGAGCTTAGCAAGCATGCAAGAAATTGTGCAATTTTGGCATTTTATTTCCCCAGCTTTGGAGGGTAATAAGTTTCCACTTGTTGCTCATAATTCCTAATGGCATACATCCTTGGAAAGTGATGTAGGAGCATCCTTGGGTTGTTGGCAATCTTGCATCACCTAAACAATATATCTGTTGTTTTATGTTTTACAGTTACTTGTTTGATGGTTTTTATTGGCAAAGATTTGTTTGTTGTTTCTAGATTCGGCGCTTTTGGCTTCATATTGGGGACATCATGGATTATTACCCTAAGTGTGCATAATTCTTTGTGACTGTTTGTGGAAGTTATGCTTCATCTTCTCGGGTGTTGTTTTCCTTTGGTTTCTCTTCTAGTGATGCCTGGTATTTAATTTGAGGAGGTTCTGTATTTAAGAGATAGCTTGTGCGCTCTTGGATTTAGGTGTTTGGTTATTGTGTGGACCTATACCGAAGGCTGCATAATGTAATCCCATGTATTATGTATCTGGTCATTAATTCATTGGGTCAGTCCTTGTTATCGCCAAAGTCTGCATCCTTGCCTAAAGTGTGACCTAAAGGCAACTTTACGTAACATGGAAATGACCTCCAACTGTGGGACTTGCGCTTTGAGGTCAAATCTTCGGAGAAGGCCGGCTTCCTTACAGTCAAGATGCACCTAACTACTACTTTGAAAGAAAAGGGAGAAGGAGATGCAGGAAAGTGAATTGCTGAAAGGGAAAGGGGTGATGCACCTAATTGAAATGGTTACAACTCTGCTCCTATATGCTCAACACATCGATGAAAAGCCAAATACTCAACTCTCAATTCTATTCTACCTTCTAAGAAATCACATGAGGGTTCAAGGTTGATCAAATGCAGAAGGGAAAAATACAATATCACAATACAACAACCATCAACAAACCAAACACAACATATAAATCTAAGGAAGCAAAAAAGAAACATTCAAAGGAGGCAAGATACTTGCGCAGACTAATGAATGGCAAGAGAGGGTAAGAAACCAGCTATTTCATTAATGGAAGGCAAGAACTACAATTATAGAACACAAGGCTACTGCAAATAAACATTATCGAAATAGAGAGGAACCCAAAAAAAGTATTTACAATTTGCCTTTATAGAGTTCAGGCAGAACTCATTGTTTACCGTATGGGGTAAATAGATTAATCCATATAGACAATAAACAAGAAATGTAACAGCAGTACTCCTTTTATTATTCGCATATATGCCAAAGAGGTTACATATTGCTTACAATGATGAATACAATGATCTCAGATGGTGTACATATACTTTCCGAAGAACCTTCCCAAAGGGGTTTGTCGGCTACATAACAATAACCTTTCTGAAGGGCCCGTCGGCTACATAACAAGAATCTTCCTGAAGGGGCTCGTTGGCGACATAACAATTATCGACATCAACCCGTCACCTACACAATATTTACCGACGACATCAACCCGTTAGCTACACAATATTTACCGACGACATCATCCCCCCAAAAGAAAAAGTCGTCTCTTGACGAAAATTACAAAATATCCAAGACAGCTTACCCTACATGTCGTAAGGTTTCCTTATGGTATCTTGAAGATGCTCTAAGCTCGTTTGGAAACACTAGACATGCATTACATCATACGGTAGGTCGTCTGCTTCGAATGAACGTACGGTGCCCGACAGATAAATTGCAATTGCTGTACGACAATCTCTGCCGTACACTTAGTCTGCCAGCTGATCTCATCGTATGGTGTCTGCCAATAGAAGTCACACTTCCGTACGGTGGATAACAAGAAGTCCATATGGTATATATATATTTTTGCTGATCCTTGATTGCATTGTCCGTACAAACATGAGGCTCTTAAAAGAAGCTGTATGATGGAAGTATTTAACATAGGCCCATAAAACACTATATGGTTGCTTCCTGAAATTGCCGTACAGTGGCATTAAATAGAAAATTGTATGGTGTCAATTCATTATGTTATTTCACCGTACGGTTATGGAATGCTCTTAAAAGAAGCTGTACGGTGGAAGCATTTAAAATAGGCCCATAAAACACCGTAAGGTTGCTTCCTGAAATTGCCGAACAATGGCATTAAACAGAAAACCGTACAGTGCCAATTCATTATGTTATTTCACCGCACGGTTATGGAATTCACTTAAGAGGCTGTACGGTGAGCTGCAACTTTTTTTTTCCATTTTTTTCTATTTTCTTTTCTTTCCCTCAACTTTATTGCTTCTCGATATTTGTCGATGACAGAATAGGTCTCGCATGATACATTTTGAACTTTGAACCGTTCACCATTTTCGGAATTTCCTGCCCGTCCAGTGTCCATAACTTTATTGCTCCGTTATCACCTACTTCCCGGATCTGGTATGGCTCGGCCTATTTGACTTTAAACTTGTTTGATTTCATTCCATCTGCTATACTTTAACACCAGCTGTCCTGGTTGAAACTTGTTTAGTTTTAGATCTTTATCATGCTACGCTTTGTGCCTGTTCTGTGTCACCTCCGTGGCCCATAGTGCCTGCAATCGTCGCTCATCGAGTTTATTTAAGTTACATGATCTCTCCCTTAGGCTTTCCATGTCTCCAAGCTTGTTCTCAAAACTCGATACCATGAATTCTGTTGGCTGCCACTCTTTGCGGTCAATAGCTGTATTCTAGAACTTTCACTCCGTACGACTGAAGTTTTTATTAAGCCCTTCCTCTTTGTTTCCTATGCAAACCGTACGATGTGTTTTCCTTGCTACTGACACCTTTCTAGTAAATTCGTGGTGTGTTGTAACTTTTTCTTTCTACGTTGTTAATCTCTCCTTTTTCTGAGTTCATACTGTATGTTCTTCCCTTCAGCTTCACCCGTAACCGCCTTTCCTTCTTCCGCTTCTCTGTATTCCTTCAGACATTTATTTCTCTCTTCTTTCTTACCTTCGTTGACCCTTAACATATTACAACTCGGAAAGAGCTTGTAATCCTCCATATGTTAGTGGAAAAGGCCGTTCACCAAATCCAAATCATCGTTGATCAATCCACCTTCTAACCGTAGGATTCCTTCCTTATTGGGTTCCAGTCGTTGCTTTCCTTCATCCTCTTCTTCAGAATCAGATGATACGACTTCTTTGCCCATCATTTGTGTGTAAATCAATAATGAATCGTCGTCCCCTGCTTTCCATTGATAGTGTATTCTTCTTCCACTCATGCTTAACCCTTGCTTGTACAAGCCATCTCTGGCCTAATATGGCATCATATCCTCTCCTCTTCAACGGGATGATGACGAAATCCAGTCGGAATGGGTGTGTTCCAATAGTCACTAGTTGTGCCATCAGGATTTACCAATGGTTTGATCTTGTGTTGGTTTGCCGTGAGCAACTGGAATGTAGGTGGCCACAATGTCGGTTGTCCCAACTTCTTTCAGGTATCTTTTGGTAGGACGTTTACACCTAAACTACCGTCCACAATTGTGTCTGAAAGGATTGTTCCTAATATACCCATTTCTACGACCACCGGTTGTCGTCTGGATGTTAGGGCTAATAGCATTGGGTCCGCTATGTCATCGGTAGAAACTGTGTCAGTCGACGGGATGATTGTCGTCGGTGTTTTTGTAGCTGATGGGGTGATTGTTGTCGGTGTTTCTGTATTCTATAGCTGACGGGTAAATAGTTTGTAGCGGACATAATGGTTATGGCCGACAGACTCCTTCAGGAAGGTTCGGTGGATAGTATTTATATCCTGTCTGGGATCATTGTAAATCATCTTCTATCATTAACCATTCATCTTCTATCTTATCTTATGAGGCATAATGTAATGTTGGCATATACTAATATAATTTTGCTATTTTGTTCCATTGTCTGTATGCGTTAATTTACTTTACCTGTACGGTAAATATTTGGCGCCGTTGCCTTATGAATCTGGAAGGTGGGAGGAATGAAGATTAATGCCAAATCAGCTTAACAAGGATCGAAATAAAGTCAAGGGAAAAGATGAAATCCGTACTACACAAGAACATTTCATTCTGGCACAGCAGGCAGACCGCCAAAGGAGATTCCAGAAGATTGCCGGTGGAAGAAGCACAGGAGGAATTCTTGAATTTGTGTTTGTTAAGGGAAGAGAATCCAAACGGAAGAGCATTGAATCGCATGGCTCGGAGTGCCGACGGAGCAAGAGCGTGGAGTGAACTCTTCGTTCTGGATATACTTCCGCGGGAGACAACTTCAGAACACCCTTCTTCACCAAGGTTTGGAGCTGTTGAGTTTGACGGTGTGGGAGACTAGTCCGCCGGTGTGGGAGACCAGTCCGCCGGTGTGGGAGTGTAGACCGCCAGTGTGGGAGAACAGTTTGTTGGTGTGGGAGAACAGTTTGTCGGTGTGGGAGAACAGTTCGCTGGTGTGGGAGTGCAGACCACCGGGGTGGGAGAATAGTCCGCCGGTGCGGGAGTGCAGTTTGCTGGTGTGGAATTGCAGATTGCCGGTGTGGGAGTGAATAGCGCCAATGTTGCAGGACTGAGCAACGCTTGTTTACAAAAACCAATTGTAATGGCAAGACCAAAAGAGAAACTACCGAAGTTCGATGGCGATGGTATGGCTGATTCCATTCGACACTGCAAGACATGTGAAACGATTTGGAAGGCAAATGGGATAACTGATGAAGACGACTGGATGAGGCGATTTTCGGCCACCTTACGGGGCGTGGCAATTGATTGGTTTACTGATACAGATCCAAAAAAGCTAAACAGTTGGGATAACATTAAAAAGGAGTTTCTGGCAGAATTTAAACTGTTGCGGGATGATAATGAAATTGTAGCAGAGATCTTCAATACTAAGCAAGGGAAGAACAGAACCGTCCTCGTTTACGCCAGGAAATTAAAAGATTTGATAAATAAAATGGAAAGTAAGCTAGCAGATGGACTTCAGAAAAGATGGTTCGTAGAAGGCCTACGCTCGAAGTTGCGGAAGAAAATGAAAATTGTGCCACCGTCGTCATACGTGGAAGCTTATAGCAGAGCATTGGAACTCGAAAGTGAGCAGAAGACAGAAGAAGAAGACTAGCTCATCTGATTCTGATGACAACGAGCCTACTGGATAAGATAGTAGCAACGATGAAGGCAGCAGCAAGAAGGTCCGCGCCTTACAAAAGGACATGATCCGCATGATGGAGTTTAAAGACATGCAGAAGGAGCCAAAAGGCAGTGAGCTGTGGTGCACGGAGTGTAAGACCGATTGGCATACTAAAGGATCGTGTCCAAAAAACCAATTTTGTGACATTTGTCAGATCATGGGCCATTCGAGAAAAGAGTGCCCCTTTAACATGAAGACAAGAGGATCTCCACAGGTGTTTCTTACACAGGAGGCTTCCTCATCGGGCAGTAGCAGAAATACGAATAGCGTAGGTGCCACATCCGGAGGGTACAAAAATAATAATAGAGGGCAAAATAACAACAATGCGAACAATAACAATAATAATGGGAGCCGAAGTCGAACCCAATATGACGCAAATGGACGGCCGATTGTTCAATGCCGAGCATGTAATTTGTGGGGTCATTTTGCGCGGGATTGTACAGCGGCAAACACAGAAATTATTATGCAGATGGTGTGGACCCGACGACCATGAAGATGCCAAGTGCCCAAAGTCTGAAGTAAACTTGATCACTATCGGCATAGATGAAAAGGAGGTTCTGGCAATTACGCGGAGGCAAGCAAAACTACCGGCGGAGGAAAAAAGAAAATTGGGGGAAGCGTAGGCGGAAATTGGAAAGGCATCGTCGGCAGGGACATCTCAGTCGAAGGACATCACTGGCACCTTAGCAAGGAACTTCGCAGAACAAAACATTGTACGACAGATCTTACAAACGGAGATAATGGTCAAGATAAGTGACCTCATTCTCACAATGCCCCAGTTACGGACGACCATTCTGAATCATACACCATTTCCGAAAGCAACGAAGGACACAGGAAGGGACAGTAGTCCAACGACAGCAACAGACCCAATGCTGCTGGCACTCACATCCGGACGACATCTGGCGGTTGTTGAGATGGGGATTTTGGGAAATGTTCTGACAGACACAATTGTCGACGGAGGGTCCGGCGTGAATGTGTTGTCGGAGGATACTTGGAAGAAGTTGGGAAAGCCGATGCTGTGGCCACCTACATTCCAACTACTCACGGCGGACCAGCACGGGATCAAACCGTTGGGAACCTTAAGGGCGCAACCGGTAACCATTGGTATGCAACCATTTTTATTGGATTTTGTGGTCATTCCATTGAAAAGAAAAGGATATGATGCTATTCTTGGACGGACTTGGTTGGTGCAAGCAAAAGTAAAACATGATTGGAAACGAAATATCCTATCAATGGAGCGTTGAGGCAAAAGATTCATAATTGACCTGCACACACAAATGGTAGGTGAGGAGGCAGCATTGTCAGACTTAGAAGGTGAAGGCGACAGTGATGACAAAGGAAAGAGGAGAATGGAACCAGATGTAGTATTGACACTAGAAGGAGGATCGAATGACGACGACCTAGACTCGGTGAATGGCCTTTACCATTGGCAAATAGAAGACTACAAACTCTTTCCAAGTAAATGTAGATAATATATAAGGTTGAGCATATTTCCTTAGTACGGCTTGGAAGTAATAAAGTAATGATTATAAAGAATAGGAATATTAAACAAAAACAAAATGAGTACCGTACGACCCTTGAGATCCTTACATTAGCATACCATAAAGAGGGGAGATTAAGACTGGAACCGTACGACTAATAGTGGAAGGAACAGACCATTGTATGGCCTGTTCAAGTTCAAAGAGGGAACTATCTACACAAGCAACCATCGTATGGCTGTACAGATAGAAGGAGAGAGGCACCGTACACCGGTGATAGAAGGGAAGACAATTGAAACAACATACGGCAAAGGAAGGCACCATATGGCCAACACATGCAAAACATGCAGATACAGAGATATGAAAACACAACAAATGTTGTAATAAACATACTGTACTTTTCGTACGGAAGTCACAAGTAGGGGGAATTGCAATGAACACCATACCAGGCGGCCATTAGCAGAGATTATACGACAAACAAAAAGGAAGACGACAAAAGGAGGGTATAGGAACATTGTAAGGCATACGATAGTCCGTACGGTCCTCGTCCAGAGCATACCATATGACTTAGGAAGAACACCGTATGACCAGTCAAAATGTCACAAGAGATAGGGAAAACTTGTACGGCCAATACAAAAGGGAAAAATTATATAATACAGCATACTAAGGAGCATATAGACTGTACAGACAACATTGTGAGCATAGGAACAGGAAGTTGTGTATGGCTTGAGAGGATTGCAGGAGGAAGGAGCAAGAAAGTCATATGGAAGGCAAAGTAGGTTCTAAAAAGTTGTGGTGTACGGACTCCTCATGTGGGAGAAGGGCACACCGTACAGCCGTACGACTTTGCAATAAAGGGTTACAAATTCAAGAAGTATAGAAGTTACAAACTCCAATAGAAGCAAATTGAAGAGCAATCGTACAAACTCTGGAGAGCAATATTCCATCAATACAACCACAGTAGACAGAAGAGTGCTACCATAGCCATACCACCATTTGGAGAAAATTGCAATTGACCTAACCATCTTTTGTCTTCTACAAGAAAAACGACAAGAAAGGTAACAGTTATGCATTCATTCTAGCAAGAGAGCACGGAAAAAGAAATTGGACGAAGATTCAACAATAACTGCAGCCATGAATAGAAATGTAAAGACTTTGCCATTGTGAGTCCATGTAGCAGGAGGAACAAGTATAGGACCAAACAAAAAGAAAGTGAAGCAACCAACACAGTCGGCTACGATGGATAATCCCATAGCACAGAATGTTGCATTTGAAGGATTGAATGGAGCAAAATGTAGAAAGTGATGGTAGGAGACACTTGATAACTATCCAGTGAAGGCCAACATTCGAAAGGCACAGGTTGAATGGGTAATACAAATGCCCGTGTTCCATATCAGAGATTATGAAGGGTTTTTACGCCTCATGATCGAAACATATGATAGGTTCTCTCGAACCAGTACATTTTCTTACCTTGGTTGCAACTTGGTGATATCATTCAGACTAGTGGACTTCACACGAGTATTCGAGATACCTAGTCATGCACAAGGGGGAAGGAAAATAGATAGCAAACCAAAAACATTTAGTTGGGAGGTAAAGACGCAATTGATACAGTTGGTATGTGGAGATCTGACATAGACAGAGCAAGAAGCTCTCACAGACGCATCAAGTGGCAGAGGATTGAAGAAATCTAACGTGCAGGAAGGTCATTGGCGTTGTCTTATGGACGTTGTCAAGAGTTGCCTCACAGGCTCTAGCCGCAGTTTAGACATTTCATTTCCACAGGTGGCAATGATGAACAAGATTCTACATGGAAGAGTGTACAACTGTGTTGCATTGTTGGCAAAATGGATGTATGAATTTATGACATTACAACACAAAATGTTCTGCATGCCACATTATGCCATCGGGCTATTCTTGGAGGCAACAACGCGAAGATCCCCAATGCTGCACTAGAGGCCAAACCAGGACCACTTGCACCAGGCGAACCCCCGATGATGCAGTAGAGACATCTTGATACACTTGGCACCAAGATCACGATCGAATAGAAACGATCGAGACTGGACGACAGAAATACTGATAGTGGTCGCGAGGAGACTTCTTCCGAGGAAAATGGGACTGATGGGGAGGAGGAAGAGGACGAGGAGGTAGAAGTAATTACAGCTACATCGTTGAGATTCCCACGACTTGCTCTTTCAGTGATGACACACTTCACCCCCGTAGGTATACATGGTATCTCGGTGTTTGGCCAGTTTAGGCAGCCAATAGTAATGACTCTGGCTTCAGTTGCGATTTAGCCTGCCGCGGAGACACAAGCTATTCTCAAGACATTAGTAGAGGCACATCCACCACCAATAGAGACCGCTGTTCTGAAGGTAACGATGGAGCCTGCTCGCGAGGTTTTACTAGAGGCTAGGGCTGAGGTACTTGTACCTGATGCAGGGATGGACACTCAAGGAGTAATGGAGATATTGACAAGCAAGGGTTTGAGGATGCCGGGTGTTCATTTGGATGTAATGGGTTCAGATGCAGTGTTTATGGTGGATATGACATTCTTAGCATCGCTTGAGCCAAATAGAGATAGCAGAACCCAAAAGTTGAGCATGTACCTGAGTATGAGGTTTCATCGTACACCAGTGCCTTGAGTGACATACCTACATACACCTATGCGAGAAGTAGTTTCGGAGGAAGACCCTTTACAAGCACAAGTGGAGGAACCAATATAGAATGATGGACTCCCACATAGTGTTGTTGAGCGGAAGCAGTAGAATGGGCTATGGGTGTGCAACAATAGCCTCCAATAGCGCCAGAAATAGTAATGAGAGAGGCATTCTTTGTTGATATAACGATACTAGAGACTCGGGCTCGCCAAGTAGTGGCCTCTGCAGAGATATAGGCTTTGGACTTAGTAGTAAAGGAGTTGGAGAGAGTGGTATCCTTCATGAAATTAGGATGCCCGACTGCCTTTACAGTTTGTTTTGAGGAACGGGGATGGCTGAGTGTGGAGATTGTAGAGATGTGCTAGGTTGGGCCACTACAAGAGATTTAGGTATGGAGAGTCGAGTAGAGGTTTTTACTGAGGAGATAGTCGAGATACACAGGGATACATATTACACCCTTTGGAGGAGCCAGGCAGATCAGGTACTAGCAGAGAGGGCTCAAGAGGAGTCAACTACCAGGCTAGCCGCAGAGAAGGCAGCCTAGGAATTTGAGAGGGCAGCCTTGTTAGCTAGACAGAGTTAGTTGTAGAAGGTGGCAGCGGAGAAGGAATAGTTAGCAGCAGGGAAGGAGGGGGTGGCAGATGAGGAGAGAGAGTTGGGATGATGTAGTTAGCTTTGGCACTTCAGGTGGAGGCTGAAGCAGAATTGAAAGTACGAGAAGAGCAAGTGTACAAGCTACGAGCAGAGCTGAACAAGCTTAGGGCACAAACGGTCACTACACCAAGGATGCATCCTTCTTCTTAGTATTTAAACATGGATGTAATTAATTGTCTTAGTGAAATTTGAGTTTTGTTGTCTTTTATTTATTTATTCGGAGATGACTTCACTTTTTGGGGGATGATGTTGTCGGTAAATTCTATATTGTAGCCGATGGGTAGAAGTGTATCCGCAAGGGTGCATGATGGTTGAGTCACCCCTTTAGGAAAGTATATGTATACTGTCCGAAAGGGACTTTGGAATATCATTGTAATCATCATAATCATATTGTATGCATTGGAGTGCATATTGCAATGTGAATAAAGTATCTATTTTGTGTTATATCTTACTATACTACATGCGATAAGTATCCATTTACCTTGTACGGTAAACATACATGGCTTGGGCTATGTAGCGTCATGACCCTACATGGAGGATAATATCGTGTGCCAAGATAACATGTTGCTTCAGGGTAATTCGGTAATTACAATAAGACAAAGATACTGATACATATGCAAGGTTAATTGGTGATCATTATGATATAATGATATCGATATAATTGCAAGCTTAATCGATTTTGACTTGGTGTTAGTAGATGGGCAATACGATTATGTCAATTAGAATTATATCCAATTGATGCTACATTTTCAACACTAATGTGGAAAACATTACTGGAGGTTAAAATTGAGGCGAGACTATAAGAGGTGTTGGGAAGATTCAAATAAAGCACCTTTTGGGTGAGACTATACAATTGTATGCATTATTTCTTGGATAAATTCTTCTTTGGCTTCCTTCATTGCTTCCTTTTTTACTTTTAAAAATGCTTTCTTATTCTAACTCCATTTCATAGTAATTCAATATGTTCTATTCTTTTCATAAAACCCATATCGACACCAAGAAGGTGCATACCAAAATGTTTATAATTTAATTGAATTTGACAACACGCATTCCGAACAGCAACTTAAAATCATTATACATAGTAAGTATTACAACCAAAAATCTTCAAACATTAGATGAAGATTTTATCCATAACTTTAATCTTCAATATCCATTTTGATATTCCTCTTTATTCCATTATCCATAACTTCATCTTGGAGCATTAGATGAGGGTGAAGGTGCTTTGTTTGTTTGTTTCTTATGCTTCTTGGAGGCATTAATTTGAAGTTTGTTTTGAGGTCAACAGATTTCTGAATTGGTCAATTTGTTACTTTAGATAGGACAAGATAGCTGGACTTTATGATCTAGGATGATATGTTATTCAGAGGTACATAATTGTGCAGTCCATGGAGTCCCATGAAGGGGAACTTAATCAAAGAGAAGCATAGTGGAGGATTGGCTGGACTTTTTGGTTGAGGTAACACCCATTACTCTAGTTAGTGAACATTATTATTGTCCATAACTGAAGCAAGATGTTAAGAAGTTTGTACGAAGTTGCAAAATATGTCAGATGGCAAAAGGAGCCAAATATAATACAGAGTTATATCAAGCCAGTGGGAGAATTTCTAGACTTATACGCTTTGAATGTTGATGTTTGGTAGCTTCTGTTAGATAAATCTATATATAATTATATATGCGATATAATTTATATATTTGTGTTCATCAAATATGAGATATAAGTTTATATGAGAGAAATTAGTTATATATATATATATAACTAAAGTTTTTATTATATTAATTATCTAATTAATGAATAGACATGTCCCGCAAATGGACGTGTCTCTTCATTGCTTATTCTCAATTTAAATAAGAAATCACTACCATTTGAAAAATATATACCAAAATACAATGGTAGAGCTTAGTACATTTATAGTGATCCTGATAAACCAACATAATATCAGAGGCAAACTGCAAATATAGGACAAGACATATTTCGGAGGAGACTGTCTGATAACCAAAACACAAGAGAGATATACTCAGGGGAGAATATAAATCTAAATGGAGGGTAGATTAATACGATGAGCAGACGAAATACTTGTGATGGAATCAACCCATGGAATTATGGGAATCATTGAATACGATCATCAATAGGGTATGTGTAGATGTTTTTCAGCCAGTCAACACTGACGTCAACCAAATTATTAATTGATGTTCATCTCAGGTGGATGTAAATTGTCTTTTGATCTGAATGTCACTTTTGAAAATAGGGAACAACATGGGAAGAATTTACCTAAGTGACGTGTTTATAGTAAGCAGCAGTGAACAAAATAAAGAGAAGAAACATCGTGGAAGGAATGGCGTGGAGTAAGGATGAAGTCCAATTGCACAGGATAAATTTACCCTCCATCACACGCCAAAATATATAGCAGACATAGCGGGTAGAATAGTTCAAAGGGAGAATATAAATTTGAGTGAAATGAGACAAAGTGGCAACATTGCCACATGTACGGAGGCCACATCAGCATGATGGGAATTATGTTAGTCTCACAGAAGGTCTTACAAAAACATGTACATTTTACTGGTTTATTTTATCGAGGGAAGATTTGGATGCTAGGTATTTAGTAAGGAATATATGTTAGTTCCTAAGAAATAAATAAGGCTCCGATTGGAGACTTACGCATTAGGCATAAGACCATGAAGCATGTTACAATAATCTTCTACCAAGTAAATAAAGTCATATAGGCATCGAACAAAAGTCAAGTCAAAATAACCAACCAACAAATAGTAGAATGGCTCGCGACCAAGGGGAGGAAAAGACGACATCAATCTGGGAAGATAAATGATTGGCGCATCATAGTAGGCGATCCACATTGGCAGCCAACAGTATTTGAGATGGCCCAAAATTGCAATAAACTCCTTCAGTTGAGTTCATACACCAAAACATACTTAGAATACCACAATTTAGAGTAAATCTAGGGTGTTAAGAGACACATCAACAACATTTATTAAAAGATGTGTTATCGACTATCAGTTGAACAAGCCGTTCTTGATTGGTTACCAAATATTTTGCAACTAACACAAACCATGTTTTAATAAAAAGGTCATGACACTTGGAAGCAAAAGCATAGTATTTTGGATTTTGAGAAACAACAAAGATAACTATTCCAGAAAATATTTATTTTGTGGAAGAAAAAGTAGTTATGCATTTATTGGAAAAGAAGTGTTGCCATAAGATGGTGAAATACGAATAAGTTTAATCTTACTGATGCGTGGCATGACTCTTCAATGAACCACTCTACATGCTATCACCTACCATTTTTGATTTTGAGAATTATCATTTGTCTATAAGGAGGAGCGAATAGTAAACAATTAGTAAAGTAGGTCATATACTTATTCATTTGTGAAGTGGCCCACCACTTAGAGGGAAGAATGTTTACGATCCCTACATGTTGACCCACTATTAACACCAATAACACATACTTCCATTCCAAGAAAAAGGAGGACTGAATCACATGCAAGTCAAATTTGCCATTGACTTTGTAGCACTTATAAGGAGTTAAGACCTCTGACACCTACATGTTAAAAGGGAGTATTGATATTAGCATCAAGAAGACAAATAAAGAAGTATAAAAGATTGCATCAAAGATGATGATGTGCAGATAAGTATTTTTCTTAAGTACAAACATCTATCTTTATTATTAGATAGATCTTTGAGTATTATTGTAGTCTCTCTCTCTCTCTCGTATTCTTTTTCATATGCACTATACGAGCTATTTGCCTTGACCTTTTCCTCCGAGTATGTTCTTGCAAGAAGAGCGAGATTGATATCAGATTCAAAGGGAGTCTGAAAGTTCTTCACAGGTAAAGGAGCTCAGAATATTGATGTTCAAAAGGAGCTTGACATTTCATTAGAGGCAACCTTGAAAGAGGGGGAATAGATAGAGAATATGATTCAATCAATCTTCGATGATCTTGGTCGTATTGTTTCAAAGGGAGTAAACCATGCTATGATGGATTCTCCAATGATCAATAAATTGTAGCAATTAAGAGGACTGTGATTTGTTAAATTTGTAACTCTGATCACCATAATGATCTCACTGTGTAGATCGCACAAAGCTTATCATTCTGAAATGCCTTATAAAGTCCTATTACTCCTTGTCTAGACATGATCGACAGGGTTCTTAAGACAACTATGTGCAGTTATTATCTTAACTAAATCTTAGTGAAGTATTCTCAAACCATTACCTTCTTAAGATTTCCGATTATGAGAAGGCATGTATGGGCCGACCTAGATAGGTTCATGTCCCTTCAAGGGACATGCCCTTTGGATTTGGTATTTATGTAGGGTATGGTTGAAGTTCAAGGATACACAAAATTAATAAGTCTGCTCCTTGATCAATACTGCCCTAAAGACAATTTGCAGAAAATAAAAACATTTCTAGAATTATATTTACTAATTCACTCAAGTCTGCATATTGAAGATCATCCTCAGCAAGTATAAAACTAGAAGGTATAATTTAAGTCTGATTTATAACAGAATTTGTAAAAAATTTACATGGTATCAAAGCTCTGGTAGTCAAACCTAGGCTCTGCAAATTAAACGATCAGACTTAATATATCTAGCACCATTCTTCTATCTTTAATGGCATACACAATTAGACCCGAGGACAAGTTTGATGGGAAAGAACACTTCAATGCTTCGAAATTCAGAATCATGATGATTCTTGAAGAAAATGATGTGTGACAATTTTTTGATTCAGCATCCAAACAAGCTACTGTTGAACCTAATAAAACAATCTAGAGTAAAGGAAACAGGAAAGCAGTGTAGATCATATTAGATAGAGTGAAAAATGATATAGTACCCATGCTAACAAAACATCAAACAACATTTCATATGATGAATGCATTATTAAATGCATATGAGGTCAACAATGCAACTAGAGTCCTCGCACTACAAAGGCAACTAAATCATATACAGATAAAGAAGGGAGAATCGATGAATTCTTACTTCGTAAGGGTTGCCAATCTAAGAGATGAACTTGCAAGTATAGGAACCATAATTGGTGACAAGGAACTAACACTGATGGCTATGGATGGGTTACCAAATTCATGGGAAACGTTCGCACACAGAGTAAGTGCTATAGAAAATCTTCCTGACTTGAGTAGACTTAAGGGAGATAGTCTTCAGGAAGAATCTAGAAAACTTAAGGGGGAAAGTTGAAAATTGAAGATGAAGAACTTCGTGTTTTCAACATGAATTCCTATAAAGGTAAGAAGAAGCACTTCAAGAAGAAAAGGGTAATCAAAAGAATGACAAACTTAATAAAGATCTATCCAAAATAAAATGCTTCAAATGTGAAAAATTTGGACACTATAGATCTAATTAACCTTAGAATTCTAAGTAGCAAATAAATTGTACAAACATTACTAGGAAATAAGATAATTATGATCACGAGAATTGTGTATTGTATTTGATTCTATCAAATGAAGTCTCAAGTAAGGCATGGGTGATTGATAGTGGATCATCTAGACATATTACAGTATGTAAAGAAGCACTAGACTCTATATCAGAAAAAATTGATGGCAAAGTTACCATCGGTGATAATTCAACACATTCTGTCAAAGGAATTGGAAATTGCACCCTAAAATTGAAATCGGGTATTGTTCTATATCTCAGAGGAGTACTCTATGTACTAGGAATAAAAATTAACCTAATCTCTATTACAACACTTGAAGATGATGGACATAATATTGCATTCATGGATGGTAAAGTATTGACCTAGTCCAAGAACTCAAAGTTGATTGGTTAAAGAAAGGGATACTTGTATGAATTAAATTCAGAACCTGGTCGAACTATTAAGCCTTAATCCATGAAGCTACTGATATAAGCAAAATATGACACAGAAGGTTAGGTCATCTAAATTCAAAATCTTAACTGAAAACTTATCAGGACACAAAATTAAAACTCTTAGGACTTATAATGGAGGGGAATACACTTCAGACTTGTTTAAAGAGTTTTGTAAAGAAACAGGAATTAAGAGGGACTATACCGTTTCTTATAACCCACAACAAAATGGGGTACCAGAAAGGAAAAATAGATAGAAGCAGCAAGAGCTATGATATTTGATCAAAATTTAGAATATTATCTTTGGGCGAAAAACCTCTTGTGCTACTATTTATATTCAAAACAGTAATCCTCACTCCTACCTTAAAGGTAAAACTCCTGAAGAAGTTTTTACTAAGGTTAAACCCAATATAACTCATCTTAGGATTTTTGGGTGCCCTGTATATATACATGTTCCTAAAGAAAAATAACCAAGTTAGAACCCTCCGAGAGTTAAGGTATTTTTGTCGCATATAGTGAAATATCTAAAGCATATAGGATTTTCATAAATGGTCAGAAAAACATTGAACTCAGTAGGGATGTAATATTTTAAGAAGATTTAGCATTCAAAAGAACCCTAAATTCTGAAGATCCCTCTCCCTTAGTTCTGAAGAAAATACTGAATCTGAGTTTCAGAGGGAGAACATTGAAGAAATTGAAGATGAAATTCAAAATCTCAATCTTGAGGAAACTCAAAATTCAAGGAAAAGAGAACTTTGGGCCATCAAGATAGTAGAGGAAGCACAAGATTTCGCTGCACCATCTAGAACCTCCAGAGAAAGCAAAAGACCCAAAAGATTTTCTAGTTATGCAGTAAACATGAGTGATTTCTCTAAATTAGAACCAACCAATGTTTCAAATGCTATTAAACATACAGCTTGGAAGGATGCCATGACGGAAGAATACCAATCTATTATGAAGAATGATGTTTGGGAAATTGTTCCAAGACCTAAAGGAAAATCTGTTGTTTCTTCTAAGTGGATATTTAAAATCATGCATGCTGTTGACGGTAGCATTGAAAATATAAAGCCAGATTTGTAGCTAGAAGATTCTCTCAGAAAGAGGGGATAGATTATGAAGAAACCTTTGCTCTTGTTGCCAGATACACCTCTGTAAGAGCAATCCTAGCTATTGTAGCATCGAAGGGATGGAAAGTACATCTGATGGATTTAAAAGCATGTATGAATGAAAAGATTACAGAAGAGGTATATTTGGAGCAACCTAAAGGATTTGAAACTCATAACCCTAAAATCTTTGTTTGTAGGCTCAAGAAAGCTCTCTATGGGCTTAAACAGGCTCCAAGGGTATGGTATGAAAGAATTGATAAGTATCTCACCGACTTGGGATTCTCCAAGAATGACGCTGATCCAAATCTATATTATAAAAGGGATAAAGATGATATGGTAATTTTGATACTATATGTTGATGATTCACTAATAACATGTGATGATCATCTCATAGATCAATGCAAGAAAGATCTAATCAGAGAATTTGAGATGAAAGATTTAGGACTCCTTCATTACTTCCTAGGACTGAAAGTATGACAAAATTCTGACAGCATCATACTTAATCAAGGAAAGTATACATTAGACATCTTGAAGAGATTTGGAATGTGGAAGTGCAAGCCTATGTCTTCTCCCATGGAGACTAATCTACATCAACTTAAGGAAGCAACAACAGAATCACCTTCCATAGATTCTACTCTTTACAAACAGATGATTGGGTCCCTTATGTACTTGGTAAATACAAGACCTGCTATTTGCTATGCTGTTAATGCATTAAGTCAGTTTATGTGTGAGCCAAAGGAGATTCACTAGTTGCAGTCAAACACATCATGAGATACTTACAAGGACTCTTAACCTTGGGCTCAAGTATGAGAAAGTTGAACTGGACCTACATGGATACACAGACTCAGATTGGACTAGAAGTGTTACTGATAGGAAAATAACTTCATGATGTTGTTTCAGTTTAGGTTTAGTGATGATATTGTGGATATGTAGAAAGCAGTCTTCAGTAGCACAAAGTTCCACAGAAGCCGAATACATTGCAACAACGATGCCCTCTTGGGAAGCCATTTGGCTTTGAAAGTTACTTGTGAGATTATTTGGTCAAGCCATGAATCCTACGATTATTCATTATGATAATCAGAGTTCAATCAAGCTTTCTGTGAATCCAGTTTTTCATGACAGGTCCAAGCATATTGAAATTCCTTACCATTATGTAAGAGATATGGTAGATAGGAATACCGTAAAATTAGAATACATTTGCATTGTAGATTAGACAACAAATATTCTTACCAAACCTCTCTCTTGAGCGAAGATAGATCACTTCAAGTAAAGACTTGGTATGGTTGAATTGTAATTCATTTGTATTTTTTAAATTATTATTGAAATAATTTTTATTGTCAGGCTATTGACTACTATGGGATCCACCATTTGTATTCATTATTTAAGAGGTGACAATCTCTAAGATAATGAACACTTGTATAAAAGACATTATGAGAGATGAGGATCTCTTAGATAATGTGCTAAATAGTAGAGAACTACTGCCAGATCTAGACGAGTTCAAGATCATTTGTGACAGACATTTCTATGCCTATGAGTCACAACTTGGATAAAGGAAGAATTTATTCTTTGGACTTTATCCTATGTTCTGGCAGATCTTAACTCAGGATCATGTTGTGATATAAGATTGGCAGTACCTATGAGTCACAACCTGGATAAATGAAGAATTTAATCATTCTTCGGATTTTATCCTGTCTTGCATTCCATGCAATACTGTCATCACTAGTATAAGTGATAAGTCATATCACAAGATGGTAATATGACGTAATATCATGTGTTCAATGATACCACATGCTTAGAAGATTCAGATAGACATAGAGTATCAATCTATGCTTAATCATTGTAATTGATGATGTTAAATATGTTATCTCTCAGTATGATTATGAAGTTAAGAGGGAGTGTTAAATTCATAACTCTGATCACCATACTAATCTAACTGTTTAGATCGCATAGAGCTTATCATTCTGAAATACCTTATAAAGGCCTATTACTCCTTGTCTGGACATGATCTGCAAGGTTCTTAAGACAACTATGTGCAAGTATTAACTTAACTAAATCTTAGTTAAGTATTCTCAAACCATTACCTTCTTAAGATTGCTGATCATGAGAAGGCATGTATGGGCCGAGCTAGATAGGGTCATGTCTCTTCAAGGGACATGCCCTTTGGATTCAGTATTTATGTAGTGTGTGGCTGAAGTTTAAGGACACAAAAATTATAAGTCTACTCCTTGATCAATACTGCCCTAAAGACAGTTTGTAGAAAATAAAAACATTTCCAGAAATATATTTATCAATTGACTCAAGTCTACATATTGAAGATCATCCTCAACAAGTATAAAACTAGAAGGTATAATCCAAGTCTGATTTATAAGAGAATTTGTAGAAACTTTACATGATTCATGAATATACCTCATGACCATGTGATTTTAATGGGGCTACCCCCTGTGTACATCATGAGGAAGTGAGGGCTTCCAAATGATGCCACTTGTATTTGCGGAAGTCATTGAAAGATGATGATCTTACAATGACTTAATTTTCTATTATGATGGATATCTTATGATATTTGTTTAGACCATGATAGATTATCCTTTTGCATGTTGGATGTTTATATGGTAAGCATTATAAGAATGCGTGTGCACACACCTGATAAACATTTTTTGAGTACATGGTGAATGTTATGCAAATTGATGTTTTGGAGGGCCATTACATCGAGTACTTGGTGAATATCATGTAATTTGATGTTCTGGAGACCATTGCTCACAATAATTGGTGAATATCTTGCATCTCGACATTCTGGAGGCCATTGCTCAAAGAGTATTTGGTGAATATCATATGTTGATATTATGCAGACCAATACTCAAATGTGGTATCAAAATGGTGAATATCATATGTTGATATTCTGCAAACCAATATTTTACAGACCGTTACCTTATTGATTACAGGGTGAGTATCAAGTGTTGATATTCTGGAGACCATTACTCAGAGTATTCTATGAATATTATATATTCTAAAGGCCAATACTTAGATATCAAATGTGATATCAAATGGTGGATATCTTCTGATTAAAGATATCGTTAAAATTTGTCATGCATACTATTACCAATGGTGTAATATTTATCTTGTGTTTATCCTCCCTAGCTAAGAGGGAATGTTGATGTTTGGTAGCTTATGTAAATCTATATATAATTATATATGAGATATAATTTATATATACGTGTTCATCATATATGAGATATAATTTTATATAAGAAATTAAAATTTTATACATATAAAAAACTACAATAATAGACATGTCCCGTAATGGGTCATCGCTTATTCTCAATTTAAATAAGAGGCCGCTTCCATTTGGAAAACACATACCAAAATATAATGGCAATGCTTAGTACATTTGCAACGATCCTGATAAACCAATATTGAATAATGTCTATACTCTATTATGAAGCTTAGTCAATTTATCACAGCAAGAAAGATGGAAAAATTTAAGAGTGTGACTTCATACCTGAAATTACATTTTTCTTGGATGTTTCTTAAACCATTCAATAAATTCATTTCTTGTATATTCCATAATCTGTGTATTTTATTTCTGTGATATACAAGAAATTTGCATACACAACTAGTTTCAAATGTTGTTGCACAAATATAAGCACAAATGAACAAACACTAGACTCCCTTGCCTAGACCTTTGGTTTAATGAATGAATGCAATGTCGAAATATTAGAATGATTATGAGTAGGAAACAATCTAATGGTTATGATTTGGAAAATAACTCTATCTTAACCATTAAAAAGATTCCATAACATTCTAATCTTACATTTGATTAAAAGCCCATTTAACCAAACAATATGCTACTCCATTCCACTTCCTAGGAACATGAATAAAAGTAAAAGATTGCAAATTGCCACACAACCTTAGAACCTGGCTAATAACTAAAGCTAAGTGCCAATTGACATCATCTAGTCATTGCTCATTTAACACAGTCACCACCACTTAAGAATTATATTCACAAATAATCCTTTTCTAGCCAAGACCACAACATCGCACTACAACATAGAAAATGGCAAGAGCCTCCATGTAATTATTTGTATGAACACCCTTATAAATTGAAAAACTCAAGTTGTTAGTTTAGCGAATAGCGATATAAAATTAAAACTATATCTGTATTAATTTTATTTTTTAATAATTGTATAACTGTCATTTATTTTTCTTTCTATTAGTTAATGTTGAGAACTTGGGAATATTCAGTATAAGAACAAAAAAAAATGTTTATATGAAGCACATGTCTAATCTAATACATTTAAGTCATTAATCAAACTTCAAGTCCATAATACATCATAATAGCCATTTTCTATTTGACAAGGTAAACTTAATACGAAATCAATTTTTTAAGCCTAAAACGATTAAACTTATTCTGTCTCATTTAATGATATATCTCACGTTATTCAATTCATCAGACAATAGAATTTGTTAGAGTCACTAAAACATGGCACTAACTTGGCATAATGCCACATCAACAACAAGGCTCAAACTTGTGAGCACATTGGATCAATGAGGGCATGAAGCCCACAACCACAATAACCCATCAGGGGTTTGAACTTTGATGGTAACGGCACCAGTGCCACATTTTCATCACACTATGAGATCAATCCAGGACATTAAAGTTATTATGACATACCCAATTGTGAACTGAAATAGTTCCAAATTAAAGTCATGACAATATGATTTGTATATTAACTCTATGTTCGACAATATTGTATTTGGTTCATATTAGTGATTTGTTGTTGAAATTCTAACTGAATTTATCAACTATTAAATTGTATATATAGTGCATTCCAATATCAAGATAAGCATTTATTTGAATATCCCAATTTATCTCTATTTTCATCAGGATAATCAGTTTGTCCAACTTTACCATCTCATGCTTGGCGTGTTGTTATAAGCATGCATGGTTGTGCATTTTAAAATTCATGTCCAGCTTCTTATGTCATGTTCCACTATTAGCCTTTTCTCATGTTACATGAGCAAATCTTTATCTGCTTGGCTTCATATTATGAGTAGCACATTAATTCCATGCTGGCTTCTAAATTTATTGAATCTTTCATTTTTAAAACCAATAAGAAATTTGGATATTCTCATTTTGGGCGTATTCTTCTGAAATACTGTACTTCTGTTTGCTTTTATTCAAATTGTATTGCATAGGAAGAGTAGAGGATCCTAAAACTTTTGGAATTTTGTAATTGTACTTCCTAGTTATTTTATTGAGCATTATTGTTCATCAATTCATAAAGTATAATATTTTCAATCTTTTAAGTTCATCTAATAAAATAGTCTGATGGTGAAATTTATATATTCATATTAATTCATCGTGTTCATTTTGATGGGATGGTTTTATCCAATTACATATTTATAGGTATCACACTTGTGTTAAGATTGACATATTTTCTTACCATAGCTGATTGATTCTTCTTAGATCTACCTATTTGTATATTTGTTCCTATTTACATATTATCTCCAACACCTATGTTTGCACCCACTTTTATATGTTCACTTCCTACAATGAGATTATCGATTCTATACACTAGCTTAATCCCAAATGCTTTAACACCCTCAAAATTCAAAATTTTAAATTCCTACTCTTTTTATTAACAATTGTGGGTTGACTTTGTACAAGTTTGTGTAGTTGGTAAATTATGTTTTGGTATTAAGGGCATTCAATGTGCAATTAATTTATATGTAGTTTTCAGAGATGAATTATTCTAGGAACATTTCAATTTGGAAATTAAAAGGTCTATTAAACTTAAATCTACTTTTAGACGTTTTGCATGTCTGTATTTTTAAATGTTACTTATCCTTGGACATATGTATATATTGTATAAAGGAAACACATTATTTTTTAAGCCAAAATTCTGTTAATCCAAATTCATGAATTACAAATCATGACAAGTCAAATATATGGTACTTAGGACTACATGCATGGTTTATCCACCTAATTCTAAGACTGACCTAGTTCATATTTCATGGTTTGACTGTGATTTAATGTGATAACACCCTTGATTTTGTTTTGCTTGAAATAAAGGAAACAAGATATGTCTATTGCTAATCGTTAGCTTCAGATTACATGCATGCATCTCAAACCCACATATACAAATACTCTTACGATAACAAACTGGTTGAGTGGGGCATATTAACTCCAACTAAATCTTATAGTAATATAAAACCTGCAAATCCAATGCTGTTAAAGATGAACAACTTGATGAGTGGGGGATATCCACTCCAACTCATTTAATACAATACCATGATGTAGAAAATGAGCTTGCAACTGTCTAATTGAGTGGGGTTTGGTCAACTTTGCTGCATTGAAGAATGTATAAAATAAGCAATGATCTTGGAAGTACAATGCAGAGGTCAAGCTTGAGATACCCAAGTGGTAAAATCTTTACACTCATATATCTAAACAAACACAGTTGCTGATAAATGAAAATGATGAACATGCAACAGCAGATAAAAAAGAAATATCACTTAAAACCCTAGACGTTCAGATCAAAATCCACAAACTGAAATGGAATAAAGAAATCAGATCTTACTATACTCAGAGTGGTTCTCAAATAGAAGATTTTTGCATGCAAATCTCAAATTGAAGAAGAATGGAAAATCCATTCACCGATGAAGCACAATGGCAATCTTCATTAATTCACCAAGTTAATTTCCTAGATTCTCTTTTAAAAATGTGAGAAACGATGTCTACAAGGGATTCCATCATCACAAACCAAGAAGTTACAACTCCTTTAAAAATTAAAAGCATAACAAACCCAAATCTTCAACAACTCAAATTGAGAGGCCAAGTCCTTTTATAGTTTTCAGTTGCTATTTTGAAAAAAACACCTTTTTTCTTTTCTCGGGTATTTATTGGGGAATACTTTCCTGCTAATTTTTTGGGAATGTTTTTTGCTATTTTCAGTGTAACACTAGTGCTCAGGTACGTCAGGACGGGGAGACCATGGGCATTAATTTCGGGACAACTAGGGGATGGTGGTGAGGGGACGGTGGGGTAGAGAGGGACATTGTATACAATGCATAGAGAACTTGAAATGCTATTTCATTACAACATACCAAATTGAAATACTTGAGCATAGCAAATTTGCAACATGAACTAGAACCATTGAACGTTCAACATAGTAACATAGTACATACCTAATAGTAACATTTATAAATCAAAATTCAAATAGAAATTCAAGTACCCATCCTAGTGGGGGTGTGGTTGTGGAATCGCAGAGGTGGGGGTACTTGGGTACTCCAATTACCTAGTGCAAGGATGGGTAGTTTGAGGTTTGGAGGGAGTGCGAGTCTCTGGGTTACACTGCTATTTTTCCAAATGCTTTTTTATCTAGTTTTTGCGAATGGTTCTTTGCTATTTTTCTTCGAGTGCTTTTTGGCTATTTGTCCGTGAATGCTTTTGTTTAATTTTTTTCCCCATGTTATTTTTAAATAAAAGATCATTTTGAAGTTAGCACTTAATATTAAATGTTTGGCCTTTCCATAGTCTCATAAAATAAATTGAAACAACAATAAAGCTAAATATTTAATTTAACTTTATAAAGTGATAAGTTATCTTTATTTAAATTTATAGCTCCAGACTATATCGAATCTTTGGATGAATGTTAAAGCCAACTCCATTAGCATTACTAAAAATGTCAATGGACTCTCTTGATGCTTATCACTTACATGCTAAAATAGTTTGTATAAGAGAAAGTACTCGATTTGGTCTAAAAAATGCATTACACACCCTTTACCCATCTGAAATTTAAACTATTTACGTAAAATTAGAACCACCAGACCATTTTGGACTAAAACCACAATATCCAAGGGTCTTGTTGATGTGATTTTTATTCCACTTCAACATACAAAAGTGAATACTTAGTATCCCAAGATGAAATACCGAATGTCGAACTCTCTATTGAATAAGGATACTCATATGCTAAACAATGTATCTGGATTGTGTGATCAAACAAGATAACCCCAAGGTTCCTTCTAAATTGTGGACTTTCACTCAGTTTTATAGTAACATACGAATTTTACATAGCTGAAAATAGATAATCATGCCCTAGGGTTAGGTAACATATCATTCGTACTAAGCTAAAAATAGATAACTTGCGCTAGGGTTATAATCGAATGATCAAATATGACATAAAGTAACAACATTTTGGAAATGATCAAGTAATTGAAATTTGAAAGTATTATAATACAAAACAACGACTATTTCTATTTCATATGAATGATAATAGATTAACATTCATAACTAACTTCTAGCATACATTTAGAAAAGAACCAGAAATGAAATCTACATTGACGAGTATACATAAAAGTAAATAAGAATTTTAGATTTCATACATGTTTCTGAACTAACTATCGATGTGTTGTGCAAGCCTTGGCATCCGAAGAAGAGGAGAAGTATTGACATAGACTTAACCTCCCAACCGCAGATCTTATCATATCCCCACACAATCTCTTACGAGAAATGCCCTCCCTACCCCGGGTTGGGCTTGGGGCACTATAGTCCAACCATTCCAAGCATACTGGTGTTAGAGTGTCTGTTCAACAATAGACAAGGTTGAGGATATACCTCCACTAACCTTCTCTCTATCAGTTGGCACCACCGACCTTGTTGTGATCTAATTAGGCAAGCATGCCTTTAATCTACTTTGACCAAGGATTTAGATGGGCAAATGAATAGCCTGATCACCACCGCTCAAATTGACAAGAGAGTTCAAATTGGACAATAATGAGCTGAGCTGGGTTTAGAACTTCTTTTAAGATGTTTTAATGCATTTGCGTTCTGATCATAATAGTTTTTCCCTTGCAGGAATCCTCTCTTCACCCATTCACACCGGCTTCACTAGGCTTGGGTGCATCCCAAGATTTTACTATTAATATTATGATCTTTATCATATAGTTTTCTTTGAACACTTTTCTGATTCATGCCATAGCTGATATACAACAAATACCAATGTGCAAGACAGAATGTCATAACTCTGATTTCAGATTCCATACAAGAATACTCATGCAAAATATGATTAAGAATATGTGAGAAGGGAACTACAAGCTGTCCCTATGGTTATGCAATCAGCATATAAGGAGCTATGATTTAGAAGTAAATAAAATAACAGAGCTTGAAACATGTTGCGTTACATGGTATCCGCAACTTTTAATATGGTTATCATCATACCGATGGAACAAATGCTTAATGGCATTAATGAGAACATAGAATGGAAAGAAGAGTTGATCATGAGTATCCATAACCTGTAATGATAAGTTTGGTTGATGGCAATCGATTTAGCAACAAAGCTTTTACCCTGTATGGAAAAGTAGACAAGACCAAGATGCTGATAGAAAAGGGAAAGAAGACAATAGGAAGTAAGATAGAAAGGAAGAGCACGAATATGTTCTGAGATGCCGCACGATAGCAATATGATTTCCTTATGTTTCAGCTACCTATGGACGAGAGAGTTTATGGGGAATGCTGATTCGAAAGAATTCAGTTTCAAAGAGTCAGTTTCCAAGCAGGCTTCAAAATTTAAAATATTTAAAAGTTAATGCCAATCTTGAAGGTGGCCTCCGTTCACGGGAGGAGTTATAAGGATTATATTTTTATGGTTTTAAAAAGAAACAATATATATATATATATATATATATATATATATATATATATATATATATATATATAAAATCTAAATATATTATATCATCATGCTATTTTTCTATATCTATAATTGTACCTATATGTATACATATATCTATATACGTGTGTGTTACATATGATTTATTTCTAATATCATATTGTCTTTATATACGCGCGTGCACACACGCGCACACACACACACACATATGCATAGGTATGATTCATAGATATCTTCTGAGTATCATGGGGGTATATATATATATATATATATATATATATATATATATGAGCAAATTCATAATGTTAATCACTTCCGAGGTCTCAAAGCAAGAGAGAGGTAATTGTTCTTATTATGATTATTAAATGTTTTTATGTTATAAAAGATCGACGAAGTAGCTCATGACTGCCCAAGGTGTACTGCCTAGCCGTTAATTTTTTTTATCATGGTAGTTAGATGTAAAACCTCGATTGGTCTCTACTACTGAAACTGTTTATCTCAATTTTTTTGTTTTTTCAAGTTTATAGTTTTTTTGAAATTCTCAAGGGGTTTTAGAAACAAATACCATATAATTATGAAATTTTGAAACAAATAAAACAACCACTACAAATTGTATTGATTTCACTATAAAATGACAAGTACAATAAATAGTTTTTTTTCCGATGAAAATGCTAGTGAAAAGCAAGTGTTACAACCAAATGAAAAGCTGATTTTGCTTCGTAGACTACTGCTATAAACTGATATGCATTGGCAAAGAATGCAGTTTTCTGTAGCTGAAAAATATTGAAGCTGCAAATTTACTGTTCATGTGCACTGTTCATGCATATTGTAGCAGCCAGAACAAATCTCAAAAGATGATTACTAATGGCTGCCAATGATGAATCTTTAGGTCTGCACTTGATAGTCCTTCAATATTCTTCAAACCCTTCTTTTATTCCTTCAATTTAAGTTGGTTTTGGTGAGCTCAGATGAGTTAGAGGAGTTGAGTGATGCTCTCAATTTGTATTTCTGGCTTTTGGTTTGGGCTCCAAGAATCTCGAAGGGAGCATCTATTTTTAGTAAGTCACCTTGTCAAGTTCATTTATTGTCTTTCTTCATGAGGATCACTCATGTGTTGTCAGATTTTGATTATGATGCTTCTTCAGTCATTTTTGCAAGACCGGTGAATTAATATTATTATTTAATTAAATACGCTAAGGTTGCTATTTTTTCAGGTATTGTATATTGGCCACCTTAGTGTCATAGCTCATTAGAACCGAGTTGGAGATCTTTAAATCTTGGGCACATGAATCAATGACCTTGTGTGCCAAAATATCATGATATTGATGAAAATGACATTTTCAGAGCCAAAGGGAGTTCAAAAATTATAGTATTCAAATATGCACCCAAGTATAAAACAAAGGGGATTTAAGTGAAAAGTGTATTAATGAAACACTTGGGCATTTGTTGTGTGGGTAAAGCCACACTTCATTTAATGTTATTGTCGTCAGTAAATATTGTGTAGCTGACGGGTTGATGTCGTCGGTAGAAACTGTGTCAGCCGACTTGATTTTCGTCGGTGTTTTTGTATTCTGTAGCCGACGTTGTCGGTAAAGATTTTGTAGCCGATGGGTAAATAGTTTGTAGCGGACATAATGTTTGTGGCCGACGGACTCCTTCGGGAAGGTTCGGCGGATAGTATTTATATCCCGTCTGGGATCATTGTAAAGGATGATTCATCTTATCATAAGCATAATGTAAGGTTCTGGGATATGCGAATAATCTAAGGAGTTCTGCTGTTCGTATTTCCATTGCATTCATTTATTTTACCCGTACAGTAAACATTTGGCGCCGTTGCCCTATGAACTTGGAAGGTGGGAGGAATGAAGATTAATGCCAAATTAGCTTAACAAGGATCGAAATAAGGTCAAGGGAAAAGATGGAATCCGTACTGCGCAAGAAAATTTAATTCTGGCACAGCAAGCCGAATGCCGAAGGAGATTCCAGAAGATTGCCGACGGAAACCGGAGCACGGAAGACTTGTTGGAGGAAACTCGGCAGCAGGTGGAATTGGTGGAAGAAGCACGGGAGGAGTTTTTGAATTTGTGTTCGCCGAGGGAAGAGAATCTAGACAGAAGAGCATCGACTCGCATGGCTCGGAGTGCCGACGGAGTAAAAGCGTGGAGTGAACTCTTTGTCCGGGATATACTTCTGCAGGGGATAACTTCTGAACACCCTTCTTCACCAAGGTTCGTAGTTGTTGAGTCTGACGGTGGGGGAAAACAGTCCGCCGATGTGGGAGAGCAGTCCGTCGGTGTGGGAGTGCAGTTCGCCAGTGTGGGAGACTAGTCCGTTGGTGTGAGAGTGTAGACCACTGGTGTAGGAGACCAGTTTGTTGGTGTGGGAGTGCAATCCGCCAGTGTGGGAGACCAGTCTGCCGGTGTGGGAGTGCAAACCACTGGTGTGGGAGATCAGTCCGCCGGTGTGAGAGTGCAGACCACCGGTGTGGGACACCAGTCTCCCGATGTGGGAGTTCAGTCCGTCGGTGTGGGAGACCAATCTGCCAGTGTGGGAGTGAAGAGCGCTAGTGTTGCAGGATCGAGCAACGCCTGTTTACAAAAACCAATCGTGATGGTGGGACCAAAAGAGAAACTGCCAAAGTTCGATGTTGATGGTATGGTTGATCCCATTCGACACTGCAAAACATGTGAAACGATCTAGAGGGCAAATGGCATAACTGATGAAGATGAATGGATGAGACAATTTCCGACAACCCTACGGGGCGTGGCAATTGACTGGTTTACAAGTACAAATCCGCAAAAGCTGGACAGTTGGAATAACATTAAAAAGGAGTTTCTCACAGAATTTCAGCTGTTGCGCGATGATAATGATATTGTTGGCGAGATCTTCAATACTAAGTAGGGGAAGAATGAAATTGTCCGCATCTATGCCACTAGATTAAAAGACTTGATAAACAAAATGGAAAATAAGCCAGCAGACGGACTTCAAAAAAGATGGTTTGTGGAAGGTCTACGCCCAAAGTTGCGGAAGAAAACGAAAATTGTGCCGCCGTCGTCATACACGAAAGTTTATAACAGAGCATTGGACCTCGAAAGTGAGCAGAAAATAAAGAAGAACACTAGCTCATCTGATTCTGATGACGACGAGCTTGTTGGAGAAGATAGCAGCGACGATGAAGGCAATAGCAAGAAGGTCCGCGCCCTACAGAAGGACATGGTCCGCATGATGGAGTTTAAAAATATGCAGAAGGAGACAAAGAGCAGTGAGCTGTGGTGCACAGAGTGTAAAACCGACGATCATACTAAAGGATCCTGTCCAAAGAACCAATTCTGTGACATTTGTCATATCATGGGCCATTCGACAAAGGAATGCCCCTTTAACATGAAAACCGGAGGATCTCTGCAGGTGCTTCTTACACAAGCAGCTTCCATGTCAGGAGGGAACGAAAATGCAAACATTGATGGTGCCACTCCGGGTGGGTACAGGATTAATAGCAAAGGGCAAAATAACAATAACAATGCAAACAATAACAATAATAATGGAAACCGAAGTCGAATCTAGTATGATGCAAACGACCGGCCGATCGTGCAATGCCGAACATGTAATTTGTGGGGTCATTTTGCGCGGGATTGTACAACGGAAAACACACCGAAATTATTATGCAGATGGTGTGGACCCGGTGACCATGAAGATGCTAAGTGCTCGAAGTCTGGAGTGAATCTGATCACCATCCGGACGGATGAAGAAGAGGTTCTGGCAATTACGCGGAGGCAAGCAAAAGAGTACCCAGACCTGGCAGAAGAAAATGTTACCGTACAGGTAAAGAAAATGAACGCATACAGACAATAGAACATGAACAGCAGAACTTATATTATTATTCGCAATAGTAGATGAATCATTCATGCTTTACAATGATCCCAGACGGGATATAAATACTACCGCCGAACCTTCCCGAAGGAGTCCGTCGGCCACAATTATTCTATCCGCTACAAACTATTTACCGCCGACGTCGGCTACAATATACAAAAACACCGCCGGACCGTCGGCTAAACACCGCCGGACTGTCGGCTACAAAATATAGAATACCGCCGAAACTATCAGTCGGCTAACAGAAAAGAGGAAATTTGGGGAAGCATGGGCAGAGATTGAGAAGGCATCATCCGCAGAGACATCTCAGTTAAAAGACATCACCGACACCTTGGCAAGGAACTATGCAAAACAAAACATCGTAAGGCAAATCTTACAAACGAAGGTACCGGTCAAGATAAGTGACCTTCTCACAATGCCCTAGTTACGAACAGCCATTCTAAATCATACACCATTTTCGAAAGCAATGGAGGACACAGGAAGGGACAGTAGGGAAGTGATGCCAACAGACCCAATGCTGTTGGCACTCACATCCGGACGGCATCTGGCAGTTGTCGAGATGGGGATCCTCGGATATGTTCTCATAGACATGATAGTCGACGGAGGGTCTGGTGTAAACGTCTTACTGGAGGAGACCTGGAAGAAGTTGGGAAAGCCGACGTTGTGGCCACCTACATTCCAGTTGCTCATGGCAGACCAGCACGAGATCAAACCGTTGGGAACCTTGAGGGCGCAACCGCTAACTATTGGAACGCAACCATTTTTATTGGATTTTGTGATCATTCCATTGAAAAGAAAAGGATATGATGCTATTCTGGGACATAATTGGTTGGTGCAAGAAAAAGTAAAACATGATTGGAAATGAAATACCCTATCAATGGAGTGCGGAGGCAAAAGATTCATAATTGACCTGCACACACAAATGGTAGGTGAGGAGGTAGCATCGTCAGATTCAGAAGGTGAAGGTGAAAGTGACGACGAAGGAAAGAGGAGAATGGAATAGGAAGGAGTATTGACACTAGGAGGATCGAGTGACGACAACCTAGACTCAATGAATGGCCTTTACTACTGGCAGATAGAAGACTACGAATTCTTTCCGAGTTGTAATATGTTAAGGGTTGATGAAGGTGAGAAAACAGAGGAAAATGAATGTCCGAAAGAATACAGAGAAGCGAATGAAGCAAAGGAGGTTACGGTTGAAAAAGGGAAGGACATGCAATACAAACCCAGAAAAAAGAAAAATTCCACCGTCCAAAACACAGTGAACAGACCGTGTGGAAAGAAAGTGTTACAACGCTCCATAAAATTAGTTGAAGGGTGCCGACAGAAACAAAATAATCCAGATGCGTGACGATCGCAGGCACAGTGGGCGACGAAGGTGACACGGAACAAACGTAAGGCATGGCATGAAAAACATTTCAAATTCAACAGGTTTCAGTTGGGGCTGTTGGTACTCAAGTACGATGGTCAGAATGAAATCAAACAAGAAAGGTTTAAAGCAAGATGGTATCAGATCTGGGAGGTCGGTGACAATCGAGTGATAAAGTTGGGGACGTTGGACGGGCAAGATGTACCTCATGCAATCAACGGATCCTACCGTGCCAGGAAGATGCCATTGCCATCACTGTCGTAGAATGATCAGATGAGTCCCTCGTCGTTGTCATTGCAGAACGACAACACCTTGAGGCAAAATAAAGGTGCTGCATTTTTTTAATTGCTAAAAAAAAACATTTAAAAAAAAGAAAAAAAAGAAAAAAAGAAAGATTGAGAAAAAAGAAGAAAAAGATTTAAAAAATTTTTAAAAAAGAAAAAAAGAAAAAAAAAAGCAAGCAAAGTGACTGTCTGCAGACTGGGTCCTGCGGGTAGGTTGTCCGCGGATTGCGTCCTGTGGGCAGATTGTCTGCGTCCACGGCCAGGTTGCCTACTAAAGGCAACCTGCGGGGTCTTTTTTTCCGCGGTGTTGTGCCTGTGGAGTTTTTTTTTGGTGCAGAAATTAGTCTTTCTGCGGAGTTCTGGGAGATGTTTTTTCGCGCGTATCACAAACAAACCTTCGCACTGTCGCGAATCGAACTCCCCACCTCGACTGCTTCAATGCTAGGGTTTTCTTCAGGCGCCCTTATCGGAATCTTGGCGTGTTTCTCATTCTGCCCTTGGATGTAGTCGAACAGCCCCAAAAATCTAATGCTCGTGGCGTCCATAAAGGAAATATTGCGAACTATGCTCAGAAAATTATAACATACTTATTCCGCGCTCAGCATTTGCTCCAGGAATCTAAACTTCTAGAGCTAACATGCACCTTGCTTGTTGGGGAACACAAATCAGGGAAGTGCTTTCTGTGTGAGCAAATATTTACCAACGAAGGAGACTCTCAACTTCAATCCCTTCTTTATAGCAATAAGATCTCAGAGTTCTGCGGTTAAGAATTCCTTGTAGCAACCACGAAAATAGCTTGGCCGTGGACAGTTTCTGATAGTGCCATTTGGTTTGAGTTTATATCGAAGTTATTGCAGTGTGTATGCAGATTTGGTTGTGCCCGTTTGGTAGGGATACCGTGTAGAAAGGTAGCACACGGCTTTAGCACGACTTTCTAATAGTAAGTTGGAGAAAGTCTACGATGTGAGTGTGTAGACTAGTTACAGGCAGATGCGAGTGCGTGCTTGAGCTGAAGATTCGATGCTTAACAGTGTTGTCATTTGTGCTGCAGACTAGTGTTATCATTTGTGCGTGTTGAGTTGAGAAATAGTTGATTATCCCATCAACCTGTGGATATTTCGAGAACCGCATTGGCAACAGAAGGCAACAGAAAAGAGAAGTCTTCGGTTGTGGTATCCCCAAAGTTGTTTGTATATTGCCGAATGAGGCATTCTGGGGAAAAATTTATTTTCTCATTTGCGGTGCTCAGATTCAAGAGTTCTTCTGCCGTTATCCGCTGCCTTATCTCTCCGTGGGAAAGGTGTGCTTGGTTACGGCATATTTCTTTGGCCTCTTCCGCGGGGTAACAGACGGAGGAAACTTATATAAGGAGGAAAGACGCTGTTATTATATGGAATCCGTACAGGGAAGGAGAAGAATTTTTGTGTACCGAGGGATTTGTGGTGGATTGTAGAGGAGCAGGAAAGAGGAAGAGGAAGCAGTAAAAAAAAAAAAAAAACAACGACAGATTGAAGTAGTTCAAAATGAGTATCGGATGATGTCTAAGGGAAGGGGAAGCATCAGTGGTTGCCAGAAAGAGTGGAATCGGCAGAAAATGACAGAAATAGTGTGTTCCGTGCATTTTTGTGTGGGTTCCGGAGTGCTAATTTGGAGCACTACCCCAAGACCCCGCGGGGGTGCTGCCCCTCGACCCCGCCGGGGGCATTGCCCCCTAGACCCCTAGTCGTTGCGGATATTAGTCGTGTGAAGTGTGACCAGTTGAAAAGACTTGAAGCTGCTGCAGGCATGGAGTGTCTATGTACCAGAGGCACTGGGAGTAGGTGTTGGCCGAGAGGCTGTCTTGGTGGATGCGTAGAGAGCTCGGGAGGAGCAGATCATCTAGTTGGAGGCAGTGCAACAACACTTGGCTCAGGGTACCCAGGAGTTGGAAACAAAGTAAGCAGCACGGGTGGCTATCAAGGTTAGCTTCATTAAGGAGGCAGTATTGTGTTAGCAGAGGCTACAGGCACGGGACGAAGGTGAAAGTGATGTGTCAGAAGCAGATTTATCTTGTTGTAATCAGTCCATTAATATATTTTATCTCAAATATTTTGTAATTGTCGTCCGGAGACGACTTTTTCTTTTGGGGGGGATGATGTTGTCAGTAAATATTGTATAGCTGATGGGTTGATGTCGTCAGTAGAAACTGTGTTAGCCGACTTGATTGTCGTCAGTGTTTTTGTATTCTGTAGCCAACGTCATCGGTAAAGATTTTGTAACCGATGGGTAAATAGTTTGTAGCGGACATAATGTTTGTGGCTGATAGACTCCTTCGGGAAGGTTCGGCGGATAGTATTTATATCCCGTCTGGGATCATTGTAAAGGATGATTCATCTTATCATAAGCATAAAGTAAGGTTCTGGCATATGCGAATAATCTAAGGAGTTCTGCTGTTCGTATTTCCATTGTCTGTATGCATGCATTTATTTTACCCGTACGGTAAACAGTTATAAAAAGGACTTCCTTATGAAGATCGATCATTCTCTTGCCTATTAATTTTATTACTTGTGATTTTGATGAAGGTTTTCAACAAGGGTGTTGTGAGGACTGATTCCTCTCTGTTTGCACTTTGAATCACTGAAAGATAGTGATGAATTGTGCTATGAAAATCTGAGAATTAATTCTGATTACAATGCTGGTGTTGTATACCAAAATTGTCCATTATTTGCTGCAAGTCGACCAAGGTTTTTTGGCATCTCATTTGCGTTCAATGTTTGTAGGTCCGTACTTAATATTCATCCTAGGTGGCCAAGATTTTGTGAATGGTTAAGGCGATTGGCTGCTGCTATTAGACGCCGCTGTTAGGCGTTCTTGAGGATGTGGTTATCTGTTAGAAATAACAGCGTTTGGATATTTGTAATGTCCCCATTTTAGTAGGATCTTGTAGCCAAGATTTTGATTAGGTCATCATTGCGACCCTCGTGAGTTGGGAGTGTGTTTTGAGGGTCTTTGTTGATTGACTTTCTATTTATAGGAATTCAATTGTGCGCAATTCCTACTTTTAGCAGTGCAGTTGAGGCACTTGGTGCTTTGGCTTCTTTAGTGATTGATTGGGTAAATTCATGGATCTCTATATTATAAGTTGTTTATTAAGATTATCTTAGAAAATAACTTTACCATATAAGTGTTATAATTTGATGGTGTGTGGAAGAAGCCTCTTAAGTGAAAAGTGTCTTCATGAAGCCATGCGCTCGAGAGTTATTTATTTAAAATAATTAGATGGAAGCTTCTAATTGAAAGGTGTGTTGACGAGGCAACTTTAATCAGGTGTATTGGAGAAGCCAAGTGCTTTATAAAAGTGGCTTCATGAAGAAAATAAATTTCATTCTTGCCTATTGCTTTTAACATTTGCTTGTCAGAGTTTAAGTTGGTGAATATCTTGGACTGATTCCTCTTGATCTGTGCATCAATTGCTGTTGTTGTAAAGCAATTGAATCATTATTCTAAATCTGAATCGAGTATTTAATTCACTGTTGTTGTATAGTGAATTAAGTTGTCTTGAATCTGATTTTGGTATCCATTGTGAGGGTTATTATTCTGCATGTTTTCTCTGTCATTCTCTACAGTGTTGACTGTGATTAAAGGATGAATGTTTGCTGCACATTGACATCCATTTTGTGCAAAATCGGTGTCCATTATCTCTATAGCTGGGCATCCTTGATCTCTGCATATTTGGTGCCAATTTACCAGCAGTTTGGTGTTGGGTTTTAAACGATTTTACTACCTTGCTGGGTGGCAATTTGGAGCAGCATTTGGGCATTGTTATCACTATTATCTATTCCTTTGGGCAGCTATTTGGTGGACAATTTCACTGGTTATTGAGTGCACACAGTACCCTGTCATGCTCTTGATGGTAACACCATTGAAGGGCAATTTTGCTACTGTTATTGTGGACACCAATATTGATGTTTTCCAACTGCTGCAATCACAATTCTTGGTGTATAGAACCTGATTGGGGGTCTGGTTATAATGCCACTGTTTGGGTGTTTAAGGCATTGCAATTCATAACTATTGTTGGTATTGTAGATGACTGTATAATTGATGTGGGCATCTCCCATACAGGCTGCAATTGTTGATATTTCAAGCCAAAGGTGGAACGTTATCAGTCTGCTGCAAATTGGCACTATATCAAACAATTCAGGCTCCCCTAATATTTGAATGTAATTTCATAATTGTGAAGCATCATAACAGGTTCAAATTAAACCTTCTGTAACCACCTATTAGACTGACAATAAATTGTAGTTTCATCGCTGCAAATTCTAGTTGGAAGTTACCTGGTTAAAGGTAAATATGTTGCCATTTCAGTTTACATTGTAGTATTGGTTGTATTTGAAAATTCAAAAAATTATACATATTGCAAAAACAAGAGAATTGCAAAAATCTAAAGCACCCAGTAAACATATTTCTTCAGCATCGCTGGTGTGAAATCTGTTATATATAGCAGCGCTTTGATGCAAGAAGCTGCGTTGAAAATTGTTGGCATTTGTTGACTTGTGGTGTGATCAAATACTGGTGCAAAATAGCATCACTTCCTTAATTTTGCAACTCCTTGGGTCTGCTGCAACTAAATTGGACACCATTCATATATAGGTTACTATTTTATTTTATTTTATGAATTATAAGAGGATTATTTGTAATAACATTGCAAGTAACATGATTGCAATTTCCTATCTTGCTGTCGGTACTATTAGTAGTTGTTTCTGATTGTTCATTTCCGCATTTCTTAAATATTAAAAAACTACAAAAAATCATATGTTTCAAAAAAATAAAAAAATAAAAACAGTTCATACATCATTGTAGTAGTGCAAGTCAGTGGGGCTCTTATAGTGGTATCAAAATTTGCATTTTGAGACAATATCCTTGTGGGATTCTATAGTGGTTTCGTACAATCCTGTGCAATAGGAAAAAAATTTATTATCTTGGTTTTGTTGGTTGATATTTGAATGACCGACACTTGCACTTATTTTAGTTATGGACAAATACAAGAAATCTAGTAAATATGGAAACTAATTGAATAGCAGGAGTAATCTTAGGGAGAAAACAAATGCCCTAATGGAATGTATGGAAAAGCTAAGTCAAAATCAGAAAAAGATCGAAGCAAATTTTCATACTCGACAACTGTTGAAAGGGAAACTAGGTATATGGTTTCCATTTTTAAATGGTCCTCACCAAGAATGCAGGAAAATAGACTCGAGTTTTTCACATGTGAGACATCCATAAGTCTTTGCTGTAAGTTTTTAGTAGTTGGTGATTATGGTGGAGATGATCATGTTCTTTGTGGGGCAGCCACTAGTCCTATATATAGTCATAATTTTGGAGATTCTACACAAGGACATGTGGATGTGCCTATTTTGTTAGAGGAGTTCCAACAATTTGAGGATTCCAGAGCTAATGCTTTGGGAAATGCTAAGGACATGCTAACAACCTTCAATGGTAGCCTTACATCAGTTGGTAGTAGTGCGGATATGGGTAATATTGAGTCTAATTTTTAAGATACTAGTCCCTTATGTGAGTCTATTGATGGTGTTGCGGATAGTCTGAGTGCAAAAGATGCAGTTGTTTCCACTGTTAGTTTAGACTCTCTTAATGAGGGTGTTGTTTTTGAAGACTACTTGGAGGATATGAACACTGAGAGTTCTGATTTTTATGGCAGTTGTCATAGTGTTGAGTTAGTACAGGAGACAACTGGTATCTCAAGTGGGTCGAGTGAGGGCATGGAACTAGCTAGCTGTGACATTCATGATTTGAGTGTTAAGGAGTCAAGTGATGTAGATTTATGCCATAATGTTGTGGGTTCACATGATGACATTGAGTCATGTATGCAGTAGCAAGCGATAGCAAAGGGGCCTCAGTTGGATGGTATTGGTATTAGTGATGTGGGAACCTTTGATGTTTCACATGATGATGATTGATGACACATTGAGTCTGGTAAATGATATCAGATATTGGGTGATGACTCAAGTATTTATTGGATGGTGATAGGTCCTAAGATCGTGATTTCTAATTATGGCACTCATCCATACGAGTGTCACCTGTACGGAAACAATCCATATGAGTCGGGAATACTTGCACCAGCAATCTTGTACACACTTATGAGTATGATCCAATCACTAGTTTACACATAGTGTACGAGGGACAAAGAACAATAAGGCGGAGGAAGCCAAGCTGTATGACTTGCCCAAAATCTATACATAAGAAAATCTTGTATGGCTAACAGGACCAGTCAACCATAAGTACATGCAACAGGAAGCAGAAGATTGAGCACTAGCCAAAGGATGAGTAGCCACAGTACGGATAGGAGGAAGATCATCCCACATACAGTAGAAGAGATTGGTGTAGGTCATACAGGGTATAGGAAAGTTAGATTCCTTGTCAGGAGGGAAGTGGGAGAATTGACTTGTTGTGAAATTTTGTGTGGTTTTAAAGGTGTTAATTGTTAGAGTGGGGTTGTCATTGCACCAAAAGACCAATTTGTCAATGCCTGATACAACTACTCAACTTATAGTACACAAGAGATGGTTAAGCCCTTGTCACGAATCCTAAGGGGAGTACTGAACAAATTTCTAACAATCTCCCCCTCAGTGTTACCCGAGGGTCTAAGGATTCGAACCTGTGACCAAGCTTTGATACCACTTGTTAGAGTGAGGTTACCTTTGCACCAAAAGACCGATCTGTCAATGCCTAATACAACCACTCAACTTATAGTACACAGGTGGTGGTTAAGCCTTTGTCACGAATCCCGAGGGGAGCGTTGAACAAATTTCTAACATTAATTTGGTCTCAATGGTGGGGGTGATGTCCCTCGACCTTGCACCGTACTGCAATAGGGAGTGCCCCTGAGGTGCTGTCCCCAAACCATGCAAGTGGCGTTGCCCCTCGACCCTATTGGGGGTGTTGCCCCCAGGCCCCCCTTTTCATTTTTGAACTACACTACAACATTTAGTTTGTGCAGTACAAGTGATTATCTACACTCTTATCATTTCCTCAATATTATTGGATTTATAGTTGTCATTTGGAAGAATACTTTCTTTCTTTTGGGGGGGATGGTGTAGGCAACAATTATGCCAGGAATAATTAAACAAGACTTTTGTTAGTTAATGCAATAAAACATCATTCCAAAGGGGTGTGAATTGGTGATGGTTGGAGACTTAACCAACAATGTCAAGTCTATTTGTTAGAGTTTGGAGAAAGTGAAAGGAGGGTGGTAAATGTTGGAACGATTATGCTATGAAAGATATATCATTTTGTCATTTATGGTGTAATTGGATTCTATGTTATTCCATGCTATTGTTGTATTTCATTTATTTTCAGTATTATGCGAACCTATACAATCCATATCTAGCATATAAGCACTTCCACATTTCGCATATCAACACTTGCATATTTGGCATGTAAACACTTCCGTATTTGGCATAGAAACACTATTGGAATTGTTGTTGTCATTACACTAAAAGCTTGAGCTGTCAATGAACATCACAACAACCAAAGACAAGGATCCATGGGAGGCAGTTAAGCACATGTCACAAATTCATTAGTCTATGTTGAACAATACCTTTACCTAGAGAGGGCAGAGGCACCAACCTCCCAACAATCCCCCCTAGCCCCCCACAGGAGGCAGTTAAGAACATGTCACAAATCCATCAATCTATGTTGATGGTACCTTCACCTAGAGAGGACAAAGGCACCAGCCTCCCAAGAATCCCCCCCTGAGCATGACTTGAGGGATTTGAACTCGTAACCTAGCACTCAGATACCACTTGTTGGAATCCCTGTTGCCGTTACACCAAAAGCTCGAGTTGTCAATGAATACCACAATAGCCAGAGATAAAGATCCATGAGAGGCAGTTAGACACATGTCACAAATCCATCGGTCTATGTTGAACGGTACCTTCACCTAGAGTGTGTAGAGGCACCAACCTCCCAATAAACACTTCCATATTTGGCAAGTAAACACTTCTACACTTGGCATATAACACTCATCAGGTCAATGTTTGAAAAGTTATGGGCTTTGGAAGTTGTTGTACTTGAAATAGAAAAATAAAATTCCTTCAAAAAATCATTTGAGTTTTGAAAGTTGTTTGGGGTTTATTCTAATGTAAGAAAAGATAAATAATAATATTTTAAGGATAGTCGGATTCAAAGTTTAAGGTTAAAATTTCTAGAGCCTTCTAGGGTAGTTAAACTTCCCCCTATATAATGAAGGGTCATAGGGTTATCTACAATAGTTCTTAGGATGTATATGGTGGCTCTTGCTTGCAGAATATTGTAATGAAAATGCCCATGTGGTTGTACATTATATATTTCTGAATATTGTAATTCTATTTCATTAGAGATAATAGAAAACGAGTTTCTTGTTCTTGCAATTTTTTGTTGTTTCTCTATTTTTTTTGGTTCTTTTGTTGATAAGGGGAGTACTCTTCATCAAAAAGGCACAAATCTAATAGATGAGTGAGTGTTTGAAGGTAGAAAAGATAGTGATGTGATGCCTCAAAACAATACCAATGGATGGATCAAAGAGCAAAGGCTATGTAACAATAGAGGCACTTATATCGTGCGAAGATTCAATGTGCTCCAACTAATGAAGTATTTGAAAGAGGGATTGGATCTCGTTCTCTAATTCAAGGATGAAGTTCCGCAATCTAGCGTCCAAGAAGAAAATTTAGATAGAAATGATGTATAGTCATAAATTATGACAATGTTTTATCAATCAATGATCTTTATCATTATATAATGTTCTTTCTATGCTAGATGTTTGAGCTTAGAAATGCGAATATGATAAAAGGATTTGGATGAAAGGATAGGGTTTGATTAATTACAAGCTCGGTCAAAGGGTCAAAATTGTCATGTCCCCTTTTTTTGGAGGTAATTTGATTTAATTAATTTAATTAATTAAGTTGTCCAAAATAATGAATATTTTATGAGGATGACTAATTAATTATTTTAATTAAATAAATAAGTGGTATTAAGTTAATTATTTATAAAGTTATCAAATAAACAAATATTAAAGGGTAACTTTATATTTAATTAATTTAATAAATTGACTTGAATTATAAAATATTTTATAAAGTCACTTAATAAATAAAATAATGTTCTAGAAGTTTTTGGAGAAAATGGAGAAAAAAGAATAAATAGGCATCTTGGGCTTCATTCTCAGTAGGAAGATTTGTTGTTGTTGATGATGATGTTTGATGGTTGTGGAGCCTAGGGTTTCTATAGTAGTCACAATTGGCCATTGAGAACGAAAACTCTCAATTGGTAAGCAATTTTGAGGGTGTGAAATATCACTTGAATTATTGCAGCTAGGGAGAAAGTTACTTCAGACTTTCATTTGTGCTTCATTGGTTAAAACTTTGGGGCATTCGGCCAAGTTTTGTATGATATTGATTGGTGTTTGCTTTGGAGACTTTTTGGAGTTTATAGTCTTCAACGAATTTGCATTGAGGAGGTGATTTGCAGCATCTACAATTTATTTAGAAGTCTGATATACTGCTGTTGGGGCATCATTGGAAACATATTTTTGTTCATATCTTCACTTAGAGGTATCCGATGGTTCTGGGTATTGTTGCATTCAGTTGCTATCATCGAGACAATCTTTACGAGGACAAATTCGAGGAGCTTAGAGGCTGCAGTTATTTTTTAAAAGTATTGCCAGGGAAGAACAGGGGCGGCTGGGTGAAAGCATCGATTGGGCCTAAGAGAAGTTCATTTTGCTTGAAACTTGATTCTTTCATCAGCTCTTTTCTAAGGCATCATCATTTCTCCAGGTTCCTTTGTTTATCATTCATGTTAGCATTGCATTTTAGGTGTTATAAGTTTCAGCTGTAGTTGTGCATTATACCAACATTATCATATTTTGTAATCCATGTAAATGCCAAGAGTCTTGGCCATATTTCATGAGCATTGTATTAAAAATTTCATTGCAATTAAGGAGATAATAGTTGCTGGTGTCATTTGAGCAATTCAATATCATTTATTATCAGCTAGTTAGTTTGCATACCAACTGTTTGTAAAAATGTCAGTTGGCTGTAGGTGTTCATTTCTCATGCTTAGATCATACATATGCATTGAATATTGCCAAAATTAGTTGCACATTCATGTTAAGTCATTGTTTAGACAATCTGGAGTCTTCTTGCAAGCATTCTTATTGATGCAAATTGAAGAAAAGAGTCATTTTAGCAAATTGAAAAGTTATATCAGTCATATGACCCTTGTATGCAAAGTGTTTGACAAAATTTCTTGAGTCTTCAATTAGAAGTTTTCAATCAAATTTGAGCAGGGTCATTACAAAAACCAAAAGAGATAAAAATTTGAACATACAAGGTGAATGAAAAAACAGCCCTTTGCAAACTTTTACAATTAGGTTCTCATTTGCCTCATTGACATCTCGCTTGGAACTGACCTAGGAAACTACCTTTACCTTTGTGATCAGATTCCTGATTTGAAAAGCCTAACATGAATTTCAGATCAGTTTTAAACCGTTTGTGTGATTAGCTATTATATATTATTGACTTTTTATTTCAGTCAATCATAGCATGATGCATCCGGATAATGTTTTTTTTGAAAGTGATCAGATAGGTCAATAGTATAATTCCTGTTAGATGCATGAATCAAGTTTCTTGTCTCATTGTGACTTTATTTATACTTCATATTTGTGTCTTATTATCCATGTATGGCCTTTCATTAAAAGAAGGCAACTATATGATCTCTCTTTCTAGAAATTTGATTTCATGTCTTCTTTATGGCATTTACAGGAAGCGACTCTTGTTGGAGTAGATAGTCTTGGAATTGACATTAGAACTTGCTCTGGTATTGAACTTCGAACATTGCGATTTGCATTCAAGTGTCAGGTATACATAAAAGCAAACTCTGTTAAAAGTACTTAATTGGTTTGAGGTTAGGTATTTGATGTGTTGCAATCAAACATTTTCCAAGGCATTCAATTAACTATAAAAATAAATGTTACATCACATAAGATTGGAAAATAGTGTTCATTGAATGATATAACGTGCTGGAATATCATTGGAATAGTGTATTTAAAAGAGTTTAGGAATGCATAATATGCATACATGTATGTATGGCTAAAGTATTCATGAAATGTATTGCAAGGAGCTTGCTTCTAAGAAGATATAGAATGCTATATTTATCAGATTATGATGCCCATTTAGACATTGATTCACAATATAATAAAGAAATAGATTGTTAATTAGGGATTCACAACCATTCTGTTATTGGAAGTTTTGGGCTCCATTTTTTTTGTCATACTCTAATGATTATTTAAATCATCAAATGTTTGTGAGAGAGAACAAATTCCAATGAATTTAACACTTCTTTGAAGCATTATTTTAATACAAATGACAATGTAGATTACTAGCTTTAGAAGCATGAACATGTGTATAGATTCCCAGTGTATAGCTCTAGAATCTCCATTCCAATGTCTCCATCCTTTTGTTCTATAGCGATCATGTTACCAAGAAAAATCGGGAAAATATATTGGTTTTGAGCCCCAAGTACTTTTTGTGTGTTGTATTTATACCCGACTCAATTATACAAAGGGAGCAACGAGTTAATCTAGGTAGATTACTAACTAGTTAATTGAACATAAAATTATTATCAAATAACACATCACAGGGGTCCATGAAATAGGAAACTCTTTCCCTTTCCCATTTGAAGTGAACAAATTTATAAGCCAAAAAACTTCTTTACTTAGCATAGCTATATTTAAACTAGTGTTACCAGCTTTAGACTTGCCTCGTATTCGGCCAAGCCCAAATTGGGGTCAGACTCGATCTTAGCAAGGACTAGGCAAATTAAAAAACCCATGAAATTGGAAGACTTTTAAGGATTTTAAGTTTTTTTCATGCATTGTTTAGCCAATTAACATTAACTACACAATAATTGAGATGAATAGAAGCTACTTTGCACACATACAACTTTTCATAGATCAGGTAAGTATAAATAGAAATTTTTGATAGAAGTTTCTTAAAGTTAAATTGAATAACATAATAGAACTCTGAAATATAGTGTAATTGTCAAATGTCTACAATATCCATGGAATATGCAATCCATGGAATCAAAAGTTCAAAACATATATTAAAATAAAGGCTCATAGTAGCCTATGTCTTCCTATAAGTATGCCTAAGATAGGTCATGGAAGACTCTTGAGCCATCCTCTCTCCATGTGTCTGAGGTTGAACCTTAGTGACATGCTCATCATGATCATCCTCCTTATCCTCATAATCCTCATCATTAGAGTCGAATCCATCACTCTCAGCCTCAAGGTCTTGCACTGGGTCGCATCGTGCTCTAGCCTCCTCTATTGCCCTCGCCATTGCCTCTGCCTCTACCTCTCGATCCACCTGATCAAACCACTCCAAATCTTCATCACTAAAGACATGTTCATCAACCTCTGTGTTCCACCCCACTTGTATATCAACCTTCTCTAATACAATGAGAGATTTGTCGGTGCCCAAAATGTGTTTGTGGTGGAAGCGAAGCTCGTAGTGAACAAAAACAAGATCATTCAACTTTTTTGCTGCCAACTTGTTGTGTCTCTTCAAATGTATATGCTCGAACATACTCTAGTTGTGTTTGCATCTTG